>JARFIX010000138.1:0-341923 GCA_036346125.1 Lycocerus yunnanus
AAAGCTCAGAGAGAAACCGAGCGTGAAATAAAGATGAAGGAAAAAATGAATAAGCTGCAGTCTCAAATGCAGAAAATACAAATAACGGTCAAAAAAATAGCAAAAAACGCGGAACATATCAAGTCCGACGCCATAAAGATCAAAGAGGAAAAACGGAAAGCCAGAGAGACGGAAAAAAAGCTGGCTTCTACCGCAGATATAGATCGACTAACAAGTGAGGTAAAACAGCTGCAAGCCTCACATACATGCCGCAAGGCATCGCATGGCTGACGGAGACACTTGAAGATGAGGCAAAGAAAACTACAAAGATGGCGAGTAAGATAACAAGACTAGAAGAAGTCTTAGAAAATTTTAATGAGAGAAAATTGAAGACGTCTCTTGTCCCTGAGGAGAGTGTAAAATTGAACGACCTCTTGAATAAAATGGAGATGCTGAACACCACCACGACGGGGTTTTAAAAACAACTCTGGTCATGGCAAGTAACTCCGCCGGGGGTGATGCTAGACAATATAACCATCGCAACTTCGCAGACCAACGATGCGGCTACAGTAGCGATCTAAAGTAAGTTGGCAAACAGTTTTTTTCAAAGTTCAATATTTTGCTTTAATTTTTCAAATATTTATTCCTTAAAAGGCTTTAAATTAAAAATATAAATATAATTTTCTAGAAAATTTATTAACGTGAAAAATTCAAAAACGAAAATTTCGAAATATTTCTATTTATCAAGTTATGACAAAACGCTCTTAAAACAAAAAAATAAAGAAATACATATAGTAACAACTATGGATTAAAAACATTTAGTACTTTGTTGCAAACCCTTTTGCAGCGATAACAGCTTTACATCGTGATTGCATCGAGTCAACCAGCTTCTCTAAACGTTCTAATGGTATTTTTGACCATTCTCTCTGCAATGCTTCCCATAATTTAGTGGTATTACTATAATTTTCACTTCTTATTCGACGTTCGAGCTCTTCCCACAAATGCTCTATGGGATTCAAATCTGGGGATTGACTGGGCCACTCTAAAAGCCGAATTTTAGCTTTGTCCATGTACTGCTTAACATGCTGTGAAGCATGTTTTGGGTCATTATCCTGCTGAAATATCCAGCCGCGCGGCATTTTCTCTTGCCATGTGGTAGCATATGATCCCTCAGTATGTCGGCATACATAAACCGATCCATAATGCCATCAATTCTGTGTAGAGATCCAATGCCATCACGAGAAAAGCAACCCCACACCATGACGTTCCCTCCACCATGTTTTATAGTAGGAACTTGATATCTAATATCATATCTTTTACCTTCTGGACGTCGAATATACTTAATACCATCCGAGGAAAACAAATTATACTTACTTTCGTCACTCCAAAGAATTTTGGACCAATCTTTTTTCCCAGTGTAAGTGATTTTAGCAAACTTCAGACGGGCTATCCGATTCTTTTTTGATATAAGTGGTTTCTTACAAGGACGTCTGCCAAATAGTTTAGCTGCATATAGTCGACGTTTCACTGTCGAAACATGTATATTTTCTTCGCGATTTTCGTTAAAACTTTGAACAATTTGTGTAGCCGTTACACGAGGATTTTTTATTGCTTCACGAACGATCATTTTATCTTCTCTTTTGGTTGTTTTTCGTGGTCGCCCTGTTCTTGGGCGTGTCTCTACTGATCCATATTTATTATATTTGTGACACCAGAGACTTATTGTTTGATTTGGAATGTCAAATTCGCGTTCTGCTGCTCTCAATGAATTTCCATTTTTTAACCATTTAAGAACCGTGTTTTTTAAATCTTCTGAATACTCTTTCCTTCTGGGCATGTCGATGTATTATCAAGAAAGATATATTTCAATCAAATTAACTTTTATGAACGCTTATTATTGTTTTGATATTGTTTGGATGTTATGCCAATTTTCTTTTGAACCCTCCATAAAATTCAATTCGCTTATATACTTCTTTGTTTTATACCAACTGCAAGTTTTATACGTTAAACTACGTATTAATCTACATACTTTTAGAAAATATATGATAGTCCACTAAATGATTTCTTTTCTAATAATTTTTTGTAAAAACTGTTTGCCAACTTACTTTAGATCGCTACTGTATGTGCCCCGCTGTCGGTGAAAAACAAATGCAAGGTGGTGTGCTTCTAAAGCAAATAAAACAAAACGAAAATTTCGGGCCGCATGAGTCGACAGGGGTAATAAACAAGCTATGGGCGACGGAGGAGTAGCCCAGTCGTCTGCGGAAAGCACACCAGATTGCCGGACAAAGGAACAAGAAGAAAATAACATGGCAGATTTTACCATAGTTAGGAGTGCTGTTGAAAAAAGAAAGGCAACAAAAGCGAAAAGAAAGCAAGAAAATCAAAAGCACGAGAAACAAAATGAAGAAAAACTAAAGAAACATGGAAAAAAAACAACAGAAACAAGAAACTTGGGGAAAAACAAAAAACAAAGGACCGAAGCCATAATCGTGAAACTGGATCAGAAACCAAGTAGTTATGCTAAGGCGGTAGCGTCATTTAAACAAGCAATGGCCGAAAACGTCCCGACGGACGGATTTAAAGCAATTCGAAAAACTTGGACAGGTGATTTGATAATTGAAGTCGCGGAAAATGCTGATGAAATTAAAAAAACGATATAGGGCCAAAATACAGAAATGAAAATCAGAGTCATGAAAGATACGAAAATGGTTATGATTAGAGATATGCAGGAATGCGTCTAGGAACAGGAAATACTTGAAGGGATCAAAAAACAATTAGGCCGCCCACAAGATCCAAGTATAAAGTCAAGGTGATAAGGTCAGCCATAAATGGTACAAAGATGGCCCTGGAGATGATGCGTGCTAACGCAGAAGCACTGTTAGCTGCGAGGAAGATTACAATTGGATGGATACAGAATTGCAGGGTTCGGGAGTATTTTTCATTGCTCTAGTGTTATAAATGTCGAAGTACGGGTCATTATGCTCGAGACTGTAAGGACACGGACCGTAGAAATGCCTGCTACAATTACGGCAAAGACGGTCATATAGCGAAAAACTGTAAAGAAGATAACTACTGTCCGATTTGCAACACCGCGGGGCACAAAATGGGCACATTTATGTGCAAAAAAGCTAGAGAGGCCGATGAAAACAGAAAAGGGAGTGAAGAAAAAAGCGTGCGGGGGACGCTCCCAATAAATAAAAAGTAATGCGTCTAAAAATCATGCAGGTAAATTTTCATCGGGCGACTGCAGCCCAGGACTTGCTTCTCAGAAATGTTGGGAGCAGAGAAATAAGTTTGGCACTGGTCAGCGAGCCAAATAATACTGGTGGAGATGGGTGGTTCGTTTATACTTTGGGCACAGCCGCTATATATGTGGCCAGAGAAACCCCAATTAGAACATGGAGGAGCGGAAGGAGTTTCTTTGGGTACAAGTGGTACCCAAATATGGGATATGGTTATCTATAGCTGCTACTACTCCCCAAACAGTTCCATACAGCAATTCGAAATGGCGCTCCGGTAGTTGCACTAAAGCGCAAGTTTACAGATGCACCCCGTTATAATAGCGGGCGATTTTAACGCAAAGGCTGCGGAATGGGGATCTGCAGTAACAGATGTTCGAGGAGAGGTGCTGTGCAAGTTTGCAGCAGAACTGGATTTGAATGTTTGTAATGTAGGACCAGCAGTGTAGACCAGCAGTGTAGCGCAAAGCATGTACCGGCCGACTGGAAAGCGGTAGACCGCGGTTCGAATCCTAGTCGAGTCGAATACACTGCTGTGATCAAAGGTCCAATATCAATCTGTGGACTATGGGGAAGGCAACGGGAAACCACCCCATAAATTATATTCCCATGAAAATTCATCTTGGCTTTGGCCAAGCTAGGTCACGACGCTTCTGACAAGAAGCAAACGATGAAGAAGAATGTAGGAAGAGAAGTGACCTTTCGAGGAGGAGCATCTGGCTCCATTATAGACGTCACCTTTGTGACAAGCAACTCTATGAGGCGTGTGTCAAACTGGGAGGTGCGGGATGAGATCACGCTAAGCGACCATGCGTACATTTCCTTCGAAATAGATGCGGGAAGCCTACCCCTCTCGAATTTACAACTGCTTAAGGGGTGGGCTATAAAAAAGATACAAATAAATAAAATAAGTGCTTCTATCGAAACCCACATGTAACCAAGATATACGACGATTGTATGCCGCAAAGGCGCTCTAAAAATGGCAGGCGTGAAGCTTATTGGTGGACCACAGAAATTGCGGAGCTGCGACGTAGTAGTCTGCACTCCATAAGAGTTTTTCAATGGAAAACCGCAAGAGTGGGCTACGACCAGACCAAAAAGAAAGAAACGGAAGCAAAAGCCGCCAAAAAACAACTAGTGCAGGCTATTAAAAAGAGCAAGACGCAACACTGGGAGAAGCTCATAAATGAAGTCGAAAATGATGTATGGGGACTTGGATACAAGATCGTTGCTAAGAAGCTCGGAAATCCAAAATTCTTTTTTCCTTGCATGAGGTTATTGACCGTCTTAGGAGGCCGGTGAATATGGACGAAATTGAACTTTTCAATGAGGAAGAACTACGGGGTGCGGTAAAGAAGATGGCTGCAAACAAGGCCCCTGGACCTGACGATGTTCCGTCATTAATCATACGCCAAATCGCCAACTATACAACGTGTGCCTCAAAGAGGGAGCTTTTCCAAAAATATGAAAGGTTGCGCGCCTGGTTCTTTTCCGAAAGAGAGAGAAACCATTGGATCGACCTGAGTCGTATCGTCCGATTTGCTTATTGGACGAGTTAGGCAAACTTTTAGAGAGATTGGTCCTCAAAAGATTTCAAGAGAAGATCGAGCGCACGGGGGGACTGGCTCCAAACCAGTATGGGTTTAGAAGCGGGTGTTTAATAACTGACGCTCTGAATCGTTTGGCGGAAGGCGTCAAATGCGCAAAAAGTGTGTGCGATAGTAACAATAGATGTTCGAAACGCTTTTAATTCGGTCAGATGGCGAGATATCCGGTCTGCTATGCAGCAAAGAAATTTCGATGGTTGCGTCCAAAACATAGTGGCAGATTATCTGAGAGATAAATCACTGCTCATCGACAAACAGATGCCTACCTGTGGAACCTTACGTATGATGACGTACTGAGAGTGGAGTTACCAGCAGGAATGGAACTTATAGCGGATGATATTACTGTTTTGACGGCCGCCAAGACAGAGACGGCGCTACGGGAGAAAGTAAACGAAACGCTAGTGACGCTCCACGGTTGGATGGAAGAGCATGGTCTCCAAATGGTGCCGGAAAAGACCGAGGCCTTGCTTCTGCTTGGAAGAAGAAAAATTGCACCGATACATTTTACGCTGAGAGGTGAAAACATTGCACCCCAAAAAAACCTTGTCAGCTTGGGAGTATTATTTGATAAACGGATGGCCTATCGAGACCACCTTGAAAAAGCAGCAGTTAAAGCGTCTAGGGTAAGCACGGCACTGGCAAGAATGATGCCTAATATAAAAGGCCCAAAAACAGGTGTGAGACTTCTCCTTGGTGCTGTGGTCCATTCAATAATATTGTATGCGGCACCGGTGAGGTATTGAGCAATGGAAACTGACGCTTACCGAAGACTCCTAGAAAAAGTGCAAAGAAAGGTAGCCATAAGGGTCGTGTGTGCATATAGAACGGTGTCTCAGAGTGCCGTGTTACTGATCTCGAGATTAATGCCAATCGATTTGATGGCATACGTGCGGTACAAAAACCATAATAAAAAAGGTCAGAAAGAGGAAAAGGAAAAAACAAAATGGAAGCGCTGTCAAATTGGCAAAACAAATGGGAAGCAGACGACAAAGGACGTTGGACATATAAATTAATCCCGGAAATGAAGCCGTGGTTAGGCAGAAAGCATGGTGACCTCGACTACCACGTGACCCAGTTTTTCACGGGCCACGGCTTTTACAATGATTATTTGCACAGAATGAAGATTCGGGATTTTCCAGAGTGCCGTTATTGTGAGGACGAGGACACGGCGGAACACACAGCTTTTCAATGCCATAAGTGGAAACCGGAAAGAGAAAAACTAATAGAGAAATTAGAAGGAAACGTCACTGCAGAAAGCATTGTTTTTGAAATGTTGGAAAGTGAAACAAAGTAGCACCACATTACAGAGTTTATTTGTTATGTAATGAAGACGAAAGAGAGGGATGAAAGAAATGAAGAAAACGTTTAAAAACAAATGAACATCGGGAGAATGCCGAAATGTGGCCAGAAACATCTCTACAATGGGGACGGGAGCACCGCGAAGTAATGCGCAAGCGGTTCCAAATGCTCCTGTGATAAGTGAGGGGAGTGAGGTTTTAGTGGGTTAGAATCCCACACTACCACCCAACAACATCCCGGGTGGTGTCTTCACTCCCCACCAGTGTTCCCCCCTTCCAATGCAAAAAAAAGAAGAAAAGAAAAAAGGCTTTCCTAATATGTAATAACGTTTGTGGGAAATCGAAGAAACTGCAAATCTTCATCTAAATCTTTTAATTTAGAATCAGGGTTAGCCTTACAACGCGCTATAGCTCAACGTATTTTGAAGGCACCAAGTAACTACCGAACAGAAATTTTCACTTAGAAAATTGAAACAATCTTGATTCAAAGGAATTGTTGAATTAACTATTACACTGCATAATTTGTTTTACAGTGGTAACGGTTTGGCACAAAAATCTTTCTTAATGGTGGACTGCAATAAAATCTATAAAGCTTTTAAAACTATCATGAATTCGCTTATTTGTTATTATGTAGTTTCTAATTAGCCAATTTAGGTAAACAAAGAGCATAAAAATGTTATCTAAATTTTCGTTATTATAAATTATTTTGAAATTATTGTTTGAAATTAGTATTGTATAAAGTACATTTACAGATTTCAATAATTTGTTGAACTAATAAATTTAAAATATTTTTAATATAGCTAAAAAAGTAGTTAACTAAATCTATTGTTAAAAAAATAGCAATTGAAAATGTAATCTATTATATAAAATTGAATGTTTGTTTGTTTGTTTGTTCGTCTTTTAATAACTCCTAAACCGTTCGACCGATCCCAACCAAATTTTGCACAGTTACTCTCTAGGACCCTAAAGAGGTTTTCCGCCAAAAACCGGGACCGAAAACTTAATTTAAAAAAAAAGTAAAAAATTGCGGACGAGCATGAATGGATTAACGAGATTCCCATCGCCAATACCTGTAATAGATATATGGTAATTTTACGTTGGTATATTCACATTCAGTACCTACACTATTATAAGTGATTTGAAATACTGGAGAAGAAAAGCTGTAGAGAAAATTGTAGAGTACAATATAAACCGTTCTGAAACACTCGACAACGGGAACACTAAAAATCATTCTGAAACGCTCTAGCAACGGAAAGCAAGATTTCCCGTCGAGAAGAAAACCTTAAGCAAACCAGGATACTCGGGAAAATCTAAATACTTCACACAAAGGCAAAGTATTTTAATTATAGGGAAACCCCGGGCGAAGTAAAGTACTTCAGATAAAGGCAGAGTTCCACCTTTTTAATGAGACCCCGGGCGAAGCCGGGTATCCAGCTAGTAATTAATATAATGCATTTAAAATTTATACAAATGTATTCTCTATATTAAATATTTTTTTCAAATTTAATTTTACATGTGTTCTTATGGAAAAATTCTTTTCATTATACTTTAGAGGCTTAGAAACAATAGAATAATTAGTACATATATTTCGAAATTTTTTTCGAAGGGAGATTTTGCAAAATTTCAGAAATAAATTATTTTAAATAAGTTCACAATCGATGAAAACGCCTTCAAAATTGCATAAGAAGGAACCGGGGAACGTTACAAGACGTGGGAGGAGCCTACGTAACATCATACCTTTAAAATTCATTATATCGTCGGTTATTAGCAAAGGGCGTATCTCCAAGATACCTAACTTTTCAGGAGAGCAATAAAACATTTTTTAAAAATTGCAGCTATTTGTATTAAATATAAATAGAATCAGCTATTATTTTATTATTGACGTTCCTTTTTCATTTTTAACAAACTTGTAACGTTCGGTCATTGATAAGGTTCATCCAATCAGGCCCGGCTGCGAGATAAGTGTAGGAAAAGCAAATCAAAACAGTCAATAACGAATAATATAATTTATTCTGCAAAATGTAACTAGTAAACCAAATGGACCGTATCCTGTTCTAATTACTGAATATGATACACAACGGTTAACTTAACTGCGCATTTTGTATGGTACATTTCGTCGCCCCCCCCCCCCCATTCTCGAATTTGTTGGTGAAATTGGTCTCAAACGTTTGAGCTTCAATGAGCTTCCATTTTCATCGTTTGAAGCACAACCGTCGCGGTGTTATTTGCGAAAACTTTTGGGGGGGGGGAATGGTTTTCCATTTTCCGTTCTGGTTCGAATTTTTGAGTGAATTTGGTGTCAATCGATAGAGTTTCGTTTGAGCTCCAATGAGCTTCTATTATCATACCGTTAATTTAATTTTTTACAAAATTACAGACATTTAAATTTGCGGTAACTCCGAGCAAGTGACGCGCGCTACCATTTAACTTTTATTCCATTTTGTCAGTTTTAACTTAAGTTTTTTTAACAGTTTTTACAGTTAACTACAGTTTTTAAATAATTTTAAAATATTTGAAAACGTACTTTAATTATATTTTACTACATTATAATTCTATTTTATTAATAAAAAGTTACAAATAAATAAAAATATAAAAATGTAAATTTTTTATACAATATAATATTAAAAATTGCCCATTAGTAGCGGTAACTGACTGCATTACTACCTTGGGACGATTTTGTAGGTCATCATAACGTTCCCATTTACCCGAGTTGAAACGCCAACAATAGGAAACGCAGTGCCCAATTGCTTCATATTCTGCTTCTGCTTTGGAGGTATAAAACTAATAACTCCTTGACAGCAATAATCCTTGTTGTTAATCACCACTTGTAGAGGAATATCCTTTAGTGGAAATTTTATTTTAATTGAAATTTAAAATGGGTAAACAAAAAGATATCTAAAGCAAAAAAAGGCATATATTACTGATCTTCTTAAAGATTGCAAAAAATGAAGGCATTTTCCATCAAACAGTATGCGAATTGCCAAAAGTATGAAAGAAAATGTAGCACCATGTTCTAATAAACGATCATCTTGTTGCCGTAAAGGCAAAACAGCACCACGAACAGATTGCAAAATTGTTTAAGTGGCATTAGAAAACCGTCGTTTAACTGGTAGGGCACTCGGGAAAACCATGAGTAAGCGTAGAGAGCAAACATTGAGGATGACTATATGGAGCCAACATTAAATGCACTATGAAGAAATCTCGTTTTGAATAAGCAAGGTTCTATAGAAATCTTGCCATAAAAGATTGTGAAAGGATAATTTACAATAATGTATGCCTTAAAGTTAACATTTTATGACTTTAATGACATTTTTTAAATATTAACAAATTTCTTTAGATTTAATAAGTGATCTTTAGCGACGAAGCACGGTTGGAGGCGGTTACAGAAAGAGCTCAATTTGTAAGAAAAAAGCCTCGCGAGCATCTCAATCAAGATGGTGTAGTACAAACTATAAAACATCCTCCAACAGTAACGATTTGGTCCTGTATTATGAATGAAACTATGAACGTAATCCAATATAAAAATGACTGTATTAAATACTGCTTTTATTACGCTTCTCTGGAGATCGGACTCGGAGATCGAGATATACATTTATACATGATGGAGCACCATGACATCGGGCTAAATCTATACAAGTTCTCCTGTCGTCAAAAAATATCCCTACACTTCTATAGCCTGGCAATTCACCGAACTTGAATGCTATTGAAAATGTCGGGGAGTCTTCCAAAATTATTAGTATATACATCTCCGACTACAACTTTGGTTCATTTGAAGCAATAAATTCAAGAAATTTTGAACAATAATAAGGCTATAAAGTATACGATAACACAGTACATAGTAGTATGCCGGAAAGAATGCAAGCTATTATTGACGAAAAGAGCGGTAACACAAAATATTAAAACATAATCTTTAAAAATTGTGACAATTCAATAAAATTTGTTAATAAAAGTTATTTTCAGTTTTAATTTTATTAGAAAGACAAAAAATATAAAAAATTCAAAGTGGTTCGAATTTAATGACCAGAGACTCTAGTTTTTTATTGTATTGTTTTTTTATAAATAAATTAACAAAATACAGCTTTTTTTCAGTCATTTATCAAAATCGGATGACGCGTTTCTTACCCGTCTCTCGGGATTTTTACCATTTTTAAGGGGTTTATGAAAGATGAGGGTCTGATTAACAGATATAAAAATAACATTTGCGGTCGGTTCACAAATTTTGAGAAAAAATGACTTTAAAAATTAATTTGAAATGCAATTTTATCATTGGTGGGAAAGGGACAATCCCCCCCCCCTCCCCCCGCTGCCCAAGAAAGACTCGGATCGTATCTCTGAGGCCGCCCGTGATAAAAATAATTTTTACCACTTAGTTTTAAAATTTAAATAGTAATCTTGAGTTTAAAATAAGTTTTGAATTTCTTTAATTTTTTTGATTCTTAGAATTTCTCTGTTACACTTTTACCACTGACGCACATGAATGGATTAACAAAGTTTTGAAAAGTAATCTGGTTTGCCTCTTCCATAGGCATTTTTTAAATATGTTACTGTTGACATATGTACGTCCACTCATTTTCAGTACTGGGCCAGGATTCCATACTTCCCAGACTCACCAGTTTATTTTTTCAGTGGCGAATTAAAGACTGCAACATAATGTATTGGCCGTCGCTATGATAACATGAGATTTCAGTCACTGCTACGATGAAATCAATGAAAAATGGTGGCAGGGAAAGATAATTTTTAAAAAGCTTACCAATCAGCTTTTCAGCAAGCGGCAGTAAGTCACAATTCAAAAAGTTTACTTTCCAGTGCGGGTTAATCGACTCTTGTCAAATTCTTTTGTAAAAATTGCTTTGGTGAGGCACTGTTTACCTTGTCTATCATGTCCAGCCGCCACTGATATAAAGATGAAGTTAGGTAAACCAAAATAACTACTGTTTCACTGTTCTTTTCGTTGAGGAAACTTTTGAATGAAGAAAAACATGGATAATGGAACTAATTGAACTAATTTCAAATACATTTAGCAAAAAAAAAATTTTCAAAAAATTCTTAAGCCACGCGTTGCTCGCATGAGCTCTCTTGTTATAGGTTTCTTGTATGCTCTCTATGTTAAAACTCTAAAATTTTGACATCCTGTCGCTTTTTATTAATTGTTATTTGTCTTGTTTCTTCACTAATCCACAGCGGATCTAGGATTCATTTAAAGACAGAAGGGGGTCAGTTGCCGCCTGCATGTCCTGAACCTATTATCGCACAGTTTTAGAAAAAGTAATTTCTTGATGAAAGTGGCTGTAAAAAGTAGTGAAAATATATTTTTAGCAACAATTTATTTTCGATAAATTAGTTAGATGGCGCTGTTTGTAACGATTACAGTTTTATCCAATACGCATTAAAAAAATTTAAATGAATTAGAAAAAAATATATTTTTTTCGATGTATTCTGTATTATTTGCGCAAAATTGCCACCACGTACTTAAACGGTTGATGGGTGTAGTGTAGTTTCTAGTTGAATTCGTGTCACATTTGATTTTATAACATCGATACAACAATAAATTTAAGCTTACGAAATCTATTTTTGTACCAATTAATAAGTATTTTATCATTATGATGATATTGGCTAATGATAATATTATCACAACATTGGTATGCTGAGAGGCCCGACTTACTAGCTATCGGTGCTGCGGCTGCAGGGCCGCATAATTTGAGTTATTACGCTCTATTTAAAGTCGTTTGTAACATCCACGATTTTGTATTATTTGATATCGTGAAAATTTAAGGCACGTGTTTATCAATGAACAATGGCAAATAAATCGCAAAAAATGGCATTAAAAAGCAAATAAAAAGAATACTCAAAATACTCATTTGATAAAACAATCTACATAATTATTTATAGCAATTATTAAACCTTGAAATTAACATTATATTAAAATTTTAAAATTAACAAGTCAAATAACTTAGTATGTAATATAATACAAATCTATATTAGGATAATATTGTTACTTACTCTAATAATATTTAAATTATTAAGTTTTTTAAAAATTATTTATAGTAACACGGGAAGAATTGGTTGGAATTGATTCGAGGAATTTTTAAAATTTTTTCTCTTTTACTAAAAATATGATAAGATTAAATAGTTTTGTTTTATCAAATAATACTATGTCCCCTTTGTTATTATTTAAGTCGAATCAACGTAGAACAAAGCGAATAGTTATTTATTATACAGCTGCACCACACGTGCAAACAAAAGACCATTGTCCATTGACAGGCCTCTCTACTGATAGACAAACAAAAATTCGGAAAATTGTATTTTCACTAAATGACGTTAGTATATAAATAAGTATAAAATTGTTGTTCTTTCTTCGCCTAATTTAATATTTTGAGCAAAAATTCAAAATTCAATTTATTCATTAGTTAGCTACTTCATTTCCACAATTCGTTAATGTAATTCGTCATGGCTCCATGAGTCCACCCCATTTTGTCTGCCACAAAAACCAACTTTAGAAAAATTGCAGGTGATCTTCTAAATGACTTCAAAAATATTACCTCTAAATTTCATAGTAATATCTTAAGATGACTAGAACGGCGAATAGCAATTTCTGCACCAAACACTTACGTTTGCAAGTGAGATAGTTCTATTATAAATCATATTTCTGATTTTTTTTTATTTAATTGGTTCCTTAGTTAATTTCTGTAATAGGAATCTACCTAATAGTAATATTTAGGTGACGAAATTAGACATAAATGAAAGTTTCCTCGGCGCAAAGTGGGTGCATAAATATTTTTCAAAAATACCAATGTCGGGTGCAAGCATTTCTGCAGCACCTAAACTTTTGGGCAACTTTCGAGGTGGTGCAAAACTTTTTATTGGTGGTGCAAAACGCCTGTACTTTTTATTTTGTAAATTTCCAATGCCGGGTTCCGTGGAAATACCGGTAACAAAAACGGGCCACAATTAGCTTGATCTTCAGTGCAAGTAGCAAAAACTAATGAACTAAATATGGTCCCGAGTGTAATCCAAATATTTAATAAATTAATTTTCGTAACATTCCTCATGAAAAAAATTAAATAAATAATAATTGGAGTTGGATATTTTTTTTATCTAGACACAAGACACAAAAGTATGATTCTTTCTATGTTCAAAACTTTTCGGATAATTCTTAACAATAAGGCTAGGCATTTATAAACAAATATCGAAAAATAGGAATTTTTATATCGCATTCGGATAACAAGTAATCAGTCTCACATTTTACTAAGAATATTTATTATAAAGTAGAAAATATATTTTATACAAAAATACAAAGCTTAAATATTTACAATCAAATCTTTATTATCTGGGCGCTGCCCAATCTATTTGAACTGGACAATTAAAAGAACAAAATTGTTTTGAGATATTTTTTTGGCGTTTGCCGCATCCGCATGGCTCGCAAATTCTACAGCTGCGTAACTTCTGTGGGGATGCACTTCGTTGCGCGATTTTTCGACCCTGCTTTGCTATTCCAAGATAATTTTACACGTAATTTCCTCTCGCCTTTTTGAATTTCGAAATCATTGAATAGGCTGACAGCTGCATCCGCATCGACTTTTGTGTAAAATTTAACGAAAGCGAATGAGCGGTTATATAAACTTGATGGTGTAACCATTAAGCAGATGTCTAAAATGGGCCCAATCCAAGAGAACATTTTAAAAATGGTGTCTTCCAAAACTTCCGTGGGAGATAGCTCACACATACTTCCGTGCCTTCTTCCGGAAGAATGGTCCAAATTCGTTTTGGTACAACTCGGCGAAAGTATTGGTTGGCATTATTTCATCCGTAAATTCCGTAAATTTTTGCAATTCGGCATTTACAAACAATTCTCTAGCACCGTAAATTGACGAAGACCATGAAGCCATGATGATTTTTTCAAAGGAAACTTTAAACTAAACTTCGCATTTACTTCTGCACTAAACGACTGCACGATAACTACTAAAGGTTCCTTTGAAAATCGCGTCGATTAAGGGTAGGGCTGCCTGTTATTGCCATCGACGCCATTTTTAAACCAACTCTCATTGGTTCAAAAGCAGCTGCAACGCTATGAGACTGCCGGTGGCAAATTCCAACAAAATTGCTCGCGCTATCTAAAGAATGCTCATGTATTATTTCGAATGTTTAGATTGGAATAAAATAAAAGATATGTTTATTATAAACAGGGTAAAATGAATTACCTTATTTAAAACATTTTGTAACATACATAGGTAATACAATTACCTACAGTACATAAAATTCTTTTGATGCTTAAAGTTCAAATTACTCAAAAACTATACCGCCTATTTTGTTGTTTTACAAATCGTAATAATGAACAAAAACAGTAAATCATTTAATCAAATTTAATGTAAATACAAAATGTAATTAAATAACAAATTTACCAAAATAATCAATCTTATACTGACCCCAAAATTTTACAATAATTGAAAATGTTTAATTTCAAAATAATTAATTTTAAGTTTGTGTGAACATTTGTTTGTATGAATTTTTTGTTGCAGGTAAGTTCTGCTTTGTCAATTATTTAAAATTTTAAATGTTGGTTTTATTAAAATGTTTATTAAAATGCGTTTACCGTCCCGCTGTTGTTGTCTTTTTTCTTTATCAGTGATGGAAATATTTTCACCATACATAGGAGACCTACTGTTTAACCAGAGCTTCTTTAATTTACTGTTTTGTTGCCAAATCTCACTGAATCTCGTCCGCATCCCTTCGGTCTTGAAGGATTTCCTTTTTCTCGGCATCTTCCACTCGTTTTTCAAATATCTAAAGTTTTATTTGCCCCACCAGAGTGTACGTAGTGTCGGTAGTAATTGTTAAGTCCTTTAAAATTTTTGTAAATCTGTATTTTGCTGCTGTTCACAACCATCACAAACCATTTGTTTTAAGTTGAACTTCTTTCGGATATAAGCAATATGAAGATAAATAAACACCGCTTAAATTTTTATAAAAAGATAAAATGTAGGGTAAGATGGGGTCAAACGGACATGGGGCAAACGGACATTTTTGAGAAAAAATTCGTAAGTTCTTTCAGAAAAGGCGCCGCGTTATTATTGCAGTATTACTAGTGTCGTTGACATTTGAGGTAATTAATAAGAAAGTAATTTGTTAAAATTTTTCCAATCTAAGGCTATTATTGCATGTTAAAAGTGAGGAGTGATAGGAAATGTAAGTAAAATTAACGTGTTGTTATATTTTGTTAGAAATTATTTAGAATCTAAGTATTTTAGTAAAAATTTAAAACTTATAGTTAGGTCAATTAAAACCAAGTGTCTTTGGAATTACTGCCACGTAATTTCATTGTCCTAATATTAATATTTATTTAGATTTTGAATTTAAAAAAATTGATTGATTGATTGAACCGGATAGTACAGTATTTATGCTTTTTTTAAACAATGTTTACAGAAAATGGTACAGATCCGGATTAGAACTACAGAGAGGAGCTCGTGGAAGCTCGTGGAATCAAGAAAATATGAATCTTGTCATAATTGCTGTAAATAAAGATAAAATGGCTCTTAATTCAGCTGATAAGTTGAATAGCGTTCTTATCATCATTCATTGCGACTAAAAGTGCGAATTTAACTATTTATAACGTATATTAAACCTTATGTCCGTTTGCCCAGGAGTGTGGGGCAGACGGACATTTTCACTATGTTTGTTTTAGGTTAAGTTCTCAAAACTGTTTCTATTTTTCAACTTTAATCTCATCATTTGTTAGCTTAATAATTGAGATATCAAACCAAATAATTAGTTCTTAAATATTATGTTGCTTTTATTAAATATAACTATAAAACCCCTTAGAGTGTCCGTTTGACCCACTCTTACCCTATCCGTTTCTTCGTGCAATGGAAATATAAACCGGACCAAACGAAGTGGAAGCTACTCAAAACAACGAGCAAGTTGCCTTCCCATCAGTTGACCCAAACAATTCAATCGCTAAAGACGATAAACCCAAATTTTCTTTTAATTTTAAATAGGTAATGGAACTGAGTAATTTCAATGCGAATGATATAATTATGGAGCTGATTCCTAACACGGACGCTTTCGGCGAACTGTTAACAACTGATTCGTTAAAACCGCTAAAAAATCCAAAATGAGTTCGTCTTCCTCTGAGAGCAAAAAAATTACAATATTTAATCTAACAGCCGATGATTGCTTCGTGCTATCGATTGGAAAATTCATTCTGTTGATGCAGTATGATGGAATAGAAGATCGGTGAACCAAAAATTATTTTTGGAATAACGTGGAAAATGATTTCGTTAATCTTCTAGTTCTCTGCAAGTCATGGATCAACGTGATTCCATCAAAACCGTGAGCAATTTTATCCAAATTGCTCAAAGTGGTGGACAGGTGCATTCCGACGTTTGAAAAGGAACAAAACGTTATGATGAGCGAGGAAACCAAAGGTAAAGTTAAAGATTTGCTTTCTAAAGTGGTATCGGAGAAAAAACGGTAGCTATTGAAAAGTTAACGGACGACCATTCTTCTCTAAATATTTCAGATCTTTAAGTGTTTATCCGTCACGTACTGAGATTTTGACTTCAAATTGATCATTTGTCAAAAATCAGATTGTTGAAGGAGGTTTTCCTAACGTAGAACATTACTTGGATGTACAATTTCGACTATTAAAAGAAGATTTTGTTGCACTATTGCGACAAGGTATTGCTGAGTATTTTAAGCAGGATCCCCAAAAATAAAACACTACATGAAGCTGTCCAAAGTTAGGATTCACGCCGACGTAATTTTTCTCTTGCTTTGCAGCCACAACCAAGTGAGAATAACATTAAAATTGTTTGCCAAAACCACTTCCCAAAACATTTTTGCTCCAACTTCCAAACGTCTTCGAATAGTTCGTTAGTTTGTTTTACCATAGCCAATTTTCTGATAATTTTATTTGGAAAGATAATGAAACGAGATATTAGAAATCATCTCCTGATAATTGGCTTAAAGCCAGAATCCCAAAATTATGACTTTTACGTTTCTTACCTCATGGTGGAGTGCAAAGTTTACTTTACTTTTACTAAACTTTTACAAAGTTTAGAACCATATTACCACGCCCTGAAAGCTTTAAAAACATTTCCCAACATTAGTATCCAATGTTCCAATGCTCAATCCAATTGGTATTAGTATTCCTATAGAACCCCAAATTATTTGTTGTGTAGGTACACGATTCAAAGTAACTTGGTAGACCTGTTTGGAAAGTGGCCGGACGCCGATAATTTTCAATTAAATCCTTCCCAATTTACTGTGTTCAAAGCCGCTTTGACGCAAAAGTTTTCATGGCCTTCCCGGAACTGAAAAACTTATATGGGTCTAAAAATAATTAAAACTCTTTTGCAAGAACAAAACCTTAAATATTGGTACGAGAAAACTCAATATTGATCCAATATTGATCGTTCGCTTTACCAACCTCGCGTTGGACTAATTTCAGGAAGGCTTAATTTTCACCACGAATCGAATTGTTCGAGTAAGTGGTCAGTCCCGAAACGACCAATTGATGCAGTTTAATTTGAAAAACTTGAAGTTAGTCAATCGGACTCTTGGAGATGTTTTGCACGACTCCAGAAGGAATCTGACTGATTTGTTATGCGAAATCAAGGCATGCGATGACGATATCAAAGAGATCGACAAATTTGAAAGCATTGTCCGTTTTGGTAATTTTAAGATTAAATACAGTTGGTTTTATAGCGCCTCAGATACTCACATACTTGCGTAGCTATTTGGGGGGACAAAGTAGCGAAAGCATAAAAATTGATCCAAGTATATCAGTGGTGAGCGTAGGAATTGATTACATGTTTTGATTCGCACGAAATTCCTAGTTTTCAGAGAAAAATTACGAAGAAAAGCGATCTCGATATGCTGATGAAGACAAGGAAGACGAATATTTTTTTTTCTCAACCCAATTACTATCAACTGCTGTATTATGTCGCCAAATTTTGTTCATCCGAAGTACATTAAAACAATTTAAGAAGAAATCGGTGAGAATCCAGAAGAAGTTGGAATTGCAGACGGATGGGGATCTAATGCAAACTTTGCGATGTTTCAAGGTGAATGCACTTTGTTTCAAACTTCATTTTTAGAACAACTTGTTTTTTAGATGAAGCTTGAAGACGGAAAGTTAACAAGGATACCAGAAAAACCGTCAAAACGCCAATTACAGGCATCCCTTTGGTGCATTCTACGCATTGTACAGGTGGTTGTCAGTTTTTGTCATTAGCGGTTATGGTGACAAATTTGCTGTTGTTATTTCGTCGTTAATAATAAATTAATCCTACTAATTTCTAGTGTCTGTTTCAGTGTGTGACAGACATAGCGTCTCTTAAATATTTTAATTGTGATTATAGGGAGTTCCCAATTGGTTCCATAATACAATTACTGGTGATAATTTTTTCGCCAAAAACTGCAATTCAGTTCTAATAAAATGGATGGCTTACGATACAGAGAAAAATCGCTTGCTCAATATATTGATAACGAAGTGCAAACTTTCATAAAGCACTTCTGGAATTTTACATTTTAAGTTACATTAATGACTACCACCAGTCGTTTTTAAGTTTACCAGAAGGCTGTGAACATATTGGTGGAGCACAGCTGTACCATTGGGTCAGGAATAATAAAGGCCGTAATAAGTTACGTAGAAATTTTCCTAGTGAATTCCAACAAGAGTAAGTCTTGGTTCAATTTTTGTTTCTAAATAATTTTATTTTATTTCTTTTTGTAGGGACTCGTTTGGCGAGTGTTCATTAGAGAAAGGTTTTGGATTTCTTGTCGCAACATTGACTGTAAGTTTAATTTTTATTGAATTGCATCGGTGATGTTGTGCGTTTTCGTAAATGAAACCAGTAAATTAGGCAAATTATTATGTTGGCAAACATTTGTAGGTTATAACATCCCTAATATGTTGTAATGTTGTAATAACACCTAACAAATTTGGAATTGGAATTAAGGCGGTATTCTGGTCTAGAAAATTGAAAAATCAATTATTTTTTTGCATATTTTCAAAGCTTAGACTTTCAAAATATGCTCTTAAAAGGATTTTTCAAAATTCGAATTATTTTGAGAGATACAGTGGATTTTGTGACGCGGTACTTAAACCGGCCGAGCGGAGTGATCACACAATGAATGGCAGATGTTTTCCAGGAATTCTTTTGTATCCGACTTGAGCTCGTTATATACCCTTTTAAGTTTTTATATATACCTGACTACCAGTACGTACCACGAACTGTCCACACAAAATATACCTAGATATGTATGTCCAATGTATGGATATGGAATCGCCGATTAATCCAAAGTGAGTATTAAATATAATTATCTGAGTTATTTAACTTGAAATCTTTCTCAAACTTCAAACGCGTTTTTCTCAAAACTCCTTTTGTTGAGGTGGTTGACACGATATCTCAAGTTCTATCTGACCGATTCCTTTGAAATTTTGTGACAATCTTCTTCATACATCTCTTTATCACTGGAACTAAGGATTTTGAAAAATTTAATTTGAAGTATTTTTAAAAAATTCGTAAAGGTCGAAAAACAGGATTAAAAAAAATTTTTTTTTTCAAGTAGACGCCATTTTGTGAATTTTTTTTTTTTTTCGGCCGTAGTTCAAGATGTAGCGACATCTTTACTAATTAAGAATTTTGTTCGTTTGTTTGATTTAGATCACTACAAGGGTTGGAATCATGTCAACCAGGGAGCACTGTTTGACTAGCAACCACCACTTCACCGACCTGTCACTGGATGAATTTTTGAATTTTTTTTTTTTTTGAATTTTTTTTATATACTTTAAAAATCAATAAATATTATATAAAAAAATGGATAGTAAAAATGTTTTTAATTTTTTTATCCTAGTATAAAAATACCCAAAAGTAAAGCTCTAGACCAGAATACCCCTTAAATCATTAATCACGGAAAGCATTATTGCGGTTTATGGTACGTCTTCAGTCTTTGATAATGAGAAATTTGATGTGCTATGCATGATGCAATTTTCGGAAAATAATTCAAGTTCGAGTCCACCACGTGCTGAACCGTTGCGTAATAATTAATGTTTGCAGGCCTGGGTTACCGGGTAGGATTTATGTTATTCTTTTTGGGTCGAGGTAATAAACCTGAACTCAAAAGTACACTTTTTCTATAAAATGGGTATACCAAACGAAAGAGCATAAGAGCATTCGTCAACTGAGAATTACACTGTGTCCTAATAAATCATTTTCGAGAAAATGACGATAAAATATTTGAATAGTTTGTTTACGTTCAGCTTGTAAATAAAGTTGCTTATATTATATGATTCCATTTTTACTATTATTTGCAATTTATTTAAGTCGATTTCTCCTATAAATTAAAGTTGCAAACCTTAAAAATTATTATTGGCTGACATTTCAGAAACCGGTAATGTTGATGCATTTGACACTTGATTAGGTGGTAAACTCATATTTTAAATTGTTTAGTGATAAAAGTAAATTAAATTAAAATTATTTAAAAATTGGGTTGCTAAAATTCCGTTGTTTAAATTATAATTATTTCGTAAGGAGTAAAATTAGGATAAATGGTTAAATTTTAACTTATACGCTATTATCAACGTTTTAATTTGTTTTCTTAATGCTATGGGTTGATCTTCGACCAGTTGGATCAGCGATTTTTGAAGAAAAAAGTCTTGAAAAGGCAGAAAGCGACAATCACGCGACGACAGACACCTCGTCCAACAGCGTACAAGGCGAAGAGGAGCTGGCAACAGCCGCTGTCACGGTTGAAAAATTTATTTATTTATTATTAAAATTTTAAAGTGCGGCTCTGTTTTTTTGATAGTTATTATCGCTAGACCAGAAAACAGTTGATATATTAACAACCATTTTTGTTTTGAGAATATTATTGGTGCTGTCCATTGTTTTCTTTTTGCAATTGGTTATATAAAACGTCAACATGTGGCATAATATAAAGAAAAAGTCAATCAAAAAATAAAATTTGGATCTTGTAAAATACGTCCAATGCCTGCAGCTTGCTTGCTGGTCAATGCGTTAGACTCTTCTTCCAACTCTTCCATGCATTCAATAATGAAGAATCTATGCTCGTATACAACGTTAACCGTACGTATATTGAAATTCCAGTGCGTAGGAGCAGACCGTGGCACACTTCGTCCCACTACTTTGTTCAAAAAAAAGTCCAATATCGATCTGTAGACTAAACCAACCCATGAATTATACTCCCTGGTAAATTCCTCTTGGCTTCGGCCAAGTTGAATCGCCAACGTCCGGGGGACCGAATATGGCACATGAAATCAAAGTTCCTAAACTAAATCAGCGACCGCTAATAAGTTGTGTTGCCGAAACAAACAAGTGGGGTTTTTTTCGTCATCACATAATTAAAAAAATTCATTTTTTCTAAATTTATTACATTACAATTAGCTATGTTATTTGGTCTAAAATTTTGTTTATTAAAGAATATCGAATTTCTTTTTAGATTTAAATTTCGCGGTTAAAATAAAAACATAATTTTAAAAATCAAGCATGCACAAAATAATATGGCTAATAAAACAATTGGTTGTGGCGACGTTGAAAATTTAATTATTTATTGACAACTCGCAGTTGTGTTAACACTCGTGTAAGTAAATTTTGTATTTTTGAATTACCGAAAGTAGTTTAGAAAAATTTGCAAGGCATAATTCAGCTTCAATGACTTCAAGTCAATAATTCAATTTATTTTTGTAATAGGGGAAGTGCTTCAACTTGAGATTAATTGAGATGGAAATTGACACGTCGGACGATTCGCCACCAGAGTGTAAAACTCCTACAAAAGAAAATGTTTCAGCAGGTTAGTACATAAGTTGTTGAATTCCATCTAAAGAAGGAATAAGCGTATACCTATTAAAACTACGGCACTCAACATTTTCGTCCTATTTAGTAATGGACGAAAGTTGCTCACAGCATTCTTTGATGTTGAAGAATCTGTTTATTTTACTGCAAAGTAAAGCAACTGACGTCAGGCCCGGATGTTCCACTTGGAGTTCTCCATTTCCTACAATTCAGTCTTCCTCCTCAGAAGATGATGGTGCTACACCTGGATGCTCGTATTCCAGATTTCCAATGACCAAGACATATAGAAGGCTCTATCGAACCTCGTCGTCGATTAATTTGCTTCAACCGCAAGTTTGCATAACCAAAGCCTCCCGAAAAATAAAATTACGAACTCGCAAAGCTAAAGTCGGTCTGCAAGATTTACGAATGTAAGTTGCTCGACTTTGTAATAGAATTTTGATTAAACAAATGTTCTTTTTTAGAATTTCGTGCACTTTGCGAATGATAACAGAAAGTCCGAATTCTTGGATAAACAGGAAACGTTTTCGTTTCTCACAAAACGCATATATATGTCGTATACCCAAAAAGTTACTGACTCATATAATCATTCGGCAGACCCTGAAATTTATAGCTCATGAAACAATACGTAATCTCCGCATGAAGCAAGTAAGTTATTTTCTAAATTGGAACACACCCTTATTACCTGACCATGTTCTAGCAACTCGTATGCAGAGGAAGAATTCTTGATGAATTTTTATACGTGAAAGGTTTGGTTCGTCGCAAAGTCTTCACTGTTTGGAAGACCAGAATGAACCGCCCCCTAAAACGAAATTACTTTATTGATCCAACGCTTACGTAAGATATTTGATTTTGATAAAATTTTAAAATGTAAATATTTAATTTTTAGCGCTCGTGCTACCATGATGACAGAATTTTACGATGGAGACCGATTCCTCCATAAGTATGAAACACGTGTGATTTTTATATGAACCTATTTCTGTGTTGTACTTTCCAATGGTTCTTATTATTCGTTCCCATGTTCTTTATTATTCGTTCCCGTTCGATGTATTACTAAATTTTAAATTTATGACAAAATAAATGTTGTTTGTGACTTAAGTTTTATTTGTTATTTTGTATTGTAACTTAAATCTCGAATTAGATTATAATTATGTCAGATACACAAATACTAGGATCTAGTAAGTAATTTTATCATTTGGAAGCACATTATGAAGCAATGCAATTCAACTACTTGTCTTGTCTTCTTGGCACTGTGGAGTACCGGGGCATCGCCCTACACCTCCTTCATCTGGCTGGCATGTTTGCCTGGTTTCTTGGCTCTGAAATAAAAAGAAAAATTTCGCGTTGCTGGGTCGCGCCGAGGTGGATACCTCTTGTGTGGGTTGCGGGTTTTCTGATTTTGCAGAGGTGGAGTCGCTATCTCCTGCAGAATCTTTCGGGAGGAAAAATAGCTTCGAAAGTCTTGGCTGAATTGCTTGGCTGAGGGCTTGCGGAGATGGGGTTGTTAATGTCGGTGCATAGTTTGAAGAACTATTTGGGTGCTGCAAGATATTTCTGGGTCTTTATACCGCAAAAATCTTGAGTTGGTAGTTACCCAGCGCTTGGATTAATGGTTTTCATGTCCAGAAGTTTCGTAAAATTTTTCCGTCAGGTGACGGATAACTCTGCGATGGACTCCACGCTGGAGTCCGCCTGCAGCTATTGTTTGTGACGAACCATGGGGCCTTCATGCGTCGTAGAGCGATGTTGCTGGTGGAGGTAATTGGTTAAGTGGAATTTGGTCCTATTCAGACGGTGCAGCCCTTCTAAAGATCAATACCAATGTCAGAATCAAGTAACAAGCAATGATGGATGATACAACATCTGCAGGAGTGCTCAAAGGCAGAGTTTTCTTTAACCACATGTGGGCATCATTGTAAAAATGAGATCGAGAGTTACGTGATTGGAAATTCTAATCAATTGAATGCGAAAAGATTGTTAGCAGACAGTTCATCACATACCATTACCTCAATATGAGAGGACGCGTTGATTGCCGATAATTCTGAACTAAAATCCTGTGGCTGCCATGACAATCTAGGCAAATTATAATCACCAATGATACATATTCTGTGATTCGGAAATTTTTGTACAAAACAGCTAACTTGGTTGAGATGACTGGCATACACTTGTTCAGCAGAATGTGGGGAATGTAAGTGGCACAAATCAACATTTCCTTATTGCACACATTTATCGAAACCCATAACTCTTCACGATATTGGATTGAGATCGGAAGTTCATTTGATGGCAGAGATTTCAAAACCGCAACCAGAATGCCACCACCAAGCAATTTATGGCTAGTATCGCTCGATCTATCCTTACGATAGACAGTATACCTATCGTCAATGAACTCGTTATTATTTATATTCGAATTTAACCAAGTCTCTGCAAGTACAATGATAGGAAAGTTCTCATTCAAGATGCTTACGTATAACTTATTGAGCTTCGTACGTAATCCACGGACATTCTGATAATAAATGGTTAGTTCGGTGGAGACATCCTGGGGCTTCCTGAAAATTCGCCCGGTTTACAACTGACTTTGGCTTTTCAAAAACCTCCTAAGCAACATTAGGCCAAAAAATTTGGTTACATTAGTTTGGGCAAATACATGAGTTGGTGGTAATTTTAAACGATCTGTAATTGTCGGGATACTTCGAATTTAAAATTTCAACTTTTAGGTTCGGCTGAATGTTGTCGATTAAATCTGTAACTAAATTGGTATTAATGTTATCCAGGATTTTTTTGCTAATTGCGTGCGGGTTAATTCTGGACAAAAATAAAGTAGAGTTGCGAACCCTTCGAGTAACAACAGTAAAGCCATCATTCGTATTTGTTTGTTCACAATTGCCAATCACTAATTGATCACGTCTTCGACTTCTTCTATTATCGGTTGTGGAGTTAGAGGTTGAATTGGATTCGCCACAATTATTGTTCAAAGCAACATTACCTTGCGTGTTTATGCATATGGAACCGGAACCATTATTAACCTCATTTACTGAAGTGACAGATAGTGGTAGAATTTCTAGCGGTGCGTTCATAGTCGTTGCTGTTGTATTCTGTTCACTGTAAATACACTTTACCTATAGAATTGGCTATACCAAATGAAAGAACACAAAAATACAAGCTCTCTAAGGTGAGGATCAATCTTGTCGGAGTTGTAATAAGGCCACAATTTAATTTTGAAAATTGCAATTTACTCATAAGAAATACATGTAAGTGTATTATTGCGCAATATTACGCAATAATTTTATGCATTGTGTAGACGGGACGTGTGCTGTGCCTGGGTTGACTGTGACTAGTGGTGGGGAAATACCAGTTGCTCTCTGAGATCCGTCGCGTCAACTTCAATACTTTTTGCGTGGAGCTACTTGGGGGATGTTATTAGTAAGTAAAGTGCGTGTCAAAACCGCGTGTTAAGAGTCGAATTCACAAAAAAGTAATTTTTTTCTGAAATTTGTTGTCTAATCACAAATTTAATTTTTTTATTATCTAATTACACTGGAGATTCTGGTATATTTACTGTCACCACAACCTATTTTAATTTTGGTGGGCAGGGTTACAGTTCAAAAGAGACAATGATTCCGCATTCTGCATTCCGCACTGCATTCCAAATTAATTTTAAAAGCCATTTTTTTCCAAAATTTGTTTACCGACCGCAAATTTTATTTTTTTATATTCTAATTAGACCCTCATCTTTCATAAACCACTTCAAAAATGGTAAAAATCGCGATCCAGAAATCTTAACTGTCACCTAGTTGACCTCGGTGGTTATTATTTTTCGAGATTACCATGTAGGTATTTCGTATTGTTTATGTTCAGTAAGAGTCTATATTTTGGTCTGGTCTTTACTAATCTTGTTATTAATTCTTGAAGATTATCTAGGCTATCCGCAAACACTACTACGTCATCTGCAAACCTTATATTATTAATATATTCCCCGTTTATCTTAATATCAAAGTCTATTTCTTCTATTGCTTCTCGAAAGATCGCGTCCGATTATGCGTTGAACAGCCACGGCGACAACACACACCCCTGTCGGACGCCTGGTTTAATTCTAATATCTTCCGATAATTGTTCTTGGAGACGTATTGTTGATGTGTAGTTCTAATACAGGTTGCTATTGATTCTCAGGTCTCAATCATTTACTCTTATTTCTTCTAGTACCTTGGTAAGCTTGTCGTGCGGCAGTAATTTTAAAAAACCTTTATGTAATGTTTCTAAAACATATGTATAAACATGTTAGTAGTACCAAAAATTTGTACTAATAGGTAAAATATATACCGAGTCGGCCGCTGTAAAAGAGAAGCGGATTTCAACGGCAAAAATGGATGGCAGTAATTTCAGTTTGAAATATAGAAATTAGGGGCAGGAAACTTTACACTATATTGAGCCTCCCATGTGATGGATAATCTGAACACTCTTAATAAATAAGCGAGGGGGGGATCTGTTATACGATGGACCAATGAGAGCGCTAGATTTTTTACAGTTATTAATATTATTTTTAAATAAGTTAAATTAAGGGTAGGCTGTATGAGCCACCCCTATCTTTGTATAAAATTGATATTATACATAGAAATTTAAAAAAACAACGTTTGAAAAATAGCTGTTGCTTTTGAAAATAAATTCAAAAATATTACATCTAAATTAGGGCCCGTGCATTTAAGAAATCGCTTAAGATACATATCACCATGAAAATTAGAGATAAAATTTTGGAAGTTATTTAGAAAAGTAACAGCTATTTTTCAAAAGTTGTTTTTTAAATTTCTAGGTATAGTATCAATTTTACAGAAAGATGGGGGTGGCTCATAGCCACCCCCATCCCGAAGCAAACGCTTAAGTTTGCTAATTATTAAATATGACAATGTCATGAAAGTACCTTTTTCAAGAACTGCCTTGCTTAGGAAATGAATAGAAGGGTACAAATATCTAGTTACCGATGTGTTGACCCTGTGCGTCCTCAGCCCTTCCCCCCATTTAGAATTTTTAATTAAAAAAAAGTTTAAATCGATCGTGCATTGTTTGTGCATGATTGTGCATCTTTTATATTCGTCTGCACCTCTTTAGCTTTTGAATTATTTAAAAAATTAATTTGAAGGGAGGGCATCATTATTGCGTAAAACCTTCTTGATGTTGGTATTATTAAATTGACAAATACAGTTAAGAATATTATATAAAGAGTGATATTATAAAGAAATATATAGGAACAAGGGGCATTAAAGATTAATTGTGATTTAAAGAAAACTCCATATTGCTAATTTCATTTAACGAATTATGGCGTTATTTTATATCTCACATAAAAAGTACTTTAATAAAATAATCTTGAAATTACTTTATCTAGTTTGCAAATTTATTAAAAATATAAAAACTCAAAAATTTAATTTAACATAAATCGTAAAAAAGTAAAAAGACGATTTATGTAAAATGTAAATGTTAATGTAAAAAATGAAAAATCTTAAATGTAAAAAAATATATTTACAGAAGAAAATTCTATAAATGAATATTCCTAATAAACATTTACGTAGTCCGGAAGGTTATTAGTTTTAAGTAGATCATCTTAGTTAAAAATTAAATTACATTTTTGAGTTTTTTTATATTTTTAATAAATTTGCAAACTAAGTAGAGTAATTATAAAATTATTTTATTTATGTACCGTGAGATGCAAACTAACGCCGTAATTCATTAAATAAAATTAGCAATACGGCAGACAGGAAATACGCTTCTTAAGATTTATATCTCTTCGTGGCGTTACCCTCGCTCTAACATGCGTTTAAATTTTGGCACCATGTGATTAAGTAGTTTCTCTTTTGGGTACTTTTTCAATTAAAATTATGAAATTCTATAACAAACTCTTCGATATGTCGAATTATATATTATACTAGCTGGATACCCGGCTTCGCCCTGGGTCTCATTAAAATAAAATACGTTCCTTTGTCTGAAGTATTTAGATTTTAAACAATTGTCATGTAAATTAACAATTTTTAACAAAATTATCGTAATATCCGCTTGAAATGTCTATAAATTAAAAATTGCTCTTAGAAGTAGTACACCAAGAAATTTGACTTTGACTAAAATATTTAATTTAAAAATATGTCTTATTGAAAAGTTTCCTCTATTCACACTAAAGGTTCTCCTAGGTAACAGGAATCTCCTGTATATAATTAAAATACCAATTGAAATTCAATAGCTCGTCACTAAAATTAAATTTCTAAATTTCGATCTTCAAAAATAATTTATTTTTTCACTGTTACTTTAAAGTTGCTTTGTATTAAATTTTATTTAACTAAATTTGTTTATATTTTAAAATTAAATCTGATATGGCAATATGTACGTCTACTCATTTTCAGTTGGGCCACTGAAAAGTATTCCATACTTCCCAGACTCACTAGTTTATTTTTTCACTGGCAAATTAAAGATTGCAACATAATGTATTGGTCGTCGCTATGGTAACATGAGATTTCAGTCCCTGCTACGATGAAATCAATGTAAAATGGTGGCGGCGGAAGATAATTTTTAAAAAGTTTACCAATCAGCTTTTCAGCAAGCGGCAGTAAGTCACAATTCAAAATGTTTACTTTCTAGTGGGGTTAATTGACTCTTACCAAATTTTTGTAAAACTTGCTTTGGTGAGGCGCTGTTTACCTTGTCTATCTTGTCCAGCCGCCACTGATATGAAAATGAAGTTAGGTAAACCCAAATAACTACTGCTTCACTGTTCTTTTCGTTGAAGAAACTTCTGAATGAAGACAAACATGGATAATGGAACTAATTGAGATATTTTTTTTCAAATACATTTAGCAAACCAACAAATTTTCAAAAATTCTTAAGCCACGCGTTGCTCGCTTGAGCTCTCTTGTTATAGGTTTCTTGTGTGCTCTCGATGTTAAAACTGGCCATAAAGAAGTAGTAAAAATATTTTTGTAGCAACGATTTATTTTCGATAAATTAGTTAGATGGCGCTGTTTGTAACGATTAAAGTTTTTTCCAATACGCCTTAAAAAAATTTAAATGAATTAGAAAAATATACATTTTTTTCGATGTATTCCGTATTATTTGCGCAAAATTGCCACCACGTTTCTTAAACGGTTGATGGGTGTAGTGTAGTTTCTAGTTGAATTCGTGTCACATTTGATTTTATAACATCGATACAACAATAAATTTAAGCTTACGAAATCTATTTTTGTACCAATTAATAAGTATTTTATTATTATGATGATATTGGCTAATGATAATATTATCACAACATTGGTATGCTGGGAGACCCGACTTACTAGTTATCGGTGCTGCGGCTGCAGGCCGCATAATTTGAGTTATTACGCTCTATTTAAAGTCGTTTGTAATATCCACGATTTTGTATTATTTGATATCGTGAAGAATTTAAGGCACGTGTTTATCAATGAACAATGGCAAATAAATCGCAAAAAATGGCATTAAAAAGCAAATAAAAGGAATACTCAAAATACTCATTTGATAAAACAATCTACATAATTATTTATAGCAATTATTAAACCTTAAAATTAACATTATATTAAAATTTTAAAAATTAACAAGTCAAATAACTTAGTATGTAATATAATACAAATCTATATTAGGCTAATATTGTTACTTACTCTAATAATATTTAAATTATTAAGTTTTTTAAAAATTATTTATAGTAACACGGGAAGAATTGGTTGGAATTGATTCAGAATTTTAAAATTTTTTCTCTTTTACTAAAAATATGATAAGATTAAATAGTTTTGTTTTATCAAATAATACTATGTTCCTTTGTTATTATTTAAGTCGAATAAACGTAGAACAAAGCGAATAGTTATTTATTATACAGCTGCACCACACGTGCAAACAAAAGACCATTGTCCATTGACAGGCCTATCTACTGATAGACAACCAAAAATTCGGAAAATTGTATTTTCACTAAATGACGTTAGTATATAAATAAGTATAAAACTGTTGTTCTTTCTTCGCCTAATTTAATATTTTGAGCAAAAAATTCTAAAATTCAATTTATTCATTAGTTAGCTACTTCATTTTCCACAATTCGTTAAGGATAGGCTCCATGAGTCCACCCCATTTTGTCCGCCACAAAAAACCAACTTTAGAAAAATAGCAGGTGCTCTTCTAAACGACTTCAAAAATATTACCTCTAAATTTCATAGTAATATCTTAAGATGACTAGAACGGTGAATAGCAATTTCTGCACCCGTAAACACTTCCGTTTGCAAGTGAGATAGTCCTATTATAAATCAAATGCAATGACGTTTGATTAAAATAATAATGCATGTGCATAAGAATGCATGCGGGATAGAAAATGAAACTGAAGGCGAAAACCGGGTGCTAATTAATGCCCGTTTTCTTCACCAAGGGATACCTATCAAGTAAATTAACGAAATAACCAATCATATTTCTGATTTCTTTTTTTGTTTAATTGGTCCCTTAGTTAATTTTTGTAATAGGAATCTACCTAATAGTAATATTTAGGTGACGAAATTAGACATAAATGAAAGTTTTCTCGGTGCAAAGTGGGTGCATAAGTATTTTTCAAAAATACCAATGCGTGCAAGCATTTCTGCAGCACCTAAACTTTGGGCAACTTTCGAGGTGGTGCAAAACTATTTATTGGTGGTGTAAAACGCCTGTACTTTTTATTTTGTAAATTTCAATGCCGGTAACAAAAACGGCCACAATTACTTGATCTTCAGTGCAAGCCTGAAAATGCCGGTCAAATAAAAATTAATTTTCTAACATTCCTCATAAAAATTTAAATAAATAATAATTGGAGTTGGATATTTTTTTTATTTAGACACAAGACACAAAAGTATGATTCTTTCTATGTTCAAAACTTTTCGGATAATTCTTTACAGTAAGGCTAGGCATTTATAAACAAATATCGAAAAATAGGAATTTTTATATCGCATTCGGATAACAAGTAATCAGTCTCACATTTTACTAAGAATATTTATTATAAAGTAGAAAATATATTTTATACAAAATATAAAGCTTAAATATTTACAATCAAATCTTTATTATCTGGACGTGCCCAATCATTTGAACTGACAATTGAAAAGAAAAAATTGTTTTGAAATATTTTTGGCGTTTGCCGCATCCGCATGGCTGCAAATTCTACAGCTGCGTAAATACTTTATTACTGTCGTTGCCCAATCATTTGAACTGTTGACAATTGCAAAGATGAATTTTACAGTAATTTCCTCTGTTTTGAAATATTCGAAATCATTGAATAGGCTTTACACGCATCCGCATCGCTTTGTTCAAAATTTAACGAAGCGAATGAGCGGTTAACTAAACCGATGGGTATACCACTTTAAGTTAGCATGTCGAAAATGGGCCCAATCCAAGAGAACATTTTAAAATGGTGTCTTCCAAAACTTCCGTGGAGATGGCTCACATACTCCGTGCCTTCTTCCGGAAGAATGGTCCAAATTCGTTTGGACAACTCGGCGAAAGTTTGGTGCGCATTATTTACATCCGTAAATTCCGTAAATTTTGCAATTCGGCATTTACAAATAATTCCCAGCACCGTAAATTGACGAAGACCATGAAGCCATGATGATTTTTGCAAAGAAACTTTGAACTAAACTTCGCACTTACTTCTCACTAAACGACTGCACGATAACTACTGAAGGTTCCTTTGAAAATCGCGTCGATTAAGGGTAGGGCTGCCTGTTATCACCATTGACGTCATTTTTTAAACCAACTCTTATTGGTTCAAAAGCAGCTGCAACGCATATGAGACTGCCGGTGGCAAATTCCAAGCAAAATTGCTCGCGCTATCTAAAGAATGCTCATGTATTATTTCGAATGTTTAGATTGGAATAAAATAAAAGATATGTTTATTATAAACAGGGTAAAATGAATTACCTTATTTAAAACATTTTTGTAACATACATAGGTAATACAATTACCTACAGTACATAAAATTCTTTCTGATGCTTAAAGTTCAAATTACTCAAAAACTATACCGCCTATTTTGTTGTTTTTACAAATCGTAATAACGAACAAAAACAGTAAAACATTTACAGCACAAAATTTAATGATTTAATTTTTTATTGAATTGTACAAGTTTCAATTTTTAAAAATTTCATTAGATAATCCAAGCTTCAATTGAAATTGTCCTTTACATCGGACCGAAATGCTTTTAGATTTTCCATTTACGAAAATAATCAAATTTATACTAACCCCAAAATTTTACAATAATTGAAAATGTTTAATTTCAAAATAATTAATTTTAAGTTTGTGTGGACATTTGTTTGTATGAATTTTTTGTTGCAGGTAAGTTCTGCTTTGTCAATTATTTAAAATTTTAAATGTTGGTTTTATTAAAATGTTTATTAAGATGCGATGGAAATATTTTCACCATACATAGGGGACCTACTGTTTAACCAGAACTTCTTTAATTTTATGTTTTGTTGCCAAATCTCACTGAATCTCGTCCGCATCCCTTCGGTCTTGAAGGATTTCCTTTTTCTCGGCATCTTCCACTCGTTTTTCAAATATCTAAAATTCTATTTTCCTACCAGAGTGTACGTCGTGTCGGTAGTAATTGTTAAGTCCTTTAAAATTTTTGCAAATCTTTTTTGCTGCTGTTCACAAACCATTTGTTTTTCATTGGACTGGTTTCGGATATGAGGAATAGGAAGAGAAATAAACACCGCTTAAATTTTTATAAAAAAGATAAAATGTATCCGTTTCTTCGTGCAATGGAAATATAAACCGGACCAAACGAAGTGGAAGCTACCCAAAACAACGAGCAAGTTGCCTTCCCATCAGTTGACCCAAACAATTCAATCGCTAAAGACGATAAACCCAAATTTTCTTTTAATTTTAAATAGTTAATGGAACTGAGTAATTTCAATGCGAATGATATAATTATGGAGCTGATTCCTAATATGAACGCTTTCGGCGAACTGTTAACAACTGATTCGTTAAAACCGGATTGGATTGTATTAGTATTTTAAATTTTATCTAAAGTAAGCTCGTCTTCCTTTGAGAGCAAAAAAATTGCGATATTAAATGTAGCAGACGATGATTGGTTCGTGCCATCGATAGGAAAATTCATTTTGTTGGTGTAGTATGATACGATAGAAGACCGGTGAACAAAAATTATTTTGGAATAACGTGGAAAATTGTTTTGTTAATCTCAGTCTTGCAGTCATGGATCAACGTGATTCCATCAAAACCGTGTGCAATTTTATCCAATTGCTCAAATGGTGGACAGGTGCATTCGACGTTTGAAAAGGAACAAAACGTTATGGTGAGCAAGGAAACCAAAGGTAAAGTTAAAGATTTGCTTTCTAAAGCACCCGAGAAAAGCGGTAGCTATTTGTTACAGGAAAATTCGTCTTCGGCGCACACACCCGTAGCAAAAGCCAAAAGTGCCGACTAAACTCGCCGTGAGGTCTGGGTTGAACGAGAAAGTATAATTTTGAATTGCGTGCGCCGGAAAGGTCGAAATCGGGATGGTTTCGATACTGAAACATAGAGGGCGCCACTGGCAAGTCTAGGAAGTGGAAACAAGTACTAGCACCTAGATGGTACAAACCTTAAAAGATGAATACTTAAATCGTTATACTTTGGTAAAACTCAATTCTCTCGCTTCACTTTACAAACCAGGACCTGAAAAGAGTACAAAAGAAACAAACACAAGTTCGGTAAAATAACACTATAATATTTGACGAAAACACAGTATATAATACAAATAATTCGGTACACAAAGATAACAACAAAACAAGTAAATTGTATCATTTACAATTTGGAATAATTTCTAAATGGAGTGCACTCGATATCGATATTTTGACATTGAAATTGACGGTATAAAGTTTATTCTTAACATTAAAATTTACTAAATTAAACAAACATAAAATATCCACTTGACATTTATGATTTTCAAAAGTGACAGTTCTTCAAACTTACTAGGTTAAGTCCAACGACCGCAGATGGCGTTCGTGGTCACTTTATATTTAAATTTAACGTATCAAAACCGAAAATGGCGCGAAACATTTTGAAAAATAGAACGATAATCACTTTGCTGCACTTGAACAAGTTAAATGGCGGTTAAATAACTAACCTTAATCATTTGGTCCACAGCTTGGCGATTGAATTGGTTTTACGGCGGTAACTAACATCGAAATTGGTTGCGATGACTTTAAGGTCATCAACCTCTTGAACGTAAAAATAAGGTCGACTTGCGCTGATGCGGGTGGTTTTCTAGACACGGTGATAAGACGGTAATCCCTACTGAGGGTAATTCCTTCCAAACGGAAACGACAAAATGGCAGAGTGCTCAACATAAAATTCCCCTATTGCGGGCTATATTTTCCAACGGAAAATGCGATACGATACGATACGGTAAATTGGCACTCGCTTAAAAACGGTAATTAGTTCACCGGTCAGATGCACGCCTACAACCAGTATTGGTCGCCTCAAAAACAAACGAAACGGTATTAACTTATTAAACGAAAAACTGAAGATGGTAAAATTTAGCTTTAACGTGTTAACACGGAGCGACTTGACTTAAGGAAAGCTCGAAGCCAACTGACGATAACGATATTAACTTATTAAACGGAATTCAAGATGGTAAAATTTAACGTGTTAACACGGAGTGCTTCTCGAACAGATCAAGACCGACTGACGATGCATGCAAATGCACGCAAGAGGTGGTAATCGGAAAACGAAACGTTAAGCGGTAAGGCTTCTGGTTGGCAGTCTCAAGGTAAACTTGGCTGAACCATTCCGAACCAGAGCGAACACAAAATAAAACTCAGACGGAACGACAGAATTTAAACCTTGAACATAAATGATAAATTGAATTAAATTTATCTAACTGAATGCAAAACTTATTTCTACGGAATAAAACTTGAGCGATAATGAAATTAACTGACTGAAATTTGTAACTTTTAAGTTTTAACAAATTTGCATTAGGGGCACCGTGCACTACCCTAGGGAAATGAAGTCACGTGACATATTGAAAAGTTCACGGACGACAATTCTTCTCCTAAATATTTCAGATCTTTAAGTGTTCATCCGTCACGTCCTGAGATTTTGACTTCAAATTGTACGTTTGTCAGGAAACAGATTGTTGAAGGAGGGTTTGCTAACGTAGAACATTACTTGGGTGTACAATTTCGACTATTAAAAGAAGATTTTGTTGCACCATTGCGACAAGGTATAGCTGAGTATTTTAAGCAGGATCCCCAAAAAATAAAACACTACATGAAGCTGTCTAAAGTTAGGATTTACGCCGACGTCATTTTTCTTTTGCCTTGCATTATAAACAACCAAGTGGGAGTAACATTGAAATTGTTTGCCAAAACCACTTCCCAAAATATTTTTGCTCCAACTTCCAAACGTTTTCAACATGGTTCGTTAGTTTGTTTTACCAAAGGCAATTTTTCCATAATTTTATTAGGAAAGATAATAAAAGGAGATATTAGAAATCATCTGCTGATAATTGGCTTTAAGCTAGAATCCCAAAATTATGACTTTTACGTTTCTTACCTCATGGTGGAGTGCAAAGTTTACTTTGAACCATATTACCACGTCCTGAAAGCTTTACAAAACTTTATCGAACATTAGTTTCCAATGAAGAATTAAAAATTTTCAGTTCAACAAAATTAGCATTTTCAAGCAAAATTCCAATCGTTTTAAAAATAAATTTAGGACAAAATTACCCACCTTTCAAATGATTATTATATACGAATAATTTAATAAGAAAGATTATTTTTGTTATAATTCATAAAATCCGCATTCACAATTTTTTTTTCAAAATTAAATTGTGTATTTGAATTTATCAAATTTCAGGTCAACCTCAGCTAACGTCTACGGAAAAAGAAAATTTAATTAATTATTGAAACTTTTATAATTTCATCACATATTGAAGAAACTCTAAATATTGAATTATTTAAAATCGATCTAGATTCTATACCATTTTTGATGGAACTGAGACCCAAATTAATAATTTTATAAACACTGTAGAAAATATAGTTATTAAATATGCAAATTTTAATGAAGTTAGTAGTACCATACGTGCTACCATTTTTCAAAGATTCCGCAATCAAGCAGCCGAAATTTTATGCCCACGAATTGATTTAGTTACTTGGGAATCAATAAAAAATGCCATTATACAACATTTTTCGGATACACGATCATTAGAGCAACTATTGTTAGAATTTAACAACATAAAATTTGAAAGAAACGAAAATTTAATAAATTTTGGTAACAGAATCAGAAGTCAACTTGCAAAACTGATATCTAAAATTAATTTGTTAAATTTAAATAATAAAGAATTCTCGTATGCATTCCATACCCTGTATCCTCTCAAATTTGATTAAGGCAGACACAAAATCTTGATTAAGCGATAATGTTTGCCAATGATGAAATCAATTTTATGAACAAAAGCTACGCAAGTAAACAAACAAATTTTAACAGTAATTTTCATACTGACATCCCATCACATAATAAAAATTTTAACTCATTACAAAATTGGCAAAATAATAATCAATCAAATTTTAAAAATCAAACCCCACAATTTGCAAAAATGAATCAGTTTTCGTATAAAAACAACAAGTTGTAAACCAATACCAACTCCGTTTAGAAATCAAAGTCAACAATCTGGAAGACCGAGCCAATTCCTCATAAAAGTCCAACACAACAAATTTATCGATTTAATAATAATTTTCAAAGAAATTCTAGTAAAAAATGCAAAATCATCACTTACAAGCTAACAAATCAAATTTTCAACCAGAACGCATTTCTGTACAAACGACACTCAATTGCGAAGAAAAAACAAACGGTAACCAAAATTTTCCAAATTACGCAATAATACACTTTTACATGTATTTCTATATTTCACATTTCTATTTCTTATGGGAAAATTGCAATTTTCAAAATTAAATTGTGGCCTTATTACAACTCCAGCAAGATTGATCCTCACCTTAAAGAGCTTGTATTTTTGCGTTCTTTCGTTTGGTCAAGCCATTTTATAGGAAAAGTGTACTTTTGAGTTCGGGATTCTTGACTCTACCCACTGTTTATTTTATTATAGGCAAAAACCTTTTGTTTGGAATAAAACATCATATTTTTTTAATCTCTAAAATTATTTAATTTGTTCAAAACTAAAATTACATTCACTTGATATTATTTATTACTTTGTTGTAAAAATAATTGTAAACAAAACAAACAAGTGCAATTTGAATCTTGTTTTTAAAAGGTCATCAGGTATAAATTTGCTGACGTTCGAAGAAATAAAATAGTTATTATAACTTTACGTAATGGTAAAAAATCGGATGAGACCATGCTCATGAGTTTATCATACATTTAATTAAATATGTATAAAAATTCGATGTACCCATGCTCATTAGTTTATCATACTTTCATTCAATAATAAAAGTAATTTTTAATATTAAAAGGAAAAAATCAGATGTGGCCATTGCCATGACTTTATCATACTTTTGTTAAGTATTAAAATACCAGCTCTAAGTCTCAAATAAAGATACAAAATATCAACTGTAGTTTTGAAATTCTCATTAGTTTTGAAATAATTAATAAAACTACTGATAAATAAAATGATTAGAAAAAATTGTTTCCATGAACCATCTCACTTTTTTTCTGCACGAAAGTAACGAAAGTTCTCATGAAAAATTTTAACTAAAATTTAATCAGTTTAAATATCGATAAATTAAATTAATTTTTTTAAATTAGTTTTAATTAATATTTCGAAAACTAATAGGAATTTTAAAACCAAATTTAGGATTTCGCATACTTATGTATACTGAGATTAAGTATTTAAATTTTAGTTAAAAGCAGTTTATGAAATCTATTGTGTTTCTATTTTTTTAAATTTTAATATTTAATATTAGTCTTTATTTCATATTTTAAAATTAATACAAGTTTCAATACCAAATTTGATATTTCGTAATGTCAACGTAGGAGTTTGAGCTAATTAAATTTTGCTTAAAATGGGTTGAAGGAAACAACTTTTTTATGTGTTTAAGTTTTACAAAATATTTCGAAAACTAATAAGTATTTTAAAATTAAATTTGGTATTTTGTATCTTTGTATTGAGACTTAGAGCTGATTAGGTTTTGGGTCAAATTCTTTAATGGAACTCATTTTTTCTTTGTATTAATAGAAATTATTTTTTAATATTTAATTCGATTCGGATTCCACATCCGATTTTTAATTTTGTGTTACATTTTGGGAAACAATAGGTATACTTTTATTATATTATATAAAGCTACAAAGTAATACTATGTATGTATTTATTTGCAACAATTATTAAAAATTAATTCTTACCTATCTAATTATAAAAAATATAACTTAAACTTGTTTTACAAGAATTGATAGAGTAATTATTATTAACACAATTTTTTATAATTGCTAATTAAAAGTTCTATTGTAGCAGTATTTTACATTTTATTTTTAGTTGAAGAACTAACACTTGATAACAATGGTTCGTCCGTTGTCGAAAGAATTGCAAAGATAGCGATCGAAGAGCTTTATGAAGACCCTGCAAGAGTCGAAGAAGATATAAAATATATACAAAATGGATTCAGCAACAGCCTCATTTAAATGCGCCCACAGGTAATATTTTAAAAACTTTAAAATTCAACAATTAATTAATTTCTTGTTTTTGCAACTACATATGTATCTAACTTCAAGTACGGATTGGGAAATACTAGTAACAGGGTTCTGCATTTGCTTCGAATTTTTGAATTTATGTCATCAAACCGCCGTATCACCGTAACTATTGATTTTATGGTATTAATAAATTAGTGATTTTTAAAGACAATTTACTTATCTACAAATTAGTTTATAACCTTCCATTGTCTAGGATGACGGATTTTGAGTTATGAATTAAATTAAGAGAAGAAATATCAAAAAATTTCCAAGTTTTGTTTTTGTTTTTTACAAACCCTGTATCTTTTAAACTAAACTACTTACAAAAAACTAACGGCCCAATTCAAATATCAAATTTAAGAGGCTATAACTTTAGTTCACTAATTTTTTTTGGAAAAGCAACCCATTTCAGAGAAAATCTCAAAATAATGAATAAGGTCGGTACAAAAAATATAATAGTCATACAGGGTCTCTCCGTGTACATTGTAAACCTTTGAGGTTATAATAGAAGGCACTTTTTTAAGATATATTGTAAATAAAATTTTTGTTCTAGTTCAAACTTTTGGGAGTTACCCTTTTTTAAAGCAATTTTTGACTTGGTTCATTATTTTGGGATTTCTTGTAAAATGGGTTGATTTAAAAAAAAATGTTACTAGGCTATAATTGAAGCCTGTGAAATTTGCTATCCAAATTGGGCCATTAGTTTTTGTAAATAGTTTTGCTTGAAAGATACAGGATTTGCAAAAAAACGAAAAATAAAACTTGCAATTTTTAACATTTTATTTTCTAATTTAATTCATAATTCGAAATCAGTTGATTCTAGAGGATAAGAATAAGAAACCAGTTTGTGGATAAATAAATGATCTTTCAAAATGTACTAATCCATTAATACCATCAAATCAATGGTTACAGTGATATGGCCTTAAGCAGATATTCAAAAATTTCTGTAAAGAGGATTTGAAATTTGTCTTAGAAAAGTGTCCTTTATCACAACCTCAAAGAACCGTTGACACGGAAACACCCTGTATGAATATTAAATTTTTAAACCGACCTTGTTGATTATTTTAGGATTTTCTGTGAAATGGATTAGTTTTCAAAAATTTAGTAGACTAAAGTTATGCCCGTTAAATTATCTACCCAATTGGACCGTCAGTTTTTGTAAGTAATTTCGTTTAAAAGATACAGGATTTCAGAAAATAAAAAATAGAACTTGCAATTTTGTTGAATTTTTTCGACTTAATTTAATTCATAACTCGAAATCTGTTCATCCTAGACAATAGAAGTTATAACCTGATTTTAGATAGGCAACTGATCTTTAAAAGTTCTAATATATTAAGTATAAAAATCAATAACATCGGATCTATGATCGTTTGAAATCAGAAATTCAAAAAAGCTTTAAAGAGGGTACCCCCAAGGGTTTAGACTAGGGCAAAAATTTTATTTGAAAATTTGTCTTTGAAAAGTGTCCTTTATCTGCACCTCTAAGGTTTTCCACGGACACGGGGACACCCTGTATCTTTCAATAAAAGTTAAGGTCGCGCTTCCTTTTATAGCGCGTACCGTGCAATTGTATGGTACAAATTTAAAAATATAAAATAGTGATTGACCAACGCTAATTAAACGTTAATTAAACAGTGTGATATTCACTAATATATTATAATTTAATTATTTTAAGATGATCAGTGGATTTTACTCTTTCTACGTGGATGCAAATTCAGTCTCGAGACAACTAAAAGAAGTTTGATATGTATTATACTTTAAAAATATAATTCCCGAGCTGTTCATGCCAAGAGATATTTATTCAACAGAAATTCAAACTACTTCAAAAGCAGGGTAATTTTTTAACAATATTCACAATTGTATTAATAGAGTTATACATTGAAGCCGATTTTAGCTATATTCTTCCTTTGCCATACTCTGAAAATTATGTAGGGCCAAGAGTAGTGTTATTACGTTATCAAAATTTCGATAGTAATATCATGACTGTGGAAAATACTACAGCATATTTTTATATGATCTTAAATATTTTAATGATGGAAGATGATAATTTAATTGTATCTGGAGTTTTAATTTGGCTGGATATGGAACACTTTCCATTAAGTTTGTTATTTCAAGTCACTCCAAAATATCTGAAAAGTTTGTTTAAATGTCTTGAAAAAGTGCTTCCTCTAAGAATTAAAAGATGCGTAGGGACAGGATCTCATACAGTGGCCCAAAAGTATTCAATGTAGCAAAAGGATATATGGGGCAAAATTAAGAGATAGAGTATGTATTTTTTAATTTGTAAATAAAAATTTAATTATTTTATATTTTCAGGTTGCTATCTTTAGTAAAGATGAATTTGAAGACGTATTGAAAATAATACCTAAAAGTGAGGTACCGAAAGAATATGGGGGAGAAAATAGTAACGTGGAGGAAATTAAAGGTAAATAATATTGTTCAAATAAAACTAGGAAGGAAATATCTATATTTTAAAAATCCTAATAAATACATTATTTGCGGTCATTATTTAGAAAACTTAAATTAAATTAAACATCCGAATAATTTATAAAACACAAATAAACATAAATATACAAAAATTAAGAACTATCGTTAAGGTTATAGGTCTAATTAAATAATTTTAAAATTGCCCAACGTTTCCTGCCGTTTATTGTCCCATTTTCAAAGCTACAAAAATATATACGTAAAAATAAGAATTAACTAAGTGAATAAAATAAAATTACTGACCTGTACGTAGAATAAATGTAAGTTAACGAGAAAACCTTTTGGTTCTGATCGAATCTGAAATGTGATTAAAAAGCGTTAAACAAACCTTTGTTGTCAAATAGCCAAGAAAAATATAGTAATTAAATAACAAGAAATTCAAAATTAACTCATGTTTATGGTTATTCTCCTTCTACGTGACAATTTGGTAATCCAATAATGGGCATCGTTCAGCTCCGTTTAACAACAATATTAAGCTGAGTTAAACCAAATGACCATTGCGGTTATTGCCTAATTTAAAATTTTAATCCCCATAGTAAACTCTTTGGAAGCTTAAAAAACTTAGTTTGTTAACGGGGGTGTAAAAGTAAAACGCGGGTTTACATTTATCTTCATACTCAGTACCTTAAAAACTAAAATAAAGCGGAAAAAAGAAAGAATCATAAGTTTATGACTTAGATGGATGTTAAGCCTCTTTAATTTTACGCTTTTTCTCTATCGTCTCACGATCCAAGATTATGATGTTCTTATGCTTTATGGAATGCGATGAAACGCGAGAATCCCTGAAAACACGAGCTTTTCATATCTGTCATAATATAATCTTTTATGCGAATACCTAACTTTCTGGAGCTTTCACTCACTGACACAATACTGATACGGGATATGATAAACCAAACCACTCTGATCAGAAGGGGAGTAGGATCTTTGGTGTTGTAAAAATCGAAGATTCTTGTTTGGACATCTAAGTCAAAATTTGACATTGGGGATAGGTTTGAAGACAAAATGAGGCACTCAGATAAGCCTCTGATGTTGATGAAACTATAAAATTCAGTTTAGAGGGGATCAGAAGAAATAGAAACTGAAGGGTGGTAATTTAGATATATAACCAATTCCTTTAGATGAAACCGCAAGAGAAGGAATTAGTAACAGAAATATGGAAATCGTTGGCAGGTAAGACCAAGTTTATAATGTCATGACTTTTCGATAAAAACTTTGTATGAGATAAAGAAAGGATTTTTGAATGAAGTTACGGGCTACATTGAAGATTGGGCGTTTAAGGTGGCTGGAAAAGAAATTCAAGAGTCTACCGGAGTACGTAGGTTTATGGTACCAGAAGTAAGCAAATTGACGTCGAATTCCTCTCTGTAAACCCGCATATCCAGGAACGGTAAACTATTATTGATTTTGGTTTCTATAGTGAATTGAAGGTCACTATGGAAGTTTTGAAATGGGCAAGAATATGGGTAGCTTTCTTTGCTGATCACAAAGAAGAGAACATCACCATATTTCTTAACAAGTCTCTAATACTATTAATGTAGATAGCATTAAAGGATGCAAATTTAATTATTAACGTTCTATTAACCATACGAAAAACGAAATGAAAATTTGTAATGAATAAATTCTAAAATAATTCTGTAAAGCACCACAAAACCAGATTATACAGCTGATGCAGGCCAAAGCCCCAAACAATAGATGTGCACTGAAGGTATTCAAAGAAAAAATTGAATTTAACAATGAGCGAAGATACGGCAAGGTGACTGTTTTCTCGCTGTCGTTAATGGCGGAATCGGATTTAGCAGATTTAGCAATACTGTGCCAATTTCGCACAAAGCAAAAATATTATAAATTAGAGCAAACATATAATTGTGATAAAAATTCAATCCCACTGATTGACTTACCGTTAGCTGGTAATGGAAGCACGCGACTTTTTATAGCACAGGGTGTTTCCAACAGAGTAGTTTAAACTATCTGCAAGAGTCGACTTCCTTGGACGTAGTCTGAATTTAAAACGGTTGGTGCAACCGGAAAAATGATCAATTCTTCAACTTGTTCAATGATCAAAACTTAGTATTCCGTCCACTAAGGGCCTAAATGACAACATATGCAGGGTGTCCCCGTGACCGTAGAGAACCTTTGAGGTGGTCATAAAGGACACTTTTCTAAAATAAAATTTTTGTCCAAGTTGAAATCCTTGGGGGATACGCCTCTTTAAAGCAATTTTTTGAATTTATATTTTCAAACGGCCATATTGATTTTATGATATTAATAGATAAGTGATTTTTTTTAGACAATTTACTTAAGTACAAATTAGTTTATAACCTCCTATTGTTTAAGATAAATGGATTTTGAGTTATGAATTAAATTAAGAGATGAAATGTCAAACAAATTCCAAGTTATACTTTTTCGTTTTTGTTGCAAACCCTATATCTTTTAAACTAAACTACTTACAAAACAACTAACGGCCCAATTAAGATTGCAATTTTAACGGACTATAACTTTAGTCTACTAAAAATTTTTTTAACCAATCCATTTCACAGAAAATCATAGAATAATGAATAAGGTCGGTACAAAAATATAATAGTCATAAAGAGTGTCTCCGTGTACATGGTAAACCTTTGAGGTTATGAAAGAAGACACTTTTTTAAAATATAATTTTAAATAAAATTTTTGTCCTAGTTCAAACCCTTGGGAGGTACCCCTCTTTAAAGCAATTTTTTGACCTTATTCATAACTTTAGGATTTTTTTTAAATAGGTTGGTTTTCTAAAAACTGTTATTAAATTAAAATTATAGCCCATTAAATTTGCTATTTAAATTGGGCCATTAGGTTTTTGTAAATAGTTTCGTTTACAAGATACAGAATTCGCAAAAAGAACGAAAAAATAAAACTTGCAAATTTTTAACATTTCATCTCCTAATTTAAATCGTAACTCGAAATCCATTGATTCTAGAGGATAAGAATTATAAACCAGTTTGTAGATCTATAAAATAATGATCTTGTAAAAATTACTAATCCATTAATACCATAAAATTAATGATTACGGTGCTATGGCCGTTTGAAGGCAGAAACTCAAAAACTTGCTTTAAAGATGATTACCCCCCAAGGGTTTGGACTTGGACAAAAATTATATTTGAAAGTTTGTTTTAGAAAAGTGTCCTTTATCACACCCTTAAAGATTTAGTGTAGATACAGAAACATTCTGTATGACAATTAAATTTTTTGTACCGACCTTGTTAATTATTTTGGGATTTTCTGTGAAACGGGTTAGTTTTCCAAAAAAATTTTAGTAGACTAAAGTTATAGCCCGTTAAACTTTTACCAAAATTGGTTCGTTAGTTTTTTGTAAGTCTTCTTCTTCTTAGGGTGCCGTCTCCTATCGGAGGTTGGCGATCATCATCTGAAACCCCTCTCTATCTTGCGCCATACGTATTAGTTCTGCGACATCACTTACACCAAACCATTGCCGTAAGTTCCACAACCACGAAAATCGCTTCCGTCCCAGGCCTCTTTTTCCTTCTATTTTGCCCTCCATGATTAGTTGTAGGAGCGCATATTTCTCGCCTCTGAATATATGCCCAAAGTATGTCGCTTTTCTCTTTTTAATGATGGCGAAAAGTTGGCGATCTTTGCCCATGCGGCGGAGCACCTCCTCGTTGGAAACCCTTTCTGTCCATGAGATTCGAAGCATCCTGCGGTACAGCCACATAATACATTCGTAAATCTTCGTTATCGCATTCTCCGTTCCCCTGGCCATCTTACTTCGCTTATCCCGAGGATATCGATTTTGAGTCTCTTCATTTCTTTTGAGGCGTTTCCCAACTTTCCGGCCTGGTACAAGGAGCGGACATTCCAAGTCGCAACCCTTAACGACGCCGCGCTGCTGTCAGTTTTGTTCTTGGCCATTCGCCTATTATCAACGTGAAGCCTGGTTCCTACTTGCACGTGCCCAGTAACCAATTTCACACCCCCAGGCCCGGAACCCAAGTGGCGCCGATGGCTAGTCGGATCGCTTGACAAAACAATATCCATTTGAGAGAATTTCATGATGATATACAAGAGGCATTTTTACCTATGGTGGGGCCCCAGGTCCTTCCATGCTTTTAGATTCAGCCGCCCAATATGAAACAGACGCTGTTCATAGCCGCCCATTCTGGCATCAGTCACTATTTTTCATCATATCTGGCTACTCCTACTTGTTTTGCCTGCAGGTCAATACAGTTGCCCAGGGTGCGGCACGTGGAGCCACAAATATGAGTTGGGTACCCTGTGAGAACCAGTCACCTGAATCCTTCTCCTGTCTATGACGCTCGAAGTGACCGTTCAGGTGGAAAGGTACTATCTCTACAGCGTACGCCAGCACCCCTTTTTTTGTAAGTAGTTTTGTTTAAAGAATAAAGGCTTTGCAAGAAAAATGAAAAAATAAAATTTGCAATTTTTTGAAATTTTTTCTTTTAATTCATAACTCAAAATCTGTTCATCCTAGACAATAGGAGGTTATAAGCTAATTTGTAGAAAAGCGAATGGTATTTAAAAAAGTTTTAATCTATTAAGTCTAAAAATCAATAATACCGGAGCTATGACCGTTTGAAATCAAAAATTCAAAAAATTGCTTTAAAGGGAGGTACCCGCAAGGGTTTGAGTTTGGACAAAAATTTTATTTGAAAATTTGTCTTAGAAAAGGGTCTTTTATCACTACCTTAAAGGTTCTCCACGGTCACGGGGACACCCCGTAGTAGGGATTTCCCCGTAGTAATGGTAGGGATTTTGTGAATGCAATACATGTACACTCAACCAATGTATTATATACATAATACATAATACAATAATACAATACATAACTATGTCAAAGTGAAGGAACCAATTTCCAACAAATTCACAATTTTCGCAAAATTTAAAACTCGGTAGCACTCATACTCTAAACTCCTTTATTTATAGTAGCACTCTTTATCGCCAAATTAAGTCGCTTGCAAAAATTACAAAATGCCCGCTTATCTTTCTGACCAGAAGATAATTAAAACTTAATTTGTTTTTTACCAACTTAAAACTTACCAACTTAGAAGAAGAACTAAAACTTAAGAAGGTTGATTGGTTGCCCAACCATCGGTCATTAAATTAAGTATTAATTAATATTGTAGCATCAAACTACAATAAACCATGCATATTGTATTATTTCATTTTTATAAATTAAGCATTCTTTGTTTTTAACAATATTGCTGTAAATAATAATATTTTAGATTATTGGATAAAAAAAATGGAAAGCTATTCCACCTGGTTTAAAGAAAGTGAACAATATGGCACAAACGAAGCGAAGCGACCAGGAAAACCAGTATCGTTAGATGACCTAGTTGGAATTGATGGGTCTTTCAGAAAATTAAATATTGATTGATAATAATAATATTATACTCTCAGAAAAAAATCACAAATGTTGATATTATTGCTTTAAAAAAAGATTTAAATGTAATTTAAATATTTTATTAATAGAAAAGAAATTATCAAATAATCTTTGATTTAAAGTCTTAGGTTTAGTTTTTCATATTCTGTTAAATTATCATTTTGCTAAATCTATATATATATATAAAAATGGATGTATGTGGGTTTGTATGTACATATTATGTATGTGTGTATGTTTGTATGTATGTTCCCTATGGACTCCTTGACCGTTCGACCGATCCCAACCAAATTTTGCACAGTTACTCTCTAGGACCCTAAAGAGGTTTTCCGCTAAAAACCGGGACCGAAAATCTTAATTTAAAAAAAAAATGTGAAAAATTGCGGACGCGCAGGAATGGATTAACGAGATTCCCATCGCCAATACCTTAATTGATATATGGTAATTTTACGTTGGTATATTCACATTCAGTACCTACACTATTATAAGTGATTTGAAATACTGGAGAAGAAAAGCTCGGGTAAAGCAACCCTGCTAAATCAAAATACTTCCGACAAAGGCAAAGTATTTTATTTTTAATGAGACCCCGGGCAAAGCCGGGTATCCAACTAGTGTCTGATAAAATAAATGGCAGTTAAAATTTGTTAATTTAAAAGAGTTAAGCGGAAATATAGCTTTTTGAAGTAATACAGATGTAACAAAGTTTGAAAATAGTAATTCGTTGAAGCTCAAATAAAGTTAATTCAATAAGTAATACTTATTGTAGGTTTAACAAAATGTTTATGTTGTTTGGAAGGCAAGGATATAAATTGTTTGCATCAACTTTAAACTATCGGAATTTAAACTTACTGAAGCTTAAACGATTTCCAAACGATTGATACTAATTTCATTAAATAATTTGCAATAGAAAAGTGCGGCGGTCTTTTCTCCAGAATTTTAAATAATTGAAGAAAAGCTGTGAAGAAAAAATAAATATTTAATATCGGCCGATGGTGATGAGGCCTGTAGTGTAAGATCCCGATTAATAGAATTTCCTAGTCCGTCCTTGCAGTTAGTTGTAAAATAATAAGAAATCAATTAATCTCTTTCATCGTTCTCATACTTTTGTATGTATGACATTTCTCATACTGAAAATTTCTTTTTTTTTCCTAAATTTTTTAAAATTAAAATCAGTTAAATCAAAAAAATTAAAAGAAGGTCATCGCGTGGCGTTTAAGTGCGTCAACTACTTTGACCGGGGTAAAAATGGGTCCGGCATTTTGGCCCCCCCTAGTTAAAATTTTTGGCCAAAAGTTAGCTCCCGAATCTATAGAGCTAGCACCCAAATATTAGAGCTAGCACCATTACAGTTTTTTTCACAAATTAATATTTAATAAATGTATAAATGTTTCACTCCACTGCGCATGTACCATAATATATTTTTTACGCTCCACCTATTCTAAACTTGACTTATGATTTTTTAAGAGATCAGGGCTTATTGTTAGTGTGTACAATTAATTGTAATTTATTTAAGAACAAAAAACAAAAGTTAAAACAACCGTAATTAACATACGTGAATATCGTTTCTGGTGGAGCGGCATAGTTTGAAAATGTATAAAAATTGTGCATTTGGTGATAAAAATTAAAATTTTTATCATTGTTTATACATTGTATTACCTTGATTTTGACATATTGAGATATTTATACAACTGTTTTAATTTCAAAGTTCAGTTTCAAAGGCGAAGGAGGTGCTATAGGAATTTTAGATAATGCTAATGCCATTATGCAGAATTCTTTGTTAAAATAACCAAAATTCTTTTTGAAAATGTATTTTAAAGCAAAATTTAACTACAAACATTTTGCCCTGTTAACTTTTTTGTAGCACCAACTGTTTTAAGATATTTTCAATTTTCAGATTTTCGGCAAGTCTTACAGCTTTTTCTATTTTTAATTTAATGTAACTTTTGTTTAAATTATTTTGATATCAATTTTGAACATTATTTCAGACGTACTTTTTCTCCTCTTTTCGAAAAAATTATCAAAATTAGGATAAAGTTTAAGCAAAGAAGTCAAAATGTATTTTTCTGAAAATTTTTAATTTTGGAATCATTTTCAAATTTTTTATTCAATTTATTGTCAAGATTTTGTCTAATAAACATTATTTTGTAAGATCCAACCCTTTTACAATTCCTTACATTAGAAAATTTTTGATTTTGACGCAACCCTCAAATTCAAAAATCATATTTTCGTCAAATGCGACTAAATTGACTAACCAAAAGTACAGGTTTCTTATTTTTATGTAAAATGTGGGAAAAAATAACTCATATACAGAATTTAAAATAGCTCCCAAATCTTTCCCATGCATAATATAAAGTGCCCTAATATCTGAAAATCATTTTTATGTAATGTAACATCGGCGATAAACTTTTATAACAAAACGCACAACTTTTTACTATGCCGGCCCACTATTTGCTGTATTCCGCTAACGGAACGCTAACTTTATTATTGTCCCCCAGTTTCAAAATGGATTTGTAGAAAAACTATAATGGTGCTAGCTCTAATATTTGGGTGCTAGGTCTATAGATTCGGGAGCACGCTTTTTGGCCAAAAATTTTAACTGGAAGGGGGGGGGTAAAGTAACGGACTCGTAAAAAATTTATTCTGATCGTCTTCCACGCCAACATGTTCGACAAGGGAGGCGTGTGTAACTGCCAGAACCTCTCAGAAGAACCATACCAATCCTTTCACAGAGAGGTTTGCGGAAACTGGGAGAGGTTTATGTCTAACAATAAGAGTGAACGAGTAGGCTGAAGAAGAGAGAAGACATTTAAATGAGGTTGTTCATTCTCCATTTTTGTATGTATTTTATATTTTCTACGACTCTTGCAGAGTCTTCACGAAGCTCTTCGATAGCTATCTTTTGCAATTCTTTCGACAATGGACGCACCATTATTATCAAGTGTTACTTTTTCAACTAACAATAAAATGTAAAATATTGCTACAACAAAAGGTTTAATTTGCAATTATAAAAAAAAGTATATTTATTTTGCTTAATTACCATTAATTCCTGTAAAACAGGTTTAAATTATTATTGTTTTAAATTGTGTGAGCATTGATTCTTTTCAATAATTTATTATTGCAATACATACAGTGAATCACAAAAGGTTTCGCCTACCCCATAAAATTACAACGAATTTCTCATTTATTATTGATTTACTCAGTTATTTTGGAAAAAATAGTGTTTTTAAAACTGTATTAAAGAACCAACAATTATAATTACATAAAACACAAAAATTAGATAAAATTGTTTATAATATTAAAATAATCGAGATTATTTTATTCACTTTGCATTTAATATAATTTCATAGTGTTACAAAAGGTTTCGCCTAGATACTCAATATTATAAGAAAGGGATTTTAGAATCTGAATCTGCATTTTGCTTACGTATGACAAGTAAGGATCAGTTTCAGTGTTACATTTAATGTGATTATTTGTTATTTCATTGCGTTACTTATATTAAAATGAACGAAAAACATAAAATATGTTTTGTTTACGTCAACTGGTGTTTTTAATTGACACCGTTGTAAATCATACGACAAAATTGAAAATTTATTGAATTTACCAAGAAGTACAGTAAGAAGTATCATATAGAGGTTTAAAACGAGGATTGAATTGATGATTTGAAACCAACAGTGCATCCAAAATTGTTCAGTACCCGAAAAGAAACAAACATCACTAGAAAAGTAAAAAAATCCACGTTGTAGTGGTCTAAAAGTTTCAAATGAAGTGCAAGTAGAAACAGGAAAGCATGCAGGCCCACAAACCATAAGTAGAATTTTTAAAAAATTTGAATAAAACGGGCGTTTGGCCAGAGAAAAATCTTTTATTAATAACGTTAATAGGATTAAACTTTAAAATTTGCTTCAGAAGGAATCTACGTGGTAGAATGGCGTAATTTTTGTTGATGATAGCAAATTTAACTTGATAAATTCGGATAGGCGAGTAATGGTGTGGCAAAACCTAACATGTAGTTAAGAAACGAAAATTTGTGTGGGACAGTAAATCATGGGCAAGGAATGTTTTAGTTTAGGGTGCCATTTCGGCTGTGGTAGGGGGAAGTTTGGTATTTATAGACGATATAATGGATTGCTACAAATATCTAGACAATCTACAACAAAATTTATTTCAAAATTCTGAAAAATTAGGTATAAAAAACACTTTTAAATTCCATCAAGACAATAACCCCAAACATAAATCATCTTTAATTTAGGAATATCTTTTATACAAATGCCCCAAAGTAATCCTTAATCCTCCCTAATCACCAGACTTAAATCTCATTGAGAATTTATGGGACGTTTTGGACAAAAAAATCCGTGAAACTCCGATCAATCCAATACAAGAATTGAAACAAAGATTCCAACAAAAAAGTGTCCTAATAACGCTCGATTATTTATCGAAAATTATTAGTAACATGTCAAAACGGCTAAGGTGTGTTAAATAACAGAAGGGCTATGCAAAAAAATATTAAAAAACCTACAAAAATACTTTATTAAGGCGTATGTGTGCACCTTTTTGTTAAGTGGGCGAAACCTTTTGTAACTATATACAATTGGTAAGTGGATGACTTTTCTTGATTATTTTAATATTATAAATAAATTTTACCTACTTTTTGTATGTTATGTAATTATAATTGTTGGTTCTTTAATATAATTTAAAAAATATTGTTTTTCCCAAAATAACTGAGTAAAACAATAATAAATGAGCAATTCCATGTAATTTTACGGGTAGGCGAAACCTTTTGTGACTCACTGTACATTTTGTACATATTACTTTGTAGTTTATCAAATTTATCAAAAATTTCAAAGTTTTAAGTAATAACTTAAGAACTTCCGTAAAGTAAATTTATGGTAGATATGTAATTAAAATACACGTGAGTATTATACATACATATATATACGCATATAACCGACGTTGCTAGACCCGCTATATTGGTCAGGCAACCACAGACCCACACGAAAGAGATCAGTTATGGAAATATATATTACTCCAATTCCAAGTATTCATTGATCCACACATTTACTGACGTTGAGGGGTAAACAATTAAGAAATATAAATTTTAAATAAATAACACAATCGTTACCAGACCCACTTTGTAGAACAGTTTTTTCGAACCCGTGTTTATATTAATACAATAGTTGAGCGTCTTTTTCAATCTCATAAACGTTGCCATATCTCTGGGATTCACAAAGTTAATTCTAGGATTCACAAGGATGCTTATGTATGCAACTTGATCATATTTGTATAAAATATAAGGAACTAGTGTGCGTTTAACTTTTGTGTTACTGTGACGTGTTGAATATTAAGTGCGGTGACATAAATCATGGAAAAAAAATATTAAATTTGGTATTGCCAAAAATAGAAAAAAGTGAGAAAACTACTACGTTGAAAAATGAGGTAAGTTTATTAATTTGAAAACAATCGATTAAATCAAGTTATTTTATTTGTGTTTCAGATTTTAAATAGTTTAGAAGAAGATTGTTTTACTAATAAAGTATACCATTATCTGGAAATTCTGCCTATCTGAGATAATAGTTTTAGTGATATTACATTAAATACAAATCAACATGATTTGGAAGAAAATAAAACAATTCAAACATCTCTTCCGAAATTAAAAATTTGAAAACGATAGTTCAAAATTGTAATATTACAAAATACTATTGTAAAAAAATCAAATTTAAGAAGCAATATTTCGAAATGTTATGTTGAAAGTAACAGTAATGATGGTGATTTTCAATAGACGATTTTTCCGACAAGGATTATGTTCCTCCTTTGGAGAAATCAAATTCGTTCATTTCTGACAACGCTTCAAGAACTAGCTGCGAAATTCCAATTCAGCCTAATATTGAGGTAAATTTTAATTATCATGTTAATTTGAGATTTTTAAATTAATTTTACTTTTAATGATCATCCTATGACTGCATACTTTGTGTTTAAACCAATGCTCCATATTTCACCAATACTAGATCTATAAAATCGATAAAATCTGTAGTTGTTTTTACAAAAAAAAATTTAATTATGCAGTGATGGGTTAATGTAGTATATTACTTATTTTACGAACTAATTTATTAATATTATTTTTGTGCTACTTTTAAGATTCTTGAAAAACAACCAGAAATAATACAAATGAATAGTACAGTGCATAATAAGAATTTATGTCCATTCTGCTTTGAAGAAGTTGGCCACTTTGCCAGACATTTGTTGCGAAAACATTGTGATGAAGAATCGGTAAAAAATCTTGAAAATGCCTGTTAAAAGCAACGAGCGAAGATCAGCTGTTATTGCTTTAAGAAAAAAGGTAATTTTATATGGAAACAAGAAAAAGGAAACGAAGCCTGTAAGAAAACCACTAAAACATTTCAGTGAAAAGAAGAATATTTTCCTTGTGTGCATTGCTTAGGGTTTTACAAAAAACTTACTTGTGGCGCCATAAAAAAGTGTCAGTCGAAAACGGACAATAACGAAACCGGTTCAAAAGTTCGGCATCTTACAGAATCACAAACATTTTTGGCATCTACTGGCCTTCTTGGTAATTATTTAAATAAAGGTCGATTGAAATCTGAAATTTTTTAAAATTATGAGGCCCGACAATATTAGTTTCACTGCAAAGTGTGACCCATTGATATGCCTTTATGGTGAATCCTATTTGGGTAAACATAAAAGAAAGCAAATGAACGTAGTCGTGTCCAATAAAATGCGAGAGGTTGCAAGATTAAAACTTGCATTACAAAAATCAACTTCTATCGTAAGTCTTATAGAAGCATTAAAACCAGAAATGTACAATCACATCATCGCTGCATCGAAAATTATAAGTGGGTATAATGCTGAAACTAAATGTTTTAAAGCTTCTTCTCTTGCTCTACATATGGGAACAAGTTTAAAATTTTTATGTGATGTAGCACGAAAGGCTATAATTATCAAGGATGCTTTATTTTAAATTTAAATAGAGAGAAACCCAAAAAATATTTTAGAGCTACGAGAAATGATTGAAGTCACTGGTGTAATGATATTTCCAGTTTAGCTAATAAAGCTTTAAACGAAAAGAAGTGGGAGAAACCAAAATTATTGCCATTAACCGAAGACGTGAAAGCATTTAATAATTATATTGCAACCATAGCCGATAAAGCTTTCGAAAATTTGAAGGAAAAACAGGATGTCAAAACTAATTATAAAGTACTAGCCGAATGTACATTAGCAATTGTTTTGATTTTTAACCGCAAACGAATTGGCGAAGTACAGTTTTAGATATCGAAACGTACGAAAGGATTTTTACGACAGTTAACCAAGAAGAATGTTTAAGCTCACTTTCCGAATTAGAAAAATCAATGAGCGGAGCTTTTAAACGTGTTGTTGTATTCGGTAAAGGAAGTAAACCAGTACCGATTTTATTTACAAAAAATGCAAAATTTATAAAACTTCTTGTATCGTAAGGAAGAATACTGGTATAGTTCCTGAAACCAATAAATATCTATTTGCCAATCCGGGATCTACTGATAGGTGGATGAGTGGTCAAGCTGTTATACGAAAATTTGCCTTCAAATGTGGTGCAAAAATCCAGAACTTTTAACAAGTACAAGATTTCGAAAATAAATTGCAACTATTTTACAGCTGATGAATTTTGAAAAAGACGAAATGGAACAAATCGCACGATTTATGGGTCACACAGAAAAAACACATTTAGAATTTTATAGATAAGCTTAAAATATAAGAGTAATTTGATTGTGATTATAATTCAATAATTAATTTTAGACTTTCGGAAGACGTTTATCAAACGGCAAAAGTGGCAAAAGTTTTGCTGCTGATGAATGCAGGTAAGGAGCGGAATTTAAAGGAAAAAGTTTAGGTGAAATTGAAGTGGCTGAAGAAGAACTAAATTATGATGTAATTACCGATAATACCACCAATAAGAAAGAAATTCAAGATGAAACAAATGGAAACAATGAAGAATTAAATGGGTCATTTATTGAAAGTTTAAATCAACCTAGTTGTTCTACCAATAACAATTTGAAACTACGAAATCTACCGATGAAGAAAAATGCTTTTCTGGTTCTAGTTCATTCAGTAGTACTAAAAGTGAAAAAAAAATAAAAGTAAAAAAAAAAAATTTATAATTGCAAACAGAAAATCGATAAATCTAAAAACTAATAGTAGGGTTAGATGGACTAGCGAAGAGAAGAAAGCGGTACTTGGTTTTCAAAAATCACGTAAAAAGAAAATAGCTCTAAAAACATGAATGTTGTACTTTTATACATGAACATACTGATTTATTTAAAGAGAGTGATTGGGTACGAATAAAAAAATTTGTTTACAATACTTATCGTGTTAAATAGCATTATCAATAACTACTTTTATTTTTATAGCAATTTTAAATAATTTTTAATTTAATTACAACAATAAACAATAATTTAAACTTTAGAATTGTTTCTTTTTTGAATTAATAAATATTGGCTAACAATTGGTATTTTTTATTGAAATTGATGTCGAGCAATTGATTATAGTTTTATCCCCAATTCCATTTCATTCTTATTTTTAAAATAAAATTTTCAAGTTTATAAAATATTTTATAGAAAAAGTAGTAAGTTGACAGAAAAGGTGAAATTATCTTGATTTCAAAATATTGTGCACTTTTGAATTTTTAGCCATAGTGTAAGTATTAATTAAAAACTAATATTAGATAATAAGATTTAAAAATAATAAAAATAGTTTCAATGAACCAATTTTAACCAAAATTTAATAATCACTAATGCTACCATAAAGACACGAAATCTCAAATTTGGTTTTAAAATTCCTGTTAGTTTTAAAATATTTGATAAAACTGATATTAAATAATAAAATTTAAAAATAAAAAACAATAGGTTTCGTAAATAAATAATAACTACAATGTACTCAGTCCTAAATCTCGATATAAATATCTGAAATCCTAAATTTGGCTTTAAAATTCCTATTAGTTTTCGAAATATTAATTAAAACTAATATTAAATAATAAAATTTAATAAAATAAAAATAATAATTCCATGAACCAATTTTAACCAATATCTAATTAGCTCTAAGTCTCAATATAAGTATACAAAATCCTAAATTTGGTTTCAAAATTTATTAGTGTTTGCTGTAGAGCGCATACAAAATTTGACCACACACAGACATTTTTGGAAATGGTATTATTTTACTCAGGGAGCTCAAAAGTGTAAATCCATCAAAATTTCAATTTTTCTACACGAAAACAATACTTTTCCATATTTCATTATGATAAAATAATAACATTTGAAGTTGAAGAAGAAAGATTCATTCAATTACATCTGCAGCAATCTTAAAATATACTACTTATCATAAATTTTATAATAAGCACTACTACCTAATTTAAAATAAATCTTGCCTTATCCACAATTTTTGACATTTTCTATGCAGATTTTAACTTTCTTGTGTTTGTGACTCTCGAAATGTCCTTATATTAACAGAAATTTATTAGCAAACAGATCAAGTAAAATATAGAAAAAATCTGGTTGTCCATATCGACTACATTGTGCAACGTAGTAGTAATTTGCGATATCTATGCAAGGTGGGCGTCAACTTTTTTCTATTTTTATTTTTATTCCGAATTTTGCATAAAATCGATGTTAATCCATAGGTTTTGTTATTTCCAATGAGCTTGTATTATTATTACTTCAGTTCTTTAATTTATAACAAAATTGTAGATGTTTGAAATTTTTAGAACTCCGAGCAAGTTACGCATAGTAATATTCATTGTAAAATTGATGTCGAGCAATTGAATATAGTTTTATCCCCAATTACATTTCATTCTTGTTTTAAAATAAAATTTTCAAGTTTATAAAATATTTTATAGAAAAAGTAGCAAGTTGAAAGAAAAGGTGAAATTATCTTGATTTCAAAATATTGTGCACTTTTGAATTTTTAGCCATAGTGTAAGTATTAATTAAAACTAATATTAGATAATAAGATTTAAAAAATAATAAAAATAGTTTCAATGAACCAATTTTAACCAAAATTTAATAATCACTAATTGTTACCATAAAGACACGAAATGTCAAATTTGGTTTTGAAATTCCGTTAGTTTTAAAATATTTGATAAAGACTGATATTAAATAATAAAATTTAAAAAATAAAAACCAATAGTTTTCATAAATAAATTTTAACTGAAATGTACTCAGTTCTAAATCTTGATATAAGTAAGTGAAATCCTAAATTTGGTTTTGAAATTCCTATTAGTTTTCGAAATATCAATTAAAACCAATTTTAATTTATTATAAATTAAAAACAAGTTTTGACATTTTCTATGCTGATTTTTAACTTTCTTGTGTTCGTGACTTCTCGAAATGTCCTGATATTAACAGAAATTTATTAGCAAACAGATCAAGTAAAATATAGAAAAATCTGGTTGCCAGTATCGAATACATTGTGCAACGTAGTAGTAATTGCGAAATCTATGCAAGGTGGGCGTCAATTTTTTCTATTTTTATTCCTATTCCGAATTTTTGCATAAAATCGATGTTAATCCATAGGTTTTGTTATTTCCAATGAGCTTCTATTATTATTACTTCAGTTCTTTAATTTATAACAAAATTGTAAATGTTTGAAATTTTTAGAACTCCGAGCAAGTTACGCATCGTAATATTCAATTTACATTTAGTTTTATTGAATTTATTTAATTCGACATACATTATAAGGTTATTTAGTTTATATAGTATAATTTTAGTGACAATAAAGCTTAATATTATTATTGATATTATTATTATAAAAACGTTAGAAAAATTTTGAATTTATCTTGATATCATTTTAACATTTATATTTTTGAAATTAGATACTAGAACATATAATTAGCTTTGAAATTACGTATTAGTTAATACTGTTCGATGTTAAAAATAATTTTAAAGTTTAGAGAGTTCAAAAATTTACGGTGATGGAAAAATATTTTGAAATAAAATTTACTACTTATGTAATTTGAAAATCAATATAATTATTGTAAAAATTTAAAAAATTTATAGAAAAATTCATTCTACATCATTTTCATTCATTGTAATTTATGTTCATAATTTGCACCTACATATTGCATTCTAATAGAAAACTCGTGCTTAACAAACAAGTAATTTGATAAGATTAGTGTTATGCCATGTTGTCAAACTTAGGGCCTGACAAGTGCAATAGAATGTAATGGGTCTAACAGCGACTTGTGTAAAAATATTAACTATATACAGCAAATGCATAGTGCGCCCCTAGCGGGAGAACGCATGAACTAACAGCGTATAAAAAATCATATTGTACCGACTTTTCAAGCCCAAAAAAATCTTGGTTGTTTTACCGCTCACCTTACAAACACGTCTAGATGTGATATATGCAGAGAAACTTTTCGATCCCGACAGCGGGTCTGGTAACGTCGCGTTTGGCTTGGTAACGTCGGTAGTATATGTTAAATTGGGTCTGAGAAGGCGGTATAACAAATATAGTATTATACATTGATACATAGTATGAACCGAATATAATGTAAATTTTTTAACGTTTATTTTTATTACGTTTAGTTCTATTAATTATTTCATTTTTTCTAACATCAACAAATTTAAACCTGTTGTCCTTTTCAAAGCAAGATTCAAGGTACACTTGTTTGTTTTGCTTACTTTTACTTTTATTATAGCACAGTAATCAATAATATAAAGTAAATGAAATTTTATATATGACCAAATTAATTAATTTCGAAGATTTAAAGAAAAATATCATAATTATTATGTTTTATTCTGAGCAAAAGGTTAATAAAGCAAACAATAAACTATAAAAGTTCTGAAATTTTACTTTATCTTGTTTAAATTTTTTTAATATTTCCTCATTTTCATTTCGTTATTCCAAAAATTTATTAATTTTCTTCTATAAATGTAACATTTTCTGCATATTGCCACTTGAAATCTGATTACCAAATTTGATAACTAATAGGAATTTTAAAATTAAATTTAGGATTTCGCAAACTTATTCCGAAATTTAGTACTGATTAAATTTTAGTTAAAATTAGTTTATGAAAACTATTGTTTTCTATTTTTTAAATTTTATTATTTAATATTAGTTTTATGTAATATTTTAAATACTAATAAAAGTTTTACAACAAAATTTGAGATTTCGTATTTGTATGGTAGGAATTAGAGGTTATTAAATTTTGGTTAAAATTGGTTCAAGGAAACTATTTTTTCGTTTTTTAAATCTTATTTGATATTAGTTTTAATTAATATTTCAAAACTAACAGGAATTTCGAAACAAAATTTAGGATTTCGCATCCTTATACCGAGATTTAATACAGATTAAATTTTAGTTAAAATTGGAGTATGAAAACTATTGTTTTTCTATTTTTAAAATTTTATTATTTAATATTTTAAAACTAATGAGAGTTTCAAAACCAAATTTGAGATTTCCAATCATCAACGACTGATTGATGGAAACATTTTTTTTAATCTATTTATTTAATATTAGTATTTACAAAATATTTCAAAACTAATAAGAATTTTAAAATTAAATTTGGTATTTTATATCTTTGTATTGAGACTTACAGTTAGAGTTGATTAGATTTCGGGTCAGATTCGTAAATGGAAATCATTTTTTTCTTTTATTAATAAAAATTATTTTTTAATATTTTATAATTTATTTAAAACAAATAATTTTAATATTTATATAAATATTTATAAAAGTATAAAAATAAGTATTAATAAAAGTAAAAAGTATAATAATCAGATGCAGCAGCAGAACTCGAATTGCAATTTATTATTAGTTTATCTGAGATAAGTAGATTAATTTAGCAAGAAATTGTTACTAAAATAAATTTATTGGTTTATGAACTGGCCAAAATATTAAGGTTCTTACCTAGCACAAATACTTCATTTAAAGATTTTTTGGTTTTCAGAATCGACAACGACATGAAAAGTGCGTGTGGATAACCACTTATAAAAAGCAAAAGTTTTCGATTCGATCTTTGAATCTTTGAAAACCATCGATTTAAAAAATTTCGATAAAACAGCTGATATTTGTTAAATGTTGGTGTGCAAGGCCGGGGACGATCTGTCAACCAAAGAAGATTCTCCACAGAAGTCAAAGAAGAAAGATCCAAATAAAGTAGATAGAAAGTTTCTATGGCTCCATGGTATAACTGGTCCGGTAAAATTTAGCAGAAAGCGTAGGTTTAGAAAGACATTGCGAAAATAGAATACCGAAGCTCCAGAAATTGAAAAGAAAGTTAGGCGAGTGCAGTGCATCGTCTTTGACTGTATTTCTACACCCTGGAGGGTCTTGATTGCTGCCTGACTGTCGGTCATTATGCAGATCCTCCTATTTGCATAGGACCTCTGCAACATTTTTTCCGCGCTGGCATTTATTGCAGTTATATCTGCCTGAAAAACAGTGGCGTGGCGTCCCAGGTTAATACTGTAACCTCTTTTACCTTTGCTTATACCTGCTCCAGTACTAGTTTCCATTTTGGATCCATCTGTATACCAGATGGTATCATACAGAGCCCCCAGCTCCTGCTTGGTGTCCTCCTTTTTCCTCTGAGGTATGGTTACCCTGAAAGGTTTCCGGAAGTCCCTTATAGTGCTGGTTCTGTCTGAATGCATGCAAAGTATATTGTTACTCTTGATGGAGTTAAAGATTATAGTGTGGTATCCCTTTGCGGGATTAGCATTACCATGACCGTTTATTGTTAATCTGTATGCCGCCAGCAACGACTCCACCACCAAGGTGGAGTGGACGGAGTCCCATATGCGCCTCCATTGCTGCGGTGGGCGTCGTTAACATTGCCCCGTAGTTCCCAGACATGCAAGCCTTTGTAGCCTTGTGAGTCTGTTGGTGCTGTCTCTTTTCTTGGCTTGGTGCCACCAGATTAGAAGATGCATATGTTACTATGGGTACGATTACTCTGGTGTAAAACCAGAGTACCATTTTGGTTTCAGTCCCCATGTTTTCCCAATCATGCTTCTACAGGCCCACATAGCCTTAGTTGCTTTATTGGTTATATTACGTACATGTGGCGTGAAGGTCAGCCTGGAGTCTGTTGCTATTTGACCAGGTCCTTTCCCATAGTTTGAGTACCTTAATATCTTTAAGGTTTTACGTTTTGTAAAGGCTACCAAGAGGTCTTTGTCCGGGTTAGACAGTCAGTCCCTCCTTGGCGCACCATCTTTCAACGATTCTTAGGGCGTTTTGCATCAATGACGATACAACCCCCAAATTTTCCTCCAATTAGGATTGTCATGTCATCCGCAAATCCTTGCGCATGAACACCACTCTGTTCGAGTTCCCATAGGAGTCCGTCCACCACCAGACATCACAGAAGGTGAAAGGACCCCCTTCGGGCGTAACCCCCTGCAAGAGTAAACTTCTTCTTTCGGTGCCTATCCGTATCCGGATGTTGGAGTCAACTTAACTGAAGCCAAGCTGACTTTACTAGGAATATAATTAATGGGGTGGTTTCCCGTTGCCTTCCCCATGGTCCACAGATTGATATTGGACCTTTGATCACAGCAGTGTATCCGACTCGATATTTTCAAATAACATTTAATGATGAAATATAAGTTTAATACAATATACTTAATACAATCAATTAATATAACCATGTGTTTGTTACAAGCTAACCGTTCCATGCATACGACACTTCTACATGTATTCAATTTATAACGGCGCACGCGTATTCTTTCCACCGATATAGGCGTAACCGCGCGGCATTGCACAGGCGTACCGAATGCACTTCAAATCAAACAGTTTTTACTAGACAACTTTTTAGAAGCCATGATCAAGTTGCGTTTAGAAGAATTACATAATATTATAATATGTAACTTTTCTAAGTCTACTGTAACGTCTGTACACTGTACATCTGTTCTACTGTAAGTCAATTGGTTCTATAGTAGTAATTGAAGTTGTTAGGAAAGAACTTAATCGCAGCAGCTTCTGTTTCTCCGGAATCCCGCCTGCTCCACCGGGACGTGCTCCATTACTTTATTGACGATGCGGTTGTAAGTTAGTCTTTCCAGTAGTTTGTAGCACGGGCTGAAGATAGCAATTGGTCTATAGCTCTCCGGTTTGTCCTTATCTTTACCTGGTTTAAGTATTGATATTATTTTTGTTTCTTTTAGTTTTAGTAGATTGCCCATGAGGACAATCTGAGAGTAGAATCTGGTTAGCCAATTTCTAACCACAGGACCGCAATTATGCAGGAATTCCGAAAGGATTTCATCATAGCCGGGGCTTTTCAGTTTTCATTTCTTTTATGGCGCTAGATAGCTCCTCTTTTGAGTAAAGTTTCGTGGGGTCCGTCTCATCAGTCGTTTTTCTTTTAAGTTGTCTTAGCTCCTTTCTAATCAGCGTTGTATGTTTTTTGTCCCTAGTTGACCTGGATGTCGTAACGATGTGGTCCGCGACTTGGTTGGGGGGTCACAGTCGGTTCCAATCGAACGGGTGGTAAGCTCGACCCCAGTTTTCGTAAGAGACCCAGGCCTTTCTGCTGGAGTGTTTGAAGTCTATGCGTTCGTCTTTTCAAGATATCATCAGCTAAACTATCCCTAAATGAATGAAATGGATTAAAATGCATTAAAATTAAAATCAAAAACTATATTGGAAAATTTTTATAATAAAATTAATTAACATGTGTTTTGACAAACCTATATCGACATACTAGATTCTAAAATTAAATGTCACCAAGTAAACAAAAATTACTTATCAAAAATGATTTATATTTCAAAAAACACAAGATTACCTTTTTCACCGTTCATGTCCATGAAAGGAGGTCCTAAACTAAAATGTAAGTTGGTAAATTTTAAAATTTCATTAAAATTGTTTAAAAAAAAAATTTCAAATTTCATTAAACTTGAAACCTTTAAAATATTTTATTCAACATATTTAAAAATAATAATTGTAACAAGCTGCCACACCAACCGCTTGCTCAATTTACGTGCGCTCATTCAAAAGTGCATGTCCCCAGCCCCTCCGCTCCACTTAGAATTTTAATTCAAAAACCGAAATCGATTGTTCATCTTTATTTTCGTTTGTACTTTTTATGTTTACAATTATTTCAATTTAAAATTTGAAATGTTTGATCAAAAATTGTTTTAAGCGTTTGCTCATCGTTTGTATACAATTTAAAAATTTGGGGAGGGGAGGGCTTGAGATATGCTAATTTGAACTTGAATTTTGGATTCTAGCATGATTAACAAGTTTCCGATAATGCAGATAATCTGAATGTGTTGGGATTTATCGTTTGTGAATCGTTTCGTTTGTACCTCTTTTGTTTTTGAATAATTTAGAAAACTAGTTTTGGGAAGGGCTAGAAAACATGCTAACCTCTCCATTTTGAATTTTGGAACGAAAATGGTCTTAATCGTTTGTGTATGATTATACATCTTTTATTTTAACTTTATTTTTATTAAATCTAAATTTGAACTTTTGTATTCAAAATTTAACCCTAAATTCTTCTATTCATTTTTCGTAAATCCTGAGACACAAGTTGCCTATAGTTTTAGCTCACGCATACGGGACAGCATAGAGTACAAAACACAACATATCGTTGAACAAAAATATCAAAAACTAAGAATTTTTAATTTTTCGAAACGGAAAACTTCAACGGCGACCCTTACGAAAAATTCTAGTCGATCGGTTAATTACTTTTAAGAACCCAATAGTTTGAAAATCATCAAAAATTATTACTACAATTTTACACCGATTTTATTATTTTTGAATAAAATAATTCTTTAAAATAATAAAACACTAGTTTTTAACTGAGCGTTTCTCAAAAATATTAATTACACGTTTTTCAACGAGGCAAATTATATAATTCTAGTAACAACATTGCAAAAAGTTCATCGTCACACATATGGATTGTAGTGTTCGCGATTTAACTAGTGATATGTTACTTTAGGTCATGGTTTGATAACGTCGTTGTTATTGTATGTATAACAATATAACCACGTAGTGATAAGAAATGCAAAACTCGCATTTTATTTTAAATTTTTGCTGCAGTTTTGTTAGCGGACATGCTACGTATAAAATACATTTCAGTAATTTTCTTACAGAATTTCGTTAAACTACTAAACTACTACTAAAAATTTATTTTAAAATTATTAATTTGTTGGTTAAAATTTTATTCAACATATAATTATTTCACAAGTTAATAAACCATTTGCAATTAAAATTAGTAAAATTTAACAAACGAAAAATAGCTAGACAAATTTCAAGATCGATCACAGTTATTCACAATTTTTTTTAATTGGGCGAAAATTTCACCAATTACTCACAAATTTTAAAAACTTCAATTCTCTAAAATAGGGAAAACGAATAAGGCCTAGTTTTACAATAGCAGTATAAGTGAAAGTATTACTACTCGTCGTATAAATTATTCCACTTATTATTCGGAGAATAAGGAGTAGTGCGTTTTACAATTCGTTTTTAAGAAAAGGATAGTTATACCCAAGTTAAAACGAAATAATGTTAGGTTGGCAGCAAACATCTGTCAAATTAGTTATTTTGCAAGTTTCGCGCCTTTACACTTTGCTTTTACAAGGTTGTTGTGTTTGTGAATTTTATAATTTTAAAGTTTTAAATTTATAAATAATAATTATGGAAAGCGAAAAAAGAAGCCGATGCACTAATTTTACCGCACAAGAAGTAGAAGCACTAGTTGCATTGGTAGATAACCATAAATCTGTAGTCGGTAAGTGTTTACATAAAATATTAAATCAAGTTTGTTGGATTATTTTTTATACGACTACTAATATTTTTATATTTTAGAATGTAAGAAAACTGATACCGTGACTAATGGTCAAAAAGAGAAGGAATGGCAGATAATTGCAAATTCTTTCAATGCCCTTGTTGCTACAGGCCGAACACCAATAATGCTGCGTAGCAAATGGGAGTCATTAAAAAAGACTTCCAAAGAAAGAATTTGCAATTTATAAAAGGAGTTTGTACAAAACTGGTGGTGGCCCTCCTCCTAAAGAACTTTGTCGGATTACAACAACGATTTTAGAAATTATTGGTTGCGGTGGTAGAGGTTACGATACTAAATTTGATGACAATATAGACATTTGTGGTAATAATTGTGGGAATTTTGTAGTATTGAAATTAATTATTGTAGTGCTTGTTAGTTTTTTTTTCTTTATAATAATAAAGATCTTATTAGGTGCGTATACATAATACATAAGTAGTAGGATACATAAGTAGTTTTGTGATGTGCATAGTTTTAATTATTTTTCAGCATCTAAAGAAAATCAGATCAATCCAATACCATTACTATTACGAAGTGAGAACACCACAAGAGCTTTGCCTGATACGGTGTGTATAAAAAGTTATTTATCACTGTATTTAATAATTAATTGTAATTACTTATAGCCATCAGTACCCAGCTGTTCGTATGAAATATTAGCAGACATACCTGTGCTTGAATTTAATGAAAATTTACAAGAACTTGCTGATGAAAACGAGGTTTGCACATTGTACTTCCTATTTTCTATGCATATGAAGTCACTATAGGGACCTCATATTTTTAAATATACTTCAAAACTTCTTAAAAATCATTTTTCAGACGTCCTTGAATACATGGAATTGTTGGTCTCCACAAAATTTGAAAAGACCTGTAAACAAATTATTACAGGCATCTCCTCTGCAAAGTAAAACTGCAAGCAAATTGCAGGCATCTCCTCTTCCAGGTAAAAATGTAAGCAAAATGATAAATTTTTATTACTTCGGTTGAATATAATTACAGAAAACAACGATGTGATCAAGGTCAATCCCTTAAAAAGGAAAGTCCTTGGTACTCCCAGGAAATCAAGCAAAGGAAGCAATGAAGACTTTGAGAATCTTGTAAAAGGAAAGCTGGAATTCATTGCATTTCAAAGAGACTTCTTAAAGGAGGCTGATGATAAAAGAAGAAAACTTCAGGAGACGCATGATGCACAAAAACAAGTTCATGAAATACAAATGAAGATTTATGAAACAGAACTATTAATAAAACAAAAGCAATTAGCTCTATTAGAGAAAAATAACCAAACATAAAATGAAAATACATTTTTTTGTACGTATCTACTATTTTTCTGCATAAAAATGTATTTTCATTTTATGTTTGGTAAGAGCTAATTCGTTTTGTTTTAGTAATAATTCTGTTATTTATAAATAACTAATTTTTAAAATATTTATTTAAAGAGAACAGTAACTTAATATTATGCAATAAAAACTAATTGAATTAATAATAATTATTGTTCTATAATCTAATATGCTATAATAAATTACAAATTTGCAAAATGATTTTCAATTAATGCTAATCTTTTTACATTATTTATGGGATTATTTTCTAGTTGTAATTGATGTGCATTATTTGCATCATTGTTGACTTCTATATCAGGATCTATACTATCTATATACCACTATTGTAAAACTGGCCCTAACAAAACTTCATAAAATAATCATAAAACAGCATAAAGATGCTAAATCGGAGCTATCAAAGAAACGGGTGACCTTGAATATGTAAAAAACATTAATTAGTCATGTAAATAATAGAATCATCAAAACTAAACTTTGGCAGACGATCGAGATTAAAAATACATTTAATCAAATCAACCGATACGGCAAAATGTCAACTCAGTTTTCGCCCAAAATAAATTAAAACAAAATTAATTTTATATACCAAAAATGAAGATTTAAATTGAGGTAATAAGTCTATTAAAACAATAAATATTGTCTGTCGTTTCGGGCCATTTATTGGTCAATTTTCAAGGCTGGAAATAAAAATTAAACTTAATAAGGGTTTTCAAGGTTTTAATTAATACTTACACTATGGCTAGAAAATTCAAAAGTGCACAATATTTTGAAATCAAGATAATTTCACCTTTTCTTTCAACTTACTACTTTTTCTATAAAATATTTTATAAACTTCAAAATTTTATTTTAAAACAAGAATGAAATGTAATTGGGGGACGATCAATAAACCCAAATTCGGAATTTCATGATTTTTGAAGTGAATTATGAAAGATGAGGGTTTAATTAGCGTATAAAAATAAAATTTGCGGTCGGTTCACAAAATTTTGAATAAAACGCCGTTAAAGTTAATTTGGAATGTAATTTTATCATTAGCTCTTTTGAACTGTAACCCCGCCCCAAAATTGAAATAGGTTGTGGCGACAGTAAATATACCAGAATCTCGGTTTTCACGACGAATTATGATAGATAATGGTGTAATTGGCTAATAAAAAGAATTACATTTGTGATCGGACAACAAATTTTCGAAAAAAAATCACTTTGTGTGTGAATTCGTTTCTGATTTGGTTGCGCTGTCAAAACTTATTTTTCGCAACCCTTCGAAGCCCTCCGGGTCTCTTGTATTTTTTATGGGAAAAAAGCAATTTTCAAAATAAAATTGTGATTTTATTACAAGTCCAACCATGTTCCTCTTGCCTTTAAAATGCTTGTATTTTTCTGTTTTTTCGTTCGGTATAGCCATTTCTATAGGGAAAAGTGTACTTTTGAGTCAGGGTTAACGGACTCTTGCCCCAATTTGTTTCAACTCACTATTTATCTCCGTTTTCCGTTTTCTCATTGCCCATTTACTTCTTCTTTTAAGCTTTCCGTGCTTAGCATGTATTTTTTTGCTTCATTCTTGCAGTAACTAAATAGTGGTCAGAGTCCCTCACGTTATTTTGTGAATCCTTCAATGTTGGAATCTTGTACTGCTCACTACCTTTTTCGTTACCGCCGCCAAATTACACAATCTTATGCCATTATCGTTGATAACTCTATGTGCTGTGTGCTTACCACATATTTCGTTTATTTAATCTTTCTTTCTACTAAGTGGTACGTTTAAATCTCCTATTACGGCAAGTGTGTCATATGCAGGCACCTTCTCTACTGTTTGCTATACCATTCCACCTTTTCATTGTTGTTTTTTTCTTCTGTTGGGACATATACATTATTATTGATAGCGGTGGTGATTCTGTCTTCATTCTAAGATAAGTCATTCTTCCACTTACTGGTTTATACTGCAATATATCTGGCTCCATCCTTTTATTAACGTAATATCCTCTCATCATCATCATCATCACACCCTTAACTTATCTTATGGCTTATGTATTTCTTTAATTCCTTCTTGCTAGCCCTAGTTTTATTTATAAAAAAGATATTCGTACTAAAATTATTGGGCGCTAGGTATAATAAAACAAAATATTTTTAAAATTAATCAATTAGAAAATATTGTGTAGATAATAGATAAGATATAGGTGTATATCATGTTCTATGACGTCTATACATTCTTCCAACTGGAATTACATAAATAACAACTAAGTGTTCTAAATGATTTAAGCAAAGAATATCCATTGTGGTAATGACCAAAAGTGTATTGGAAAACTGCAGTTCAAAGATTCAAATTGCAAACAATAATTTTGCACGTACTATTTGTCGTGGGTATAAAAGGAACGCAAGTTCTAATGGCTGTTTTACTTCATAAAATCAGACCACCGCAACGAGTCAACATGAAGATTGCATTATTTGTGTCTATATTACTTGTTAGTTGTGCAATGTAAGTAAAACTTTTCAAGTTTTAATAAACAAAATAATATATTTTAATTGTTTTAGTGCAGCCAATGGTAACCAAGACTTGAATGTTTGTAATTTATATTGTATGTATTGCAAGTTACCAATAATGGTAACTTCAACTTTTTCTCCTGTGCAGAAAAGCATTCCCTTAACTGTGATAACCGAAGCCGAACTCGACCCAATAGGTAAGAATTTGTTAATTTTATATTTTTAAAACTAAAATTCTTTTCATAGATTTCATCTGCGAATGTGGAATATTTAACACCAAAGATCCTACCACATCTGACGAAGTAGTTCTAAAACAAAAAACTATAAACGTCACCTGCGATAGTCATGGAGAAGACAAATGTACCAAATTGTGCATGTTATTGGCTAAAGCTTCTGAAGGTGACGGACCGCAAATGATTTGCAATTTATTGGGATATTACCAAAATTTAAAAGTAATTTGAAAAGTTAAACAAAAACATATCAGAAGTGAATAATAATTTTATTTTTTGCAGGCTTCCCTCTACAGCCGTGTATGTAGTTCAACTAAGTGGACTTACACAGGATTAACCGCATTAACGATATATGTTGTCGCGAACATAGCGCAATTGATTGCAAAACTACCTGAACTAACATCACCCGAAAATAATATGTAAAATTAAAAACTTGTGGACAATATCAACGCAAAAATGGCAAATAAATGGAATACCATTTTGAAGTAATATTACCTTACACGTACAACAAATGAATGTGACGAAATGGCACGACAAACCGTTACGAGTTATGCACTGTTTGCTAAAAAAATTAGTTAGTAGTTTGATACTAAATTTTATTTTCGTTGCTAAACGCAATTTCGAAGTCAACTTTAATAATTTAACTAAAATTCTGCTGTAGTAATTAGACAACATAATAAAATGTATATTATTATACACTAGTAAAAATAAAAGCATTAAAATTTCTTCTTAGGTGTAATACTAATTTATTCGCAATCGGTCGGTAATTGCTCGTTTCCGACTTTTAAAAAGTTTGAAAGTGGCATATTGTTAACTACTAATATCAACCGGTGTGTAATGAAAATTATTCACTCGTTATATCACGTGGCGGTCAGTAATGAACAAATGGGCGTGGTTTTAACGTGATATAAGCCGCTGATACAAATGTCAAATATAGTTAGGTTATAACAATAATTAGAAATCATAATTGGGCGTGCAAATTATAAAACATTTTAATTAGAATAATTGCTTATTGCAAGTGATAGCCCTTTTTTAAATTTTCGCTAAGATTTATTTGTTGCTAGTTTAAAAAATATTTGGATAATCCGATAAGTTTAAGCTTCGACATCGAAAAGTTTTGTTAACAATTCCTGGCATTTTATCGTTCAAATTATTGATGTATAAGTACATATTGTGACATTTGAATACTTATTTATGGTAAGTCCTATAATACTTTCTCATTTTCTTGTTAAAATTTATTTGTTACAGTCAGGGTTCGCAGTTTGGAACCGTAGAAGTCTTCTGACGATTGGCTACACCGTCACACTTTATTTGCTACATGACACCAGAAGTGCAACCTAGATTAGCCTAGCTTATCATAAAACCAACCTAGAAAGTTTAAATAATTTTATTATGGAATATTATGCAATTTTGAAAATTATTGAAAATATAAGAAGATTACTTAAGAGTAACTAATGTTTACAAGTTTTCTTCCGAAGATTTACGTATTCTTTAACAATTACAATCCATTCCGGGCGCGTTATTAAGAATGATCGAGAATGATAGGTTTTGTATCACGAATGTGGATACTTATTTTATTTTCTAAAAAGTTTACATCTTCTATTTTCATTTTATACAACTCATCACTTCGGCATGCACCGCTAACGCCGATTATTAAAGCAACCTAGAAAGTTTAAACAATTATGTTCATTGTATGTGAGTACAAAATTTATAATTTTACCTTTTGTAGAAGAAATTCTATAGGCGCATCACTTAAAAATCTATCAATTTCAGTTTTATGTAAAACACCTGATTTTTTTGGCTTGAACCCAACATTTTGCTTCTTCAAAAAAGCTCTCAATTTCGCAAATTTTGAAATATCTGTATTATCTTTAATATTGAATGTTGTTCGTAGCATTGAATAAGTTGCCCATAACGTAGAAGGTTTTTTGTCTTTCGACAATTCACTAAAATAAGCAAGCACCACACTTTCTGAATTATTCCGTGCTTGTTTATTGTAACGCCAATCCATGTAAGCTTTGTAGGCGTTTTCATACCTTGCCTTACTTTTGTTGGGTAACAAATCACCTACTGCATTTTCTGCAACTTCTCGAAGCTCTGGTGGAGTACAAGATAATTCACTCATAATCACAATGCGACAAAAACAATAATACTAATTATTGTCAAAAAACGCACGGTAATTTTTTCTTTGACGCCTACTAAAAAAATAATTATCACTAACGTGATATGAGCTATTAAAAGTAGAGGCGCTGATACAAATGTCAAATATGACATAACTTAATATAAATTTGAAAACGCATTATTTCCATTAAACCAACCCCAACTTCACGATTGCGAATAAAATAGTATACATGCTTCGGCATAAAGCGTCATTACTAACTTCGGCCAATTGTTGACCTCCGGCTTCGCCGTCGGTCAGCAGAACAGACCTCAGTTAGTAATGACTTGCTTCCGCCTCGCTATGTAATATACTATTGCTACTGCGCACAAATAAGAGCTTAAGTCAAAAACGATCATATTATTTTAGCGTTGTGTTAAAAATAGTTTAAGATTATTTTATTGACAACATACTATTGGTGAGATAGTCTGCAAAATAGTTATGCGATTTAGATTAAAAATTAATAAAAAAGCGTCTTGAACAACATGGTCATAAAATATTGATTAACTCCTTATTCGCGCGCAGTAGCGAATTTATTATCTGTCTTAAAAATTTTTGTTTGACTCCTCAAAAATCGATCAAATTTGCTTTGTTTAACTAAAACAGTTTTTCCCATTTCCCAAACAAAAGGTAGTCCGAGAGAAAAATGTTGGACCAAAAGGTGTATCCTCTTGTTTTTGCTGTTTCCGTACTCTCTCTTTATAATCCGGCATCTCACTTATCCGGCCCTTCCAGTAATCCGGTGTTTTTATAGCCTCGAGACAAGTGATTGCTTATCGTTATATTTCGTTCATGTAATTTTGTGTGTTTGAGTGCTGTCATAATAATACAATTGGGGGAGGAAGGGGGACAATTGCCCTTTGCCGGGAATTCAATCACATTGATTACTTGTATGTTATAAATATGGATATAATTTGATATCGCACTAATTACGCATATTGAAAAATGTAAATAAATGATAAATAATTACTAATTATAGCAACAAAACGTTTTGTTTAATAAATACCTACAATGGATACAAATAATGTACAGATTAAAATTATGACAAATAATACTAACAATTATTTAATAACAACTGTATTATCTGACACATGCGGGACCGAAAAATGGCCTCACAAAATAATGCACCAACAACTATAGAGGTCTTAGAATTAGTGGGTCGAGGTAATAAATCTGAACTCAAAAGTACACTTTTTCCTATAAAAATGGGTATACCAAACGAAAGAGCATAAGAATACAAGATCTTTAAGGTGAGGATCATTGTTGTCGGACTTGTATTAAGGCCACAATTTAATTTTGAAAATTGCAATTTTCCCATAAGAAATACATGTAAGTGCATTATTGCGTAATATTACGCAATAATTTTATGCATTGGTGACCGTCCGTGCAGATTTATTCTAGCGGTTTACCTTAGGGCAGGGCCAACTAGAGCAGTGTTAGAAACGAGTCAGTCGCTCCTGAGATCTGCCACGTCAACTTTCAAAATTTTCGAGTTGGAGCCGCTTAAGGGATGTTTTAATGAGTTTAGCACGTGTCAAAACCGCTCGGACGCCGCCAGCGCCGGGACGTGCTCGGGCGGTTGCGGAGAGTAGGTTTGATAGTGCAACCAAATCTGAAACGAATTCACACAAAAGTGATTTTTTCGAAAATTTGTTGTCCGATCACAAATTTAATTTTTATTAGCTAATTACACCATTATCATTCATAATTAGTTGTAAAACGAGATTCTGGTATTTTAAATGTTGCCACAGCCCATTTTAATTTTGGTGGGCGGAGTTACAGTTCAATAGAGCCAATGAGTAAATTGCATTGTTAATAAATTTTTAAAGCCGTTTTTCAAAATTGTGTGAATAATCCGCAAATTTTATTTTTTATGCCCCAATTAGACCATCATCTTTCATAATCCACTTCAAAATGGTCAAAATCGGAGTTCGGTTTTATTACCCGTCCCGAATTAGTAAGTCACCGAGAATATTTCAATTAGTTACGGAACAAAACAAATGGAATCCAACTGGGATGTACTGTAGTTTTATTCTGCAAGTAAAATTTAGTCAAGTTTATGAAATACCGTAAACCGGGGCTACTTTGCACCACAGGTGGTTACTTTGCCCCAAAGACGAAAAATGTTTCCGCGCAACATGACAGCAAACCAATGAACTGCAAACGCCTTGTTTTGAGTTTATTCGATAGGTACACCACTAGGAGGGTGACACATCATTTTCAAGCCATTCCGCCATATTGGACAGTTGATTTGTATGGCTTGTAAAGTTGAGTCACATTTGGTGATATTTTACTTTAAAAAGTGGTATTTTCAACCCGTTTGCAGACATCTAAAGGTAAGCAAAAGTGTTTATTTATGGAGTACAACTATTTGTTAACAAAATTACATTGCTAAGATCAACCTATTAAGTGTTTTTCACAACTTATAAATTTTTTAGTTTCATAGGTTAGGTTTCTGGTGAAAATGAGGTAACTTTGCCCCAGCCACAAAGTCCCTCATTGCTTAAAAACTTCTGGAAGACTTGGAGCCCAATATGAAAAAATCTTGAAAGCGGATTTAGAAAACTGGGATACTTCCATGTGACATACAGCCTCTACTAGACAGAATAGGCCAAAAAGCAGTTGAACCCTCAGCTGTGAGCTCAGCATTTTTAGAGCTTGTGCAAACAACCAAATCTCTAATAGGCGATAAGCCCACAAACCCTACAAGAAGGAAGAAAGTACAACTTCCAGCAGGTAAAAGCCTGTCCAATGAAGAAATGCTAGATAACACTCTGATTTCTCTCGCTAGCACAAGTAAAACCTCTAATGAAAGTGTCAAATCTAAGATTAAAAGCCCTCAGAAAGAAAAGCCGCAGATGTTATGATGACAGCGATGACATTTTAAGTGAAATGGAATTAAATCTCAATGAAAGTTCAGATGAAGACTGGGAATCGTTCAGTAGAAAACAAATTGAAATGATGGCAAAAGAAAACAAGGAACCAAATAAACCAACCATTCAATCAATAAAGGAAGTGGACACCTTCGTTGTCGTGATTTATCAAGATGAATACTATCCTGGCGTCATTGAAAGTCTGAATGAAGAAGGTGCTGTAGTGAGTGCTATGTTTAAGACTGCGAAAGGAAATTGAAATGGCCAGAAAAAGGACTCAATCCATTACTCTTGGGAAGAGATTGTTGGTAGTATAAATCCGCCAAAAAAATCAACAAAAGGGCATGTTCAGCATCCCAGAACTTATAAATGACATTAACTAACCTTTGATGTTCTTAACAAATATAATTCATGATTTAATAACATGTTTTGTATTCTTTTCATGAGGTTTAATATAGACATTTCTACAGATACCACCTATGATTTTGTTTTTCTTCCCAAAATGCATTTATTGAAAGAATACACTTCTAAAGAGTTGTACTACTCAAATCAAGTGTGTTACTTTACTCCAGTTCATTTTTACTATGAGAAATCATCTATTTTTCCACGTGGGGCAAAGTTACCCGAACCCCCGGGTAACTTTGCTCCACTTTTCAGAAAATAAAAAATAAATAGAAAACATTGTAAACTGGTCATTAAGGTACTTAAACGTGTTCTTTAGATAGTTTTAGTTGATTAAAACGTTCCCGATCATTTCTCTCTGACAACTGTCGTAACAATTATGATTTTGTTCAAAAGAGCCAAAAGTGGAGCAAAGTAGCCCCGGTTTACGGTAATTTCAATTTTAATGTTTACTTGCTTGGTTAATTTTTTAATTTTATATTTACTAGAAAACCACGAAAAATATAAAAATGGTGTAGCGCTATTTGTGAGTTTTACCGCTTACACTGCCTCTTGCTCTCGATGTTCTGGTGAAAAGCTAACTTTATATTTTTCGTACACAGCTCCGAGATGATTGGTCGTGGGTTCTTAGCAATATGTAGTGGCACCTTACCTGCGACGATTGCTGAATTATGCTTACATGGCACAAACTGAAAATGAGGAAAGAATCAGGCACCAGTCCGATAATAAAAGCAAAAAAATATAAATAACGCTCTATTGCCAAAACGAAGAGTGAAATAGAAATACTTAGGATTAATAAAGGTAGAGCAAACAAAACCAGAATTTCCTTACAGCTAATGTAGGCCGCAGCCCCAAACAAAAGATTTGCGCTGAAGGCGTTCAAAGCAAAAAAAAATAAATTTGACAATAATGGTGGAATTAGATTTAACAAATTTAGCAATACTGTGCCAATTTCGCACAGAGCGAGAATATAAAACAAATAGCGCAAACAAATAATTTTGATAAAAAATTCATAAAAAATAAAAGAATATGAACGCCAATTCATTTAGGCTGCGCGTACAGTGGATTTTCGGAAGAAAACCGACGAACGAGAATTCTATCGTTCACCATTACCGATCACTCGTAACTATGAGTCTCCGTCAAAGTTTTTGTTCGCAGCAATTCGTCCGAAAACTGATCCACTGTACGCGCAGCCTTAAGAAATATAAGGTCACCGTCAACTCTTTATCCACCATATTTCTTTGATCCATTAACATTTAGCAAAACCACACCATGTACACTAACGACACAAATAAGAGTTAAATAGTGGGCTCAAGAACGTGATGAAATCTTCCAACGAAGCTTAGGCCAGTTAAAAGCTGATATACTACGTGCTACACTAAAAAAATTATTGTGGAAAAACCTTCTAAATTTTAGACATATCATCTAAAAACTGTCATTGATTTTCAGCCTTCTACTTTAATTGACTGTAACGTCTATTCGCTAATAGTTGAATTAGACAAACTTATGTTTAGATAAGTTGTCTAATAATTTAGATAAATAATATAAAAGGATGTAGACGTTTTATAAAGTATTTAGATAAAATATGTAACTACTTTTGGTGGTTTCTTTACCTACCAGAAATGTGATTTCAATAAATTAATCAGCTGATTTATCTATTTAAAATAGATGCTTTAGTAAATTTGGTAGATACATTTCCTAAAAAGATTAGGTCATTTACGTGAAAGAATTAGATAAATTAGATACATTTTATAAATATTTTATTATATTTAAAACCAAACGTGAAAATACAATGCAAAATTACATATAAATTATACTTAAATCACTAACTTAATTTTATATTATTATAATTACATAAAATTGTGTTTACATAAAAGGAGTTTTAAATTTTAGTATATACATTATTATTTGGTAAATTGACAATAATTTTATTAATATCATTTTATTATAATTACATAGTACTATCTATCTACTATTACGAAAAATCATTAAAACTTAATATTTTATTCATATTCTGCTGATAATTAATACATTAATTAAACAATATAAATTATTAACTGGTCATCTTCAAATACCCTGGAAACGCTGAAAATTAAACATTAATTATTTTATAAATTACTGATCTGGAATTCAAAATTTGTTTTTCGTGCGGAAAAATCTCGTACGAGTACCTATCTAGCAGGAATTTCACTGACTAAACTTCCCTAAATCATGAAATTGTATGGAAAAGATTTATTCGATATTCCAATATAAAAAGTTAATAGCAATACTTAAATTTAAACATAGCATTTCCTCTACGTTTTTTGTACGGTTATTCCGCCGATACTCGGTCGTCAGACTCTTGTTTGTTTTAACAAAGTAAACCACGAGCAGACAAGGCTGACATTTGAGTAGGGAGGCTATAAATTGCGCTTCACTACCCCATTGCTAGTTACCCTTAATCATAATTAAAACAAATTAATATGACTTTCTAGTCTTTCTAGACTTTTGATACACCAAGGCTGCAGCTTTAAATATAGCAGGAGCTTGTTGAACACTTCTCTTATCTTTTCCTAACATAATATTATTTAAAGTCTTAATATTGTGAAACACTAAAATTCTTGTTAAGGAATGAATTATTAAATCTTCCATCGCTTTATCATGCTGACACTTGTTACTAAAGGAAATTTTATATTTTCTTGATAATTTCAGAAATTCTTTGCATTATATTTTCCAAATGACAAATTTTAGGGAATATAAAGTTAAAAATATTGTAGATGTTGGTTAAATACTCAATAAACTTTGTAGAACAATATTTTAACCTTTTTTTGCTGTGGTATTCTTTATTCTCAGTGAATACTTTCGTTGCTTCATCTACGGAATCATTTGCATTTTCTGCGGCTAAAAGGCTTCCTTTGCAAATTTCACACTGTTGCACTTTAGGTAAAACTTTCTTTGAAACAAATCCACTTACATAATGCATTACAGATGATTCCAATTTCTTCACCTTTTTAAACTTGGTAGGAACCTGGATGGAATCGCCGAAACTGTCAAGTTGTTGAGCCTCATCTTCTACATCCTAAAATGATTATCAAATTAGAATAAGTAATTTTCCCTTATGATAAATAAAATGAATTACCTGTGTAACAAATTCTTGCAGTGATATTAAAATATCTCCTTCATCATTTTCGCAATTGCTGCCTACTGAATGGCCCTTGGTGAAGTTATTTACCAACAAGCTAGCATAAAATGGAGTAAAAGCAGCTACTGTTGGATTGGTAAATCGTACTCCTCTTTGTCTAATTTGCCCAAAAAAATTTTCCAATGGGTCTTGATTAAATGTTCGGGGACACATTTTTTTAAAACCAAAACTTTTCATTTTCATGTCGAGATCAATGAAACCCTGAGAATTATACAATAATATAAATCAATTAATTTTATTTTAATTATTTTAGAAATTATTACTTGCAATGTTGTAATCCAATTTTTTAGGCTTGGTGGCGTGCTTAATTTTCCATCTTGATTAACAAATTTCATCGTTTTTAAAATTTGAATAGCCTGTTTCCAAAATTTAATATGTGGAGATTTGTCAGTGACGCAGGTTCGTAACGGTTTTCCTTCTACATCAAAACCAGCATGACCATTAACGCTGTCAAATAGTTTATCTAAGAAGATAATGACTTGGGCAGTTTGTGTTGCTTCTGATGGTAACTTGAGAATGCCTTTATCGGTTTCAAAAGTCGTTCCTAAATTATAGAAAAGAAATTAGTGAAAACTTATCTACAATATTAAAAATGTTTAATTCGTACCCGATTTAGCCATAAGATTAATGGTAGCAGCAACTGTGCGACTCAACACTTTGGTGCAACACGAAACCTTCATTTTTTTTAAATTTTGTGGATGAACGTGACTATTATTTATTTTTGGCATCAATCTAAGTTCACCACATACACCATCTATTAAATATGCATTATAAATATGTTCCCACTTAGCAATTAGCTCAATTCCATCGATACTGCATTTTAAGTTTTTCACAAGAAGGTTGTTTCTAATACCCTTAAGTAAATGAGGAGGATCAAATAGAGGTATTACTGGATAACCTGCAACTTCAAAAAATCTGCCTCTCATCTCCTGGCCTCGTCTGAGATAATCCCTTCAGTTTTTCAATTAAATTTTGAATGGCGATGAATTATTAGTTCCCTGATCACAAACTGTAGCACAGACAATCAAACCAATGTCAGCTAGTTTTGTAATTAATAATTTCAAAATTTCTCAATATCTGAATGATTAGTTGCACCATTTATGAAGTTATAAAAATGGGTTGCTTCCATTTGCCTTCTATATTTCGTAGCATAAACACCTAAAATAACAAAACTTAAATTTTAATATAATTTTCAAATGATTAGTAACTACCTGTACGTGATTTGCTATTTTTCGGTTCTTTATATCTAAAGTCTTCAAACCTGCACAATCGTATCTTTTTTACAATACGATAAATTGAACAGATGGACATTTCGTCAAACATTAGATACAAAACTTTCCAGTTTTCTTTTAAATGACTTTGCTTCACTTTTGTCCAGAACTTTAAGTATCGATCTTCAGTTAATCTGTCATGTGAATTTCGAGTACATCGTTTTTAACAGTAAGGTCTCAGCCTAATTTTTTATTTGCACTTTTATGTTGTAAAATTGATACATGGATTTTACTATATTAACACAAGTTGAAGACTAAGTTGTATTTTTAGTTTTTTTAAATAGGCTAGATCTATTAAACTATTGATACATTGTTATTAAATGGATACCAATATTGATGTTACATCTCTCGATAAATACATTTGTTGCAGTCATTGCCAATAATTTTAACTAACCTTATAGTTGTTAATTTTAGAACAATAAGTTATTTTATTTCTTAGTATTTAATATTAATTTAACTTTTTACGCATTTGCATTTTATTTCAAAACTTTTTGTAAAAATGTTTAGTTAATTAAAGTAGTAGATTAACTACTTAATACTTTGATAATTTGGTTAATTCTATTGCTAAAATAAATTGTATTACCAAACAGTATTCATGATTTCTGTCATTCACTTTGTTCAAAAAGTCGTCAATTATTTTCTGGATGGTAAGTAAAATTTGATAAACCTTTAACTACTTTGTTAAAAATTGTAATGTAACTTATCTTCCTTTAAATTCACAGTTTTTTCAAATTTTCCAATTGGATTTAAAAATTCTACAATAATCAATTAATCTTACGTAATAATATTTCATTAATTTTTAGCAAATTATATTTAGAAATTTGAATTGAATTTATTTTAATTTTTCAAATACGTGCATATAAAATTTAGCTTAGGGTAAGTCACAGATCTTGTTTAATCACTTTTAAGTGGATCTAAAAATTCAAGTTCGTTTCATAAATATTTTGTTTTGATGTACAAACCTTTTGTTCTTATGTACCAATTGAACCCTAACTCTTCTCTATCTATCCAAAGTCTTGTGTAGTAAAATATTCAAGTTAATTTTTCATGTCAATTAGTATTATCAGCCCAAATAATTTGACTCTGCGTACAAATTCAATTAAGAAACAAAACCTGAACAAATTTAATAACGTTAGCTTTTTAACCAGAATTGTAATATTTGTACATTATTCAAATGTGATAAATAGAGTTACATCAAATTAATTAAAAATGATGCATTTTAAAATCTTCTATTTGACACATTCGGATCTTAATTCATTCCATTTCAAACTTACATAAGGCTAATTTATTAGGGATCACATAGAATTTTGATCTTTTAATATAATCAACAACAATGCAAAACCTTGGTTGGGGACGGTGGTGCTTCGAAATTATCATAGCTTGGTTATCACCAATTCTTCATCGTCTTCTTCTAGACGTAACTCAACTACAATAAAACATTATTTTGTAACAAAATCTAAAATTAACATAATAGATAATTATACCTGGCAATAAAACTGTTGGAAATGCATTTGGTTTCAAGAAGTTATTTGGCCCACAAAATGCTGTTCAAAATGGTCGTGGCATATCCTTCTAGATCTATAAACCACATCGGGATTTAGCGTCTGTAATTCAGCATTTCCACATAACGCAATCCATAGACGAAATCTATCCAAATCGACATTTGGATTAGAAAACTGTGCAAAGTTTTTCCTTGGCTGAAACAAATCGGGACACAACAGCTACGCCCCATAATAAAAAAAGAAAAGATTAAATTAGATGAGTATATCAATTTATGAAATTATAAAGTAAACCTTCCGTAGACAAAAATCTTACACTTTGAATAAACAATTTACGCTATCACCATATGAACAACTTAACTATCTACACCAATAAATCCAATTTAGCTGTAATCACTTTATCGACAACCAATATCACACAAATTAAACAATCAGTGGATCACACAGAAAGTAGACCACAAAAAGACGCTTCTTTAAAATGCAATATGGCTACCACAGTAAATTTTAATTTTCAACTTGTCACTTGATTGACCTTGAAATAATGAAATTCTGAAAACAGCGCCACCCATGAACGATAGTACGGACTGCTAATACGATTCTCGATTTCCCATACGAGATAATATACCGTGGTCGCGAACGACTTCACAGTTCCACCAAAAAAAAAGAAAAGACGTAAACGTCGAAATCGTAAGAGAACTTCTAGTCATCAAGAGAACTTTCTAGAACTTTTCTAGAAAAATATATTTCCTTGAGATAGGACATTTCTAGAAAAATAATCACTAAGAAAACTTGTACCGCAACTTCTACCACAATAACCTATCGTGAGGGGTTCTGATTTCTTTATTTAAAACTTCAATGTTTCTGTAATTTTCAGTTTTTTGTAATTTTTATTTAAACTTTGTTCAATTAGATTAGTAATTATTTTAAATTAATATTGGTACATTTTTAATATAACGTTTTTTTAACCCAAAGCCACAAATTAATTTCAGAATGGGGTTTCTTAAATAAAACCCCAAACATTTTTTTTAATGGGTAAAATTTTTGCGCGTTTGCTTTGATTTTGTTTAAAAACCATTTAAAACGCAAAAAAATATATTACTTATTTTAATTTTATTTCATATTTTTATTTAATTTCCAAAAAATCGTAAGTAATTTTTAATTATAAATATTTAAAATAGTTTCGTATTGTTCAAAAACTATTATTTTTAATTAAATTAACTTGAATTGATTTTATAATCAACAATGTTAGTTAGCATTGGTTTCGTTTCAAAAATATTAAGACAAAAATTATTATATTTATTTCATTTGCAGTTTTAAATGTAATTATGGAGAATCCTCCAGAAAATCGTAAGTAATTTCTTATTTTTATATTTATTGTTCAAACTATTTTTCATAAAAATGAACTTGGAATCAATTTTATGATATTAGTAGATACTTTGTTTTTCGTTTAAAAATTACACCAAATTGTTAGTATTTATTATTATTCGAAAATCAAAGTATTATTCTATTATGCTAGAAAATCCAGTGTTTAATAATATTCATTTTATATTGAATATATTATAAACATTTCTATAAAGGTAACAATAACATTAATAACTGTGACAAATAATAATATCGAATTGAAATTATTATGTTTTAATTTTTTACAAAACTATACTTTTCATCAAATGATTCTTTTGATAAATTTTATTTATCAAAAAATTCTAATTCATTTACTCAAACGTTTCAGTTTAAATAGAGTTTATTTTGCAAATTCACAATTTATAAGAAATACATAAAATAATACACAAAAAAACATTTTATTTGCTTCGCTTGCAATTATAGTTCAACTTACCAGTACTGGAGCAACCTACGAGAGGTAACAAACAAACCAAACAACGACGACGACAACACCGTCGAGAAAAAAAAGGTTAAAGGGAAAAACTAAAGGCCAAAAGAGCCGCAATTTATTACAAAAATGGTGGTGGTGGTGATGATCGTGGCGATTCCGATTCTCGGAATTGTTTAAAAAACCCTTTATTCAAATAATTAATAGCGACGAATTGTCAAAAACCACCACCACCTATAATTATAGGTAAGTTAATCAAAATTTGTTTGAATATTTTCAACATTTCAATCTTTTCAATAATTTTTTTTTTAATTTTTAAATTTTTTGTGTTGCAGTTATCAATTCAATTTTTTATTTAAATTATTATCAAATTTCATTTTCAATTTTTATAGGAAGCCGGAAGTTTCTTCCTTAAATCAACAAACAAATCGGCTTTTTTCAAAGCCACAAAATAATTTCGAATACGAGTTTTTTTAAATTAAATACACATCACAAGTAATTGTTATTAGTAAGCTGGTAATAATGGCAGCCTGTTTACCACAATCTTCTAATTGTTTCTCCTTTTTTTATTTAAAGCCGATCTTAAATTGAATCTTTTTGTAAATATTTTATACCTACATAATATAAAAGAAGAAGGACTCCTCAGATAAGCGTCGTAAAAGTACAGAAGATAAATTGGCTATAATAAACGATAACTATCTAATGCAACCGAGTGCGTGACATCGATAAAGCACAAAAGTACATTAGAAAAGTTTTAATATATTCACAAGAAAAAAACAAGCTCTTCGAGTATAAGAGTAGCAAAACCTATCGAAGTAGGTGTTTCAGAAATTGTATTCCAGGAAATTCGGAGTATTTCCAACACTATTCCAGAAATTGGGGCGATATCGAACAATTCCAGTATCAAGAAATGGAAATTCCACAATCAAAAACTGAAGATCCTCAAGCCGATAATGAAACCTAAAGAAGCCATGATAGAAATTGAAGACGATTTAAAATTGATTATTTCAATTTTGCGACCGTATTTGTTGATGCCTTACATTACTATTACCATGTTGAAATATCTGTATACGAATTTAGCATCAATTCACAAACTGGAACAGCTGCAGACAGACTACTTTACGCAATAAATACTATAAATTATTCATCGGCAAGCTCTGACAGCCAAGGCTTCTCCTTTTGATTTAAATGATGTGTTTAAAGAAGTGATCAAGTTGTGAACTGTAGTACAACAGTAAAGAAGTATTTTCTGCATTACTAGGCAATTTATCTATTAATTTATAATGCGTTTTAATTGAAAATGAATTTTCATAAATAAATGTGGTACCGCCAATACCCTCGCATTTTTCAAATGACAATCTGACCGGTAATGCACCTACCTGTGTTCCATTGGGCAAGGGCCTGAGCTTTCAATTTTAATCGTTTCACATATTTTGTAAATAGACATTTGCGAAGAAGGTGGAACACCGGTGTTCGTGGGATATTCAGTTATTTTAATTTTTAAAGCGCCAACCAAAACCAATATATAAAAGAAATACGCCAAGTTATTCGTCAAAATTTCAATAAGAAAGCACCAGGTTTTGATCTCATCATAGGTAAAACTGCAAAATTACCAGACCTCGGTCTAAGAATGATAACAATATTGTTCAACGCTGTTCTGAGGCTGGCTATCTTTCTTTACAATGAAAAATTTTACAAATTATTATGGTTCAAAAACCGGGTAAGGATGGGAATACTGTGTAATCCTATAGACCCATCGGCCTGCTCCCACTACTTTCTAAGGTGCTTGAGAAGATCTTACTAAAAAAACTAGAACCCATATTTACTGAAAACAAAACCATCCCGAATTACCAGTTTGGTTTTCGACGGGGTCATTCAACCATCGAGCAGGTCTACAGAGTTGCGACCAAAATACGATCCGGCCTGGAATCAAAAAATATATTGCTCGTCACTTTTTTTTGACGTATCACAGGCCTTCGATAGTCTGGCATGATGCGCTCCTATATAAAATCAAAAAACTTTTACCACACATACTTTCTGATCCTCAAATTCTATCTAAAAGAGCGACATTTCTTTGTGAAGCAGATGGATTTTACATCGGATTTGCCCCCCTCATAGAATCCGGTGTACCCCAGGAAAGCAGATATGCCGACTGATGTGAACACTACTCTCGCTACGTTTGCTGACGATACTGCCATAATGGCATCCAACTTGCAGATCGAAGTAGCCACGAAAATGCTACAAAACCACATAAACAAAATCTGCAAATGGTTTGAACTATGGAGAATTGGAGTAAACGAGGGTAAATCGGTCCACATTACCTTCTTCATGAGAAGAGCAACTTGCCCTGTAATCACATTTAATAACCAACCAATTTCTCAGTTAGAGGTACTAAAATATCTGGGAATACACCTCGATCATAGACTAACATGGGCTCACCACATAAAAACCAAGCAAAGCCAACTCAAACAATCCAAAATGTATTGGTTGATGGGCATAAACTTACACTATCATTGAAAAATAAGCTCTTGATATACAAGATAGTCCTTAAGCCGGTATAGACTTATGGCTTACAGTTGTGTGGGGGGCCTTCGAGCATCTGCAATATCTCGAAAATACAAATAAATCAAAACAAAGTGCTAAAAATAATTGCTAATATTACGCCAACAGAGTAATAGACGAACAATTGAAGATTCCAACAATCCAAGAGGAAATAGGAAGGCTCAGTGAGAGGTACTACATCAATTACAAGACCATCTCAATCCATACGCCGAAGTCCTACTTTACCCACCCAAGTGAGAAGACTAAGCGACGCGACGCGCTGGACCTAATGAATGTCATGGAACCACGATACTGCAATTCGAGTTCCAGAATAGTCTGCTAAATGGAGAAGTCTTACATAAGGTCATAAAAAAATGATGGTTCTCGCACTTTTTCGTACGGTTATCATAGAGATTTTTTAAGACGTTTCTCTGCGATTATCATCTAGCGATTATTCAAACATCGAAGAATTTGTCACAGTCAACTTTGAAGATATTAATAAAATTGGTCTGATGAACATTCAGATGAAGCTATACCTTATTTTTTACACAAAGAAGTAAATAAGCGCAAATTTATTTGTAAAATAGCATTGTTTCAAGGTATAACATATAATCGTGTATGTACGTACATTTGTTGCAACAAAAACGAATATGATTTTATTTTATGCCTGATTGAAAACATTATAATTAACGGTACATCTTCCCCTTCAAGCATTTTTGAAAAAATACTTAAAAGTACTCAAAATTTATATTTTAGTTTTCTTTTCATTTTATTTTACGATTTACACCTTACTATCAAATTTAATATTCTATACGATACTTTGACTAATTTTTAGTCAAAGTTTAATCACTAAAACTTATAGATAGCGTCAGTACTTCCAGTACAGTAACTGTCGGCCGCAATATTTCTCTTGAACTTTCCGAAAAAAGAAAAGATATGCTTACCTACAATACAGAAGCAATGTAACTCACCAAAGATATTTTTCACATTTTCTCCGCTTGAAACAATATTTTAAATTTGATTAATTATTACTCCATCATCAGGAACGTTTAAATGAGCAACTACCTCTAAATTTGTGAGAAGCAGACTAAAAATTAGAAGCAATAGAGAAAACGCCGTAAAAATCTAAAAGTCATATGCAACAGAAAAAATGGACCGCATTTGATATCTTTTTAAACATAAGGCTGCGAAGATGTCACTTAGTGTAATACATTAATATGCAACCGAACAAACAGTTGTTCGGAATCATGGACAGAAGCTGATCCCGAAACACCAGTTGGGTCTACAGATTTTTAAAATTTATTTAAAAAAATTGAAAGGTGCTTTCTTTGCACGAGGTTCAAACAATAAAATATGAACGAAGGAGAATCGTCAAGATTCCAGCCGTGAAGAAAGTAACTATTCTCTCCAAGGCTTTGATATTAAATTTTAAAGCCTTTTAAATTATTTTCCTTTAAATTGTACGAGATAGTATAGGAAAGAATAATTGGCACACCAATGCTAGGACATTAGCTCTGTAATTCCAAGTTCGTTAATAAAAATAGTCAATGCGTAATATATCGACATTAATTTTTATTATTATGACAACGCAATTCAAGTAAGATTATTTATCTTTAAATTATACGGTAACCGAACTTGGGTTAACCAAACTAACCAAAGTCTTCAAAACCAGAAAGGCATTCTTGTTTTGGATGTCGGACAGAATGACAATACCTACAATAAATTCACCTCTTAGCATCGAGATGAAGAATTTCGAGACTAACTCTGCATCCAAATTAATGTCGACAGACACCACAGCCGTTCCAATGGAGACGGGAGAAACTTCAGGTATGGTGGATGCAGGCATAATGAAGTATTAAGCCCTTGCACTTCTCAGCAATAGTGAAACTTTCTACAAATTACCTTTACTTACAAATTAGCAAACGCAGGCAACAAAAGCGAGGAAGAGTCGTTAAAGAATGCGTTAAAGCCTAAGAACTGCTCTTGCAATGTGGCAGGGTCCCAATTGAGAATCGTCTTGAATTAGAAGGTAATTTATTTTTTTGAAGACCAATTCTAATTTTTATTTTTCAGTTAGCAATTCTATCCCAGAAGGAAAAAGCTAGGAAGGAGATTCTGCACATACAAAATTGGAATTAGTGCCTATGTTGGTTTTGGCCAATCAGCCAGATGAATCAAATCCGTTATCAGGACTCATACCGGTGTTGTACCAGCCAACAGATTAGTTGCCAACAGAGGCAGGCAATGGAAATTCAATTCCCTTGCCGATGCCAATATTAACGCTATTGTACCTAGAAATTGTATTCCAACAAGATAATTTAAATAAATATTATTACAATGTCCTGGTTTTATTTTTCCGCTCATCGTAAAAGGTTAGCGAAATGCCCTGTTGGTCAAAAAAATTAACATGCCGCCATTTTGAGATGTTAAAATCGATTTTGCTGTTGGTCCCCAGAAAAACCATTAATTTGAATTGGCGAGAACAAAATGTTTCATACAATTGGCAACATTTATTGACAGATTCTCGCCGTTTCTTCAGGGAGAACGTCATTTAGATTATCTCATATTATAATTTGCAAAATGTAGAAAAAGTGATTAGTTACTACGTCCGAAAATTTCAACCACATATCCTATACTATGATAACATAAATTTATCGTTTCTCATTAAGTACAGTGATATTAATAAATTTCTGGCTTGAATTTCAGCTCGAAAAAAACGAAAAACTGTCATTTTAACGTCGGAAAACGTGAAAAAACATTACTCTCATAAAATGTTTGGCTATATTGTATTCCAACTTAGTTATTTTAATAAAATTTTTCTCGGCCCTCACTTGATTGACTAGGATTACAACATCGACATTCTAAATTCAAAGCCGATTCGGAATGGTTTGGTTAATAAAGCAATAATACCGGATATTACAAATGGGCTTTGGATAAATCAAATCAAAAATCATGCGGATACTGATAATTCGATTGACCTGAGAGAAGGTAAAGATTTAAAACTATTTCGAAAATTGGAATTGTAATAATTTACTTGATATTGGATTTTTCTTCAAGTGATGTACAAAATTGATATGAAATAATGAACAATAATACAAGTATAAGGAAGAAGTTTATTGAAATGTTTTCAATTTCTTGATGAAAATGTCGATTTTGGAAAATTGCATCATAAAATTGATATTGAAGTAATAGAAAACAATTTCATTCTATAAGAATTCAAGAGCTAATTCATTATTTGTTACATAAATTTATCCTTTTGAGTTACATCAGGCATTCAGAAGAAAAATGATGTTGATATTATATTATGTTCCTACAAAATTAAATTAGTGCTTTCTGGTTATGGCCAATCAGTGAAATTACCAGATAAGTTTACTAAACTGTAATATGTTGTACCAGCCAATAAAATTATTCTTCTAGGCAGGCAATGGAAACATATAATGATTCTGTTGTGAAGGTTGAAAATTAACATGATCATTCCAAGAATTCAATCTTACCATAAAGATGGCGTTACATATTATTACAATGTCCTGGATATCATCTTGCTCATCGTAAAAAATGTTGGAAAAATGCCCTGTTTAAAATTGCACATGCCGCCATTTTAGATGTTAAAATCGATTTTGCTGTTGGTCCCCAGAAAAACCATTAATTTGAATTGGCGAGAACAAAATGTTTCATGAGTACAACATTTATTGACAGATTCTCCGTTTCTTCAGTGAAACTCATTTAGATAATCAACTTTAAAATTTGCAAAACGCAAGAAGAAATTTATTTTACTACGTTTAATTTCAGACTATAAATGCATATCTATAATGCAACAACAAATCAAGGTTAAATACAGTTAGCAATTCACACGCCAGAAGAAAGTTCTGGTTAAAGTGTATACAAAATTGAATTAGTTATTATGGTTATTTGGCCAATTTTAATTTATATTAATTAAATGTTATATTAATACCATTTTTTAAATTCAGTTGCAACAGAGGCAGGCAATGGATTTTGCACAGCAGATGCCAACTATTTTTCTTTTCTAGAAATTGTATTCCAAGAAAATCTACTAAATATTATTACAATGTCCTGGTTTATTGTTGTAGCCGTAAAAATCTGTTACATTAGCGAAATGCCCTGTTGGTCAAAAAAAAGCAGATCCCTCCCCAGACTATGTTAAAATCGATTTTGCTGTTGGTCCCCAGCAAAACCATTCGGAATTGGCGAGAACAAAATTTTCATACAGTTGGCAACATATATTGACAGATTCTTGTTTCTTGGCAGAACGTCATTTAGATAATCTCATATTATAATTTGCAAAATGTAGAAAATGTGATTAGTTACTACGTGATATTTCCACACACGTGGTCGGGGACACATAAATTTGTCCTTTTCAGTTACAGTTCTATCCCAGAAGGAATCCAGAAGCGCACGCCGTTCGCGGCGTCAAAATGGGGAATTAGTACCTTGTTGGCACCTGTCCAGCCAGATGAACTGCAAAGGTCACCGCAAAGACTCATACCGGAAATGGACTTGGCTACAGCCAACAGAGTCAGTGTGACAGAGGGAGGCAATGGAAGTTCAATTCCGGTCCGCGTGATGGAGCAATAGGAAAGGTGACAAAGGAATTCCAACAACGCACCTGGGGAGATAGAAACGTCCTGGTTTCATTTTTCCGCCATCGTAAAAGGTAGCAAAGCCCCAAAAGTAAAAATTACATGCCGCCATACGTGTTAACGATTTTGCGCAGGGACGAAATACCATGTTTTAAATTGGCGAGAACAAAATGTTCAACGCTGCTTATTGCAGATTCTGCCTTTCTTCAAGGGAAAAGCTTTAGAAAACATTATAATTTAAAAGGTTATTAGACCAATCAATCTTGGGACCCTGTGGCCTATTATAAACCCCTGGGAAACCACGAAATAGAATGCTAAAAGAAAAAGGAACAGGCCCACCCGCCTACCTGTGAAGTCTCGAGTAACCTAAAAAGCACGAAAAATGCCTCTGATATCCTGAGTCAACCAGTTAAAAAAGGAGAACCCTGGATTGACTGTGAAGTCTCCAACATCGAACCGTTTCACCCTTGGGGTTTCGGTAATCTAGGCTACCAAGGAGGCGCCCCTCTGTGCGATTACAAATGGGCTTTGGATAAATTCTGGAGCGGATACTGATAATTCTAATTGACCGTTCTTTGCAGGAGTGCTATTTCGAAAATTAAACCGGGGCTACTTTGCACCACAGGTGGTTACTTTGCCCCAAAGACGAAAAATGTTTCCGCGCAACATGACAGCAAACCAATGAACTGCAAACGCCTTGTTTTGAGTTTATTCGATAGGTAGCACCACTAGGAGGGTGACACATCATTTTCAAGCCATTCCGCCATATTGGACAGTTGATTTGTATGGCTTGTAAAGTTGAGTCACATTTTGGTGATATTTTACTTTAAAAAAAGTGGTATTTTCAACCCGTTTGCAGACATCTAAAGGTAAGCAAAAGTGTTTATTTATGAGTACAACTATTTGTTAACAAAATTACATTGCTAAGATCAACCTATTAAGTGTTTTTCACAACTTATAAATTTTTTAGTTTCATAGGTTAGGTTTCTGGTGAAAATGAGGTAACTTTGCCCCAGCCACAAAAGTCCCCTCATTGCTTAAAAAACTTCTGGAAGACTTGGAGCCCAATATGAAAAAATCTTGAAAGCGGATTTAGAAAAACTGGGATACTTCCATGTGACATACAGCCTCTACTAGACAGAATAGGCCAAAAAGCAGTTGAACCCTCAGCTGTGAGCTCAGCATTTTTAGAGCTTGTGCAAACAACCAAATCTCTAATAGGCGATAAGCCCACAAACCCTACAAGAAGGAAGAAAGTACAACTTCCAGCAGGTAAAAGCCTGTCCAATGAAGAAATGCTAGATAACACTCTGATTTCTCTCGCTAGCACAAGTAAAACCTCTAATGAAAGTGTCAAATCTAAGATTAAGAAGCCCCTCAGAAAGAAAAGCCGCAGATGTTATGATGACAGCGATGACATTTTAAGTGAAATGGAATTAAATCTCAATGAAAGTTCAGATGAAGACTGGGAATCGTTCAGTAGAAAACAAATTGAAATGATGGCAAAAGAAAACAAGGAACCAAATAAACCAACCATTCAATCAATAAAAAAGGAAGTGGACACCTTCGTTGTCGTGATTTATCAAGATGAATACTATCCTGGCGTCATTGAAAGTCTGAATGAAGAAGGTGCTGTAGTGAGTGCTATGTTTAAGACTGCGAAGGAAATTGAAATGGCCAGAAAAAGGACTCAATCCATTACTCTTGGGAAGAGATTGTTGGTAGTATAAATCCGCCAAAAAAATCAACAAAAGGGCATGTTCAGCATCCCAGAACTTATAAATGACATTAACTAACCTTTGATGTTCTTAACAAATATAATTCATGATTTAATAACATGTTTTTTTATTCTTTTCATGAGGTTTAATATAGACATTTCTACAGATACCACCTATGATTTTGTTTTTCTTCCCAAAATGCATTTATTGAAAGAATACACTTCTAAAGAGTTGTACTACTCAAATCAAGTGTGTTACTTTACTCCAGTTCATTTTACTATGAGAAATCATCTATTTTTCCACGTGGGGCAAAGTTACCCGAACCCCGGGTAACTTTGCTCCACTAAAAATAAAAATAAATAGAAAACATTGTAAACTGGTCATTAAAAAGTTTCTTAAACGTGTTCTTTAGATAGTTTTTTGTTGATTAAAACGTTCCCGATCATTTCTCTCTGACAACTGTCGTAACAATTATGATTTTTGTTCAAAAAAAGCCAAAAGTGGAGCAAAGTAGCCCCGGTTTACGGTAATTTCAATTTTAATGTTTACTTGCTTGGTTAATTTTTAATTTTATATTTACTAGAAAATCACGAAAATATAAAAAAGGTGTAGCGCTATTTGTGAGTTTTACCGCTTACACTGCCTCTTGCTCTCGATGTTCTGGTGAAAAGCTAACTTTATATTTTTCGTACACAGCTCCGAGATGATTGGTCGTGGGTTCTTAGCAATATGTAGTGGCACCTTACCTGCGACGATTGCTGAATTATGCTTATATGGCACAAACTGAAAATGAAGAAATAAGCAGGGGACCAGTCCGATAATAAAAGCAAAAAAATATAAATAACGCTCTATTGCCAAAACGAAGAGTGAAATAGAAATACTTAGGATTAATAAAGGTAGAGCAAACAAAACCAGAATTTCCTTACAGCTAATGTAGGCCGCAGCCCCAAACAAAAGATTTGCGCTGAAGGCGTTCAAAGCAAAAAAAAATAAATTTGACAATAATGGTGGAATTAGATTTAACAAATTTAGCAATACTGTGCCAATTTCGCACAGAGCGAGAATATAAAACAAATAGCGCAAACAAATAATTTTGATAAAAAATTCATAAAAAATAAAAGAATATGAACGCCAATTCATTTAGGCTGCGCGTACAGTGGATTTTCGGAAGAAAACCGACGAACGAGAATTCTATCGTTCACCATTACCGATCACTCGTAACTATGAGTCTCCGTCAAAGTTTTTGTTCGCAGCAATTCGTCCGAAAACTGATCCACTGTACGCGCAGCCTTAAGAAATATAAGGTCACCGTCAACTCTTTATCCACCATATTCCTTGATCCATTAAGGTTAGCCACCAGAATTTTCGAAAATAATATTTTTAAAGGGCCTAAGCTAGAATTAATGAGTGCGTTAAAGCACAGTCCTTTAAATTAAGGGAAACTTCGAATTTTAACCTTTTCTCTACTAAAACTTAAAGTTTTCAAAACTACTTTTTGATGACGTATTGCTAATAGTTTTAGACAATTATGTTAGATAAGTTATCTTAAAATAAATAATATAAAAGGATGTAGACGTTTTATAAAGTATTTGTAAATAACACTTTTGTGGTTTCTTACCAGAAATTTTCAATAAATTAAACTGATTTATCTATTAAAATAATGTTAGTAAATTTGGTAGTAATTTCAAAATTAATCATTTACTGAAAGAATTAACAAATTAATACATTTTAAATTAGTTTTTTTAAACGAACGTGAAAAAAAAGATCAAAAATTATACTTAATCACTAACTTAATTTTATATTATTATAATTACATAAAATTGTTTAATAAAGTTTTTAATTAGATTTATTATATTCTGGAAATTCCAAAAATTTTTATTAGTCCTAACTTAATTTGCAAAACAACCATTAACTACGACAAAATAAGAGTTAAAACTAAATATGAAATTTCACAAATTAGCATTAAATATATAACAAATAAATTATTAATGGTCCATCTAAATTACCATGGAAACCTAAAATAAACATTAATTTACTTTTTACAATTACCTGAGTCTCGAGATGTTTCAGAAACACTTTTTTTGTTTTAAGACTTCGTGCAGAAAGGAAAATTGTAGAGTTTATAAATTGGCATCACTACCTGGTAGTGTCAACTATCAATAAAAATTAATACTTTACTCCTAAATCAGGTGAAATTGTATGGAATATAGAATTTATTTTATATTCAATATAAAATTTAAAAGCAATACTTAAATCTTAAACATAGCTAATATTACACTCACTAACGAATTTTATAGTTATTCTCGATATGGTTCAGAACCTTTGATTTGTTTTAACATGAAAAGTAAATAGTAGCATTGATAAATACTAAATTTAGTAGGAAGCAATATAATTATTATGCGTCTTCATACCCATTGAATTATTCTTATTAAATCATAATTAAAGACAAATTCAATTTATTTCTAAGAAACTTTCTAAAACCGACTTTATGCATACTGACCAAGCTGCACTTTAAACTTGCAGGACTAATGATGAAAACTTCTTTATCTTTCAAAATAATATATTTAAAGTCTTAATATTGTGAAACACTAAAATTCTTGTTAAGGAATGAATTATTAAATCTTCCATCGCTTTATCATGCTGACACTCGTTACTAAAAGGAAATTTTATATTTTTCTTGATAATTTCAGAAATTCTTTGCATTATATTTTCCAAATGACAAATTTTAGGGAATATAAAGTTAAAAATATTGTAGATGTTGGTTAAATACTCAATAAACTTTGTAGAACAATATTTTAACCTTTTTTTGCTGTCGTATTCTTTATTCTCAGTGAATACTTTCGTTGCTTCATCTACGGAATCATTTGCATTTCTGCGGCTAAAGGCTTCCTTTGCAAATTTCACACTGCTGCACTTTAGGTAAAACTTTCTTTGAAACAAATCCACTTACATAATGCATTACAGATGATTCCAATTTCTTCACCTTTTTAAACTTGGTAGGAACCTGGATGGAATCGCCGAAACTGTCAAGTTGTTGAGCCTCATCTTCTACATCCTAAAATGATTATCAAATTAGAATAAGTAATTTTCCTTATGATAAATAAAATGAATTACCTGTGTAACAAATTCTTGCAGTGATATTAAAATATCTCCTTCATCATTTTCGCAATTGCTGCCTACTGAATGGCCCTTGGTGAAGTTATTTACCAACAAGCTAGCATAAAATGGAGTAAAAACAGCTACTGTTGGATTGGTAAACCGTACTCCTCTTTGTCTAATTTGCCCAAAAATTTTCCAATGGGTCTTGATTAAATGTTCGGGACACATTTTTTAAAACCAAAACTTTTCATTTTCATGTCGAGATCAATGAAACCCTGAGAATTATACAATAATATAAATCAATTAATTTTATTTTAATTATTTTAGAAATTATTACCTGCAATGTTGTAATCCAATTTTTTAGGCTTGGTGGCGTGCTTAATTTTCCATCTTGATTAACAAATTTCATCGTTTTAAAATTTGAATAGCCTGTTTCCAAAATTCAATATGTGGAGATTTGTCAGTGACGCAGGTTCGTAACGGTTTTCCTTCTACATCAAAACCAGCATGACCATTAACGCTGTCAAATAGTTTATCTAAGAAGATAATGACTTGAGCAGTTTGTGTTGCTTCTGATGGTAACTTGAGGATGCCTTTATCGGTTTCAGCAGTCGTTCCTAAATTATAGAAAAGACATTAGTGAAAACTTATCTACAATATTAAAATGTTTAATTCGTACCCGATTTAGCCATAAGATTAATGGTAGCAGCAATTGTGCGACTCAACACTTTGGTGCAACACGAAACCTTCATTTTTTTTAAATTTTGTGGATGAACGTGACTATCATTTATTTTTGGCATCGATCTAAGTTCACCACATACACCATCTATTAAATATGCATTATAAATATGTTCCCACTTAGCAATTAGCTCAATTCCATCGATACTGCATTTTAAGTTTTTCACAAGAAGGTTGTTTCTAATACCCTTAAGTAAATGGGGAGGATCAAATAGAGGTATTACGGGATAACCTGCAACTTCAAAAAATCTGCCTCTCATCTCCTGGCCTCGTCTGAGATAATCCCCTTCAGTTTTTTCAATTAAATTTTGAATGGCCGATGAATTATTAGTTCCCTGATCACAAACTGTAGCACAGACAATCAAACCAATGTCAGCTAGTTTTGTAATTAATAATTTCAAAATTCTTCAATATCTGAATGATTAGTCACATTAAAGTTATAAAAAATGGATTGCTTCTATATTAGTACTAAACATAAATAACATATTTTTCAATTTCATTTTACTACTGATAAAATGTTAACGTTTAAAACAATTCGTTTTTACATCGAATTAAAGATATTTCGTCTACAAAGATCAAACTATTACTTAAAATTCTTCATTCCAAACTGTCACAGTTGTTTAATATTGTAATTGTAAATTGCTATAAATTTTAACTTACATTTTTTTAATGCATTACTTATTTGTAAATATCAGTTTCGAATTTTCCAATTGTTAAAATTTTGTTTGAATTTTAAATATTCATAACTTAAATAAGTTAATTAATGCAATTTTTGTTAAATGCTATTTAATAATTTGCTAATTATTTTTCACTTGTATAAGAAATTATTTTTCTAATTAATTGAAACTTTTTTAGTTTCACAATCTCGTCAATAATCTATTCTTAATTAGAAACAACAACTAATATCATATTTAGTATCCAATAATTGTTTAAAGATTAATTGTAATATACATTATTAATATAACATAGTTATAATGTAAAAAAATTTCAATTAAAAATGATATTTACAGCATTCTGATCATTTAATTCACTTTCCTTAAACTTGAAATTTTGCTCAATTAATTGATTATTTGGTCATAATATATTGAATTCTTTTATATATAAATCAACAACAACTGCACAAACCTTGGTTTGTGGTGGACGTGGTGGCGTTCGACAATTATCAGTCACGTCTTGGTATCACCGAATTTGTCTAACTAAATAACATATTTAATTATACTAAAAGAAAAATGCATTTGTTAAAATTAGTTCAAAAATGAAAAATGTCGTAATCTTAGATCTATAAACCACATCGATTTAGCGTCTGTAATTCAGCATTTCCACATAACGCAATCCATAGACGAAATCTATCCAAATCGACATTTGGATTAGAAAAACTGTGCAAAGTTTTTCCTTGGCTAAAACAAATCGAGACACAACAGCTACGCCTCATAATAAAAAAAAAAAAAGATTAAATTAGATGAGGATATCAATTTATGAAATTATAAAAATTAAAACCCTTCACCAGTATGATACAATTAACTATCTTACACCTTTGGATAAATCCAATTTAGCGTAATCACTTTTATCGACAACCAATATCACACAAATAAACCAATTTAGTGTAATCACTGTTATCAACAACCAATATCACACAAATTAAACAATCGGTGGATCACACAGAAAGTAGACCACAAAAAAGACGCTTTTTTAAAATGCAATATGGCTACCACAGTAAATTTTCAACTTGTCACTTGATTGACCTTGAAATAATGAAATTCTGAAAACAGCGCCACCCCATGAACGATAGTACGGACTGCTAATACGATTCTCGATTTCCCATACGAGATAATATACCGTGGTCGCGAACGACTTCACAGTTCCGCCAAAAAAGAAGACGTCAACGTCGAAATCGCAAGAGAACTTCTGGTTATCAAGAGAACTTTTCTAGAATCGAAAAATATATTTCCTTGGGATAGGACATTTCTAGAAAAATAATCACTAAGAAAACTTGTACCGCAACTTCTACCACAATAACCTATCGTTAGGGTTTGATTTCTTTATTTAAAACTTCAATGTTTCTGTAATTTTCAGTTTTTGTAATTTTATTTAAACTTTGTTCAATTAGATTAGTAATTATTTTAAATTAATATTGGTACATTTTTAACATGAACGTGCAAGTATTTTTATTTTAATTCCAGTCAACAAAGCCACAAATTAATTTCGAGAATGGGGTTTCTTAAATAAAACCCCAAACATTTTTTAATGGGTAAATTTTCGCGTTTGCTTTGATTTTGTTTAAAAACATTTAAAACGCAAAAATATATTACTTATTTTAATTTTATTTCATATTTTATTTAATTTCCAAAAATCGTAAGTAATTTTAATTATAAATATTTAAAATAGTTTCGTATTGTTCAAAACTATTATTTTTAATTAAATTAACTTGAATTGATTTTATAATCAACAATGTTAGTTAGCTTTGGTTTCGTTTCAAAATATTAAGACACAAAATTATTATATTTATTTCATTTGCAGTTTCAAATGTAATTATGGAGAATCCTCCAGAAAATCGTAAGTAATTTCTTATTTTTTATATTTATTGTTCAAACTATTTTTCATAAAAATGAACTTGGAATCAATTTTATGATATTAGTAGATAACTTTGGTTTTCGTTTAAAAATTACACGAAATTGTTAGTATTTATTATTATTCGAAAATCTAAGTATTATCCAATTATGCTAGAAAATCCAAAGTGTTTTATAATATTCATTTTATATTGAATACATTATAAACATTTATATAAAGGTAACAATAACATTAATAACTGTGACAAAAAATAATATCGTATTGAAATTATTATGTTTTACTTTTTTTTACAAAAACTATACTTTTCGTCAAATTATTCTTTTGATAAATTTTTATTTATCAAAAAAATTCTAATTCATTTACTCAAACGTTTCAGTTTAAATAGAGTTTATTTTGCAAATTCACAATTTATAAGAAATACATAAAATAATACACAAAAACATTTTATTTGCTTCGCTTGCAATTATAGTTCAACTTACCAGTACTGGAGCAACCTACGAGAGGTAACAAACAAACAAAACAACGGCGACGACAACATCCCTCGTGAAAAAAAGATTTAAGGAAAACTAAAGGCCAAAAGAGCCGCAATTTATTACAAAAATGGTGGTGGTGGTGATGATCGTGGCGATTCCGATTCTCGGAATTGTTTAAAAAACCCTTTATTCAAATAATTAATAGCGACGAATTGTCAAAGACCACCACCACCGCCTATAATTATAGGTAAGTTAATCAAAATTTGTTTGAATATTTTCAACATTTCAATCTTTTCAATAATTTTTTTTTAATTTTTAAATTTTTTGTGTTGCAGTTTTCAATTCAATTTTTATTTAAATTATTATCAAATTTCATTTTCAATTTTATAGGAAGTTTTAGCGGAAGTTTCTCCTTAAATCAACAAAAATATCTTTCTTCAAAGCCCCAAATTAATTTCGAATACGAGTTTTTAAATTAAATACACATCACAAGTAATTGTTATTAGTAAGCTGGTAATAATGGCAGCCTGTTTACCACAATCTTCTAATTGTTTCTTCTTTTTTTATTTAAATCCGATCTTAAATTGAATCTTTTGTAAATATTTTATACCTACAATAAGTATGAAATGAAGAAAGCCTCCTCAGGTAAGGGCCGTAAAGATACAGAACATAAATTGACTATTATAAACGATAAACTATCTAATGCAACCGAATGCGTGACATCGATAAAGCACAAAAGTATATTGGAAAAGTTTTAATATATTCACAAGAAAAAAATAAGCTCTTTGAGTATAGGAGTAGCAAAACCTATCGAAGTAGGTGTTCCAGAAATTGCATTCCAGGAAATTCGGAGTATTTCCAACACCATTCCAGAAATTGGGGCGATATCGAGTATCGAACAATTCCAGTATCAAGAAATGGATATTGCACAATCAAAAACTGAAGATCTTAAGCCGATAACTAAACCTAAAGAAGCCAAAATTTTAACTAAGAAAAAGTTTAAAATTGATTATTTCAATTTTGCGACCGTATTTGTTGATGCCTTACATTACTATCACCATGTTGAAATATCTGTATACGAATTTAGCATCAATTCACAAACTGTAACAGCTGCAGACAGACTACTTTACGCAATAAATACTATAAATTATTCATCGGCAAGCTCTGACAGCCAAGGCTTCTCCTTTTGATTTAAATGATTGTTTAAAGAAGTGATCAAGTTGTGAACTGTAGTACAACAGTAAAGAAGTATTTTCTGCATTACTAGGCAATTTATCTATTAATTTATAATGCGTTTTAATTGAAAATGAATTTTCATAAATAAATGTGGTACCGCCAATACCCTCGCATTTTTTTAAATGACAATCTGACCGGTAATGCACCTACCTGTGTTCCATTGGGCAAGGGCCTGAGCTTTCAATTTTAATCGTTTCACATATTTTGTAAATAGACATTTGCGAAGAAGGTGGAACACCGGTGTTCGTGGGATAATTCGAGTTATTTTCAATTTTTAAAGCGCCAACCAAAACCAATATATAAAAGAAATACGCCAAGTTATTCGTCGAAAAATTTCAATAAAGAAAGCACCAGGTTTTGATCTCATCATAGGTAAAAACTGCAAGAATTACCAGACCTCGGTCTAAGAATGATAACAATATTGTTCAACGCTGTTCTGAGGCTGGGCTATCTTTCTTTACACTGAAAAATTTCACAAATTATTATGGTTCAAACACCGGGTAAGGATGAGAATACTGTGTAATCCTATAGACCCATCGGCCTGCTCCCACTACTTTCTAAGGTGCTTGAGAAGATCTTACTAAAAAACTAGAACCCATATTTACTGAACACAACCTTCCCGAATCACCAGTTGGTTTTCGACGGGGTCATTCAACCATCGAGCAGGTCTACAGAGTTGCGACCAAAATACGATCCGGCCTGGAATCAAAAGATATTGCTCGTCAGTTTTTTGACGTATCACAGGCCTTCGATAGTCTGGCATGATGCGCTCCTATATAAAATCAAAAACTTTTACCACACATACTTTCTGATCCTCAAATTCTATCTAAAAGAGCGACATTTCTTTGTGAAGCAGATGGATTTTACATCGTATTTGCCCCTCATAGAATCCGGTGTACCCCAGGAAAGCAGATATGTCGACTGATGTGAACACTACTCTCGCTATGTTTGCTGACGATACTGCATAATGGCATCCAACTTGCAGATCGAAGTAGCCACGAAAATGCAATAAAACCACATAAAGAAAATATGCAAATGGTTTAAACTATGGAGAATTGCAGTAAACGAGGGTAAATCGGTTCACATTACCTTCTTCCTGAGAAAAGGGACTTGCTCTGTAATCACATTTAATAACCAACCAATTTCTCAGTTAGAGGTACTAAAATATCTGGGAATACACCTCGATCATAGACTAACATGGGCTCACCACATAAAAACCAAGCAAAGCCAACTCAAACAATCCAAAATGTACTGGTTGATGGGCATAAACTTACACTATCATTGAAAAATAAGCTCTTGATATACAAGATAGTCCTTAAGCCGGTATAGACTTATGGCTTACAGTTGTGTGGGGGGGTTCGAGCATCTCCAATATTTCGAAAATACAAATGTATCAAAACAAAGTGCTAAAAATAATTGCTAATATTACCCCAACAGAGTAATAGACGAACAATTGAAGATTCCAACAATCCAAGAGGAAATAGGAAGGCTCAGTGAAAGGTACTACATCAATTACAAGACCATCTCAATCCATACGCCGAAGTCCTACTTTACCCATCCCAAGTGAGAAGACTAAGCGACGCGACGCGCTGGACCTAATGAATGTCATGGAACCACGATACTGCAATTCGAGTTCCAGAATAGTCTGCTAAATGGAGAAGTCTTACATAAGGTCATAAAAATTATGGTTCTCGCACTTTTTCGTACGGTTATCATAGAGATTTTTAAGACGTTTCCTGCGATTATCATCTAGCGATTATTCAAACATCGAAGAATTTGTCACAGTCAACTTTGAAGATATTAATAAAATTGGTCTGATGAACATTCAGATGAAGCTATACCTTATTTTTTACACAAAGAAGTAAATAAGCGCAAATTTATTTGTAAAATAGCATTGTTTCAAGGTATAACATATAATCGTGTATGTACGTACATTTGTTGCAACAAAAACGAATATGATTTTATTTTATGCCTGATTGAAAACATTATAATTAACGGTACATCTTCCCCTTCAAGCATTTTTGAAAAAATACTTAAAAGTACTCAAAATTTATATTTTAGTTTTCTTTTCATTTTATTTTACGATTTACACCTTACCATCAAATTTAATATTCTATACGATACTTTGACTAATTTTTAGTCAAAGTTTAATCACTAGATTATAGATAGCGTCAGTACTTCCAGTACAGTAACTGTCGGCAGCAATATTTCTCTTGAACTTTCCGAAAAAGAAAAGATATGCTTACCTACAATACAGAAGCAATGTAACTCACCAAAGATATTTTTCACATTTTCTCCGCTTGAAGCAATATTTTAAATTTGATTAATTATTATTCCATCATCAGGAACGTTTAAATGAGCAACTACCTCTAAATTTGTGAGAAGCAGACTAAAATTAGAAGCAATAGAGAAAACGCCGTAAAATCTAAAAGTCATATGCAACAGAAAAAATTGACCGCATTTGATATCTTTTAAACGTAAGGCTGCGAAGATGTCACTTGGTGTAGTACATTAATATGCAACCGAACAAACAGTTGTTCGGAATCATGGACAGAAGCTGATCCCGAAACACCAGTTGGGTCTCCAGATTTTTAAAATTTATTTAAAAAATTGAAAGGTGCTTTCTTTGCACGAGGTTCAAACAATAAAATATGAACGAAGAAGAATCGTCAAGATTCTAGCCGTAAAGAAAGTAATTATTCTCTCCAGGGCTTTGGATACTAGATTTTAAATTCTTTTCCTTTAAACTGTACGAGATAGTATAAGGAAGAATAATTGGCACACCAATGCTAGGACATTAGCTCTGTAATTCCAAGTTCGTTAATGAAAATAGTCAATGGGTAATATATCGACATTAATTTTATTATTATAACAACGCAATTCAAGTAAGATTATTTATCTTTAAATTATACGGTAACCGAACTTGGGTTAACCAAACAAACCAAAAGTCTTCAAAACCAGAAAGGCATTCTTGTTTTGGATGTCGGACAGTATGACAATACCTCCAATAAATTCACCTCTTAGAATTGAGATGAAGAATTTCGAGACTAACTCTGCATTCAAATCAATGTCGACAGACACCACAGCCGTTCCAATGGAGACGGAGAAACTTCAGGTATGGTGGATGCAGGCATAATGAAGTATTAAGCCCTTGGACTTCTCAGCAAGAGTGAGACTTTCTACAAATTACCTTTACTTACAAATTAGCAAACGCAGGCAACAAAAGCGAGGAAGAGTCGGTAAAGAATGCGTTAAAGCCCAAGAACTGCTCTTCCGATGTGGCAGGGTCCCAATTGAGAATCGTCTTGAATTAGAAGGTAATTTATTTTATGAAGCCAATTCTAATTTTTATTTTCAGTTAGCAATTCTATCCCAGAAGGAAAAAGCTAGGAAGGAGATTCTGCACATACAAAATTGGAATTAGTGCCTATGTTGGTTTTGGCCAATCAGCTAGATGAATCAAATCCGTTATCAGGACTCATACCGGTGTTGTACCAGCCAACAGATCAGTTTCCAACAGAGGCAGGCAATGGAAGTACAATTGCCTTGCCGATTCCAACATTAACGCTATTGTACCTAGAAATTGTATTCCAACAAGATAATTTAAATAAATATTATTACAATGTCCGGGTTTTATTTTTTCCGCTCATCGTAACAAGGTTAGCGAAATGCCCTGTTGGTCAAAAAAATTAACATGCCGCCATTTTGAGATGTTAAAATCGATTTTGCTGTTGGTCCCCAGAAAAACCATTAATTTGAATTGGCGAGAACAAAATGTTTCATACAATTGGCAACATTTATTGACAGATTCTCGCCGTTTCTTCAGGGAGAACGTCATTTAGATTATCTCATATTATAATTTGCAAAATGTAGAAAAAGTGATTAGTTACTACGTCCGAAAATTTCAACCACATATCCTATACTATGATAACATAAATTTATCCTTTTCATTAAAACAGTGATATTAATAAATTTCTGGCTTGAATTTCAGCTCGAAAAAAACGAAAAACTGTCATTTTAACGTCGGAAAACGTGAAAAAACATTACTCTCATAAAATGTTTGGCTATATTGTATTCCAACTTAGTTATTTTAATAAAATTTTTCTCGGCCCTCACTTGATTGACTAGGATTACAACATCGACATTCTAAATTCAAAGCCGATTCGGAATGGTTTGGTTAATAAAGCAATAATACCGGATATTACAAATGGGCTTTGGATAAATCAAATCAAAAATCATGCGGATACTGATAATTCGATTGACCTGAGAGAAGGTAAAGATTTAAAAACTATTGCGAAAAATTGGAATTGTAATAATTTACTTGAGATATTGGATTTTTCTTCAAGTGATGTACAAAGTAATGATATGACAATAATGACAATAATACAATATATATATAACAATAATGACAAGTATAAGGAAGAAGTTTATTGAAATGTTTTCAATTTCTTGATGAAAATGTCGATTTTGGAAAATTGCATCATAAAATTGATATTGAAGTAATAGAAAAACAATTACATTCTATAAGAATTCAAGAGCTCAATTCCTATACTATTTGTTACATAAATTTATCCTTTTTAGTTACATCAGGCATTCAGAAGAAAAATGATGTTGATATTATATTATGTTCCTTTCAAAAATTAAATTAGTGCTTTCTGGTTATGCCGCTGCAATCAGGGGAAATTACCAGATAAGTTTACTAAACTGTAATATTTTTTTGCAAACCCGCCAATAAAAAATTTTTCTTCTAGGCAGGCAATTTTGAAAAAATCATAATGATTCTGTTGTGAAGGGGTTTAAAATTAACATGATCATTCCAAGAATTCAATCTTACCATAAAGATGGCGTTACATATTATTACCAAATGTCCTGGATATCATCTTGCTCATCGTAATAAATGTTGGAAAAAAAGCCCTGTTTAAAATTGCACATGCCGCCATTTTAAGATGGGTAAAATCCCATTTTTGCTGTTTTGGGCCCCAGAAAAACCATTAATTTGAATTGGCGAGAACAAAATGTTTCATGAGTACACACATTTATTGAAAAAGATTCTCCGTTTCTTCAGTGACCTCAAAAATTTAGATAAAACAACTTTAAAAATTTGCAAAACGCAAGGAAGAAACTGATTTTACTACGTTTAATTTCAGACTATAAATGCATATTCTATAATGCAACAACAAATCAAGGTTAAATACAGTTAAACAATTCACACGCCAGAAGAAAGAAATTTTTTTGGTTAAAGTGTATACAAAATTGAAATTTAGTTTTTTAAAGGTTATTTGGCCAATTTTAATTTATATTAATTAAAATGTTATATTAATACCATTTTTTAAATTCAGTTGCAACAGAGGCAGGCAATGGATTTTGCACAGCAGATGCCAACGCTATTTTTCTTTTCTAGAAATTGTAAATTTCCCAAAAAAATCTACTAAATATTATTACAATGTCCTGGTTTATTGTTGTAGCCGTAAAAATCTGTTACATTAGCGAAATGCCCTGTTGGTCAAAAAAAAGCAGATCCCTCCCCAGACTATGTTAAAATCGATTTTGCTGTTGGTCCCCAGCAAAACCATTCGGAATTGGCGAGAACAAAATTTCATACAGTTGGCAACATATATTGACAGATTCTTGTTTCTTGGCAGAACGTCATTTAGATAATCTCATATTATAATTTGCAAAATGTAGAAAATGTGATTAGTTACTACGTGATATTTCCACACACGTGGTCGGGGACACATAAATTTGTCCTTTTCAGTTACAGTTCTATCCCAGAAGGAATCCAGAAGCGCACGCCGTTCGCGGCGTCAAAATGGGGAATTAGTACCTTGTTGGCACCTGTCCAGCCAGATGAACTGCAAAGGTCACCGCAAAGACTCATACCGGAAATGGACTTGGCTACAGCCAACAGAGTCAGTGTGACAGAGCAGGCAATGGAAGTTCAAACCCGGTCCGCGTGATGGAGCAATAGGAAAGGTGACAAAGGAATTCCAACAACGCACCTGGGGAGATAGAAACGTCCTGGTTTCATTTTTCCGCCATCGTAAAAGGTTAGCGAAATGCCCAAGAAGTCAAAAAATTAACATGCCGCCATACGATGTTAAAATCGATTTTGCGCAGGGGACGGCAAATACCATGTAATTTAAATTGGCGAGAACAAAATGTTTCATACGCTGCTATATTGACAGATTCTGCCGTTTCTTCAGGCAGAAATGTCATTTAGATAATTTCACATTATAATTTGCAAAAGGTTAGTTAGACCAATCAATCTTGGGACCCTGTGGCCTATAGTATGAGAACCCTCGTAGGAAGCCACGAAATAGAATGCTATAAATTTCTGAAAAGAGAAGCACGAGCCCACCAGCCTACCTGTGAGCAGTCTCGAGTAACCTAAAAAGCACGAAAAAATGCCTCTGATATCCTGAGTCAACCAGTTAAAAAAGGAGAACCCTGGATTGACTGTGAAGTCTCCAACATCGAACCGTTTCACCCTTGGGGTTTCGGTAATCTAGGCTACCAAGGAGGCGCCCCTCTGTGCGATTACAAATGGGCTTTGGATAAATTCTGGAGCGGATACTGATAATTCTAATTGACCGTTCTTTGCAGGAGTGCTATCACCATCTCAGAGGCATTCTATGACAGAGACTCACCCTGTTTATAAAATATTGCAATAAAAAAATGTACCATATAGTTCACCAATTCTTTCATTTGATCTACATTAGAAATCAATCGATTGCATATAACCTCCGATGCCAAGAATTTTATTAATAATCTTCTTTGTTGACTCGTTCTAAGACGATCTTCGATCTCATAAGCAACCAAATATTTATATGGGCATCCTGAATAATCAAGCATAATAAAATTAGATCTATTATTATATTATATAGTTCGATACGCGAATACATACGAATTTCTCTTATAAACTGTCCCAGTTCCACTGAAAATATATCCCAATTTACCGAATTAGTTCCTCAGTTAAATAAATAATAAGGCGATTAAAATCAAAATTTGTCAGACCTTCAGTTAAGGCTGCTTCCAATTTTTTATTGACGAGTAAAGGTCCTTCATATCTAAAACTAAAAGTATAATATCAAATGTTCATAAAAAAATTGTCTCTTAATTACCCAATTCTTTTTAACAAATCTTCAAGTTTAGATGCTTTTCTTTGTTGTACTGTAGAATTTCTAAACCAATTTTAAAGTCACAATAAATAGTTGTCAAAAAACGTAAATAGTTACCTAATCATCTATGAATGATATCATGATTACCAACACTTGTCTCAATCATAGCAAAATCTAGTGCTCTCGACATTTTCTTCTAAAAATTTAAGTTTGATGCTTTATCTAAATTGCTGTGCTTATTTGGTTAGATTTCTAAATCACAATATTTGCATCTTTAGGCGCCATTACGGAAAAACCAATTTCAGAAGAAACAGAAGCTTTGTTCCTTTATGCACTTGAAGGGAAGACATTCCAATTCTATCGTTCCACACCTATGAAATTCTCCAGAACTATTGCAATTCCACAATTGGTTCTGCAGAGTAACTTTTTGTTGCAACCGTTCTTGTATCCAAATTTGTTTGTGTATCTTGTTGCATTTGATCTATAAGATCTGTGGTCTATTTGGATGTCATCAGACTCTACCGCAATAGAGTGTTAAATTTCATGAATATTTTTAATATGTTGATGGTTTTATTTTAAATGCGCTCATTGAGGAAAACTCATTTAAAATATCTTACAAATTTGTTTTCTAATACCACTTTTAGCTGATTTCCAATTTTCTTCTTCAATCTTAAAAGAAATTTCTGAGAAACTGATTTTTCTTCCAAATTTGGTTCTTGCGAGTAACTTGTTTTTGTAAACCGTTTTTTCCAAATTTGTTTGTGTATCTTGTTGCATTTGTCTTGCAACGAGTCGGGTTTCTAAATGGATGTCATCAGAAACTCCTACCGCAATAGAGTGCTTTTTAGGAATTTCATAAGCAGTATTTTTTAATATGGTTGATGGTTTTAATTTTAAATCTACAGCTGCATGTGCATGGTCAGCTCGCTGGTTATAATATATGCTTTTACAAATTTGTTTTTTCAAATCCACACTTTTAGCTTGATTTTCACATTCTTCTTCTAAATTTTTAATACCGTCAAAGAATTCTGGAGTACTAGATTTTGCTTCCAAATGTACATTTTCTCTTCGTCGACAAAATTCTTGAATATTTTGTAAACCATGTATTTCTTTCGGAATACTTGGTGTTTCTGAAGATATACGCTGTGTCCGAAATAATTCTTTCGAAAAAGTATTATCAATATTCATAGTTGTAAGATCTACGTTTTTACAAGTCCATTTTCCAACACAATCAAAATTTGGGGATGTGGGAAAATCAAACTCTTTCGGTTGCTCTTGAGAATGACTATAAGATATTTCTGGCATACCAGAAATTTTTTTTGATTCATGGTGGGATTTTTTGCTTTTATTTATTATTTTATAAGAACTGTCTTTATTAGATTTCATGGAAACATCTAATTTTGCTTCATTAGCTCTTCTTACTACAACTGTTTCGTCATTACAATCATTACGTAGAAGTAATTGGTTTACATCAGGTTTCTCTATATTATAACTAGATAAATTGGTATGAGAAACCATTTTCAGTGATGCTTGCATCGTCTTAGAATCGACATTTTTACCATATTCATTAATGTTATTAATCGTTGTAAGCTTTTTCAAACGCAAACGATGCATTTCCTAAAAAATAATATATTTTTATTCTATTTCATGTATTAAAAAAACCTACTTGAAGGTGATCTATTTGGAATTCGATAAAAATTTTAGCTTTTTTGATTGCATCTATAGTACCAACAATCCCGAGAGCAATGTGTCCTGTAATAAGAAAATTTTTCGGGGTATCATCGCGTTTTGGAACGAATATCTTAACCTAAAATTTAAAAAAATAATTTGGTATTATATGAAATTGGGCGACAACGTATGCTTACAGCTCCGGTTGCTTTAAGAATTGTATAAATGTTTGGAGATTCTTTTCCAACTAAATCCTTCATGAAGTTTTCGGGTACAAGACAATACTCAATATTAGTTTCCGATAATCGGGGAGTTTTATTCACTGCTTTCTTAACCTTGAAAAAATTAAGATATAAATTCCAAAACCTAAGTACATATATAGCACAATAACAAATCACGGATGTGTGTACGTAGTACGTTCGGTTACGTACATCTTCGTCCGGCGAGAGTCCGTCAACCCTGATTTCGATTTTTACCATTCATTTTGCAAATTATGAAAGATAACAATGCCAGATACACAAAAAAAATAAAATTTGCGGACCGTCCACAAATTTGGTTAAAAAACGGCTTTAAAAATTAATTTGGAATGCAATTTTATCATTGGCTCTGGTGAACTGTAACCCCGCCCATCGCAATTAAAACGAGTTGTGGCAACATTTAAAATACCAGAATCTCGTTTTTTACAACGAATTATGAAAGATAATGGTATAATTAGCTAATACAAAAATTCCGAACGGTTTTGACACGCGCTTAACTTATTAAAAATATTTCCCAAGCGGCGGCAACTCGAATAGTTTGGACGCGGCGAATCACAGGGAGCGACTGACTCCTTCCTAACGCTGCTCTAGTTAGCCCCGCCTTAAGGTAGATTCGGTAATATGAATCTGCACGTACTGTTACCAAAATGCATAAAATTATTGCGTAATATTACGCAATAATACACTTACATGTATTTCTTATGGGAAAATTGCAATTTTCAAAATAAAATTGTGATTTTATTACAAATCCGACAAAGTTCCTCCTGCCTTTAAAACGCTTGTATTTTTCTGTTCTTTCGTTTGGTATAGCCATTTCTAAAGGGAAAAGTGTATTTTCGAGTCAGAGTTAACGGACTCTTGCCCTTCGTCCGATGTATGTATGTACATAGTAGGTACATACTTTTGGCATGAGATTGTAAGACCGTTGCACAGTATTTGTCAAAAAAGTTTAAATGAGACAATGGTTTCAGTAAATGTTAAAAATAATTATTATTCAATATACGGTTAAGTATGTACTGGTACGTATGTGCGATATTGTATTTAACATTATAGAAATTACTTCATTATATCCTATGTACTTCCATTTTAGGTACGTGTACGAATGTATATATGAACGAACGGTATACGTATTTAGAACGAAGCGTATTATATTATGGGAAACGTAACAAATAAGTTGACCTTAAGGTCAATATTCGGTTGTAACAGCACAGCCAAGACGAGGTAGCCAAAACACCCCACAGTATCGCCGATGTCAAAGATATGGCCATAATCAAAATTAATGCCAAGTGGAGTATAAATGCACGAAATATACCGGAAATCATTTATAAAATAACGACTATAATAAATACTCTTACTACGTTTATTGCTATGCTACACTTTTATATAATTTGTTTTATTTAATTCTGTAGAAAACAATAGTCACATGCAACGAGTAGTTTTCAATTTATTGAAGAAACCATCTTCCAAGCCTAATGTAATAGATTAAATACAATTCACTCTATCGTCAGCCCATACTATTCCACCAAACTGTGTTGCGGCGAATATCATCCGGCCAAGTGTGAGGTATCCCACCACTTTCCTTACTCTTACACATATCACAGCAAAACTTCTACTCCTATGAAATGGTCGCCTATAGCGCTTAAGTGCATTAACTACTACAACAGGCGGAACGAGATATTTAATCAGACCATCTTTCGCGCCAACACGTTCGGCAAGCGACGCATGTAACTGCCAGAACCTCTTAGGAGAACCAAATCAATTCTTTAAAGAGAGGTTTGGGAGGAACTGAGAGGCCTATGTCCAGCACTGGACGAATGCAGGCTGATGGAGAAAGAAGACTTCTACTCCCACGTTTTCCCAAATCTCTTCAACCTCTACATATCAATTATTGATACAATTTTGACTTTGTACGTTTTTATATGTAATTCCTCAACTTTTTAATGCTACTAAATAATGATAATTTAACATTGCCAAAATTGCCAATCCTAAACTGGAATGCCATCGGCATCAAAAAACAACGTTTTCAACTAATCAATTTTAACTTTAATTAGGACAAGTCCTGCTTTATTCCAACAGCAGCATTGACGATATCCAAAGCTACTGCTAGTACTGTAAGCATTACTTGTTTTACATCTGAAATAGCTTGCTAGGCTGGCTTCAGATGTGCCTGTTACCCTATTTTATATTGTTAATGATGGCAATTCATTGACAAGGAGGACCACCATGAGACGGCATTGCAATGTGAGCTTTAACCAGGATTCGAACCAGGGCACCTTACGTTAACAGTTAATCGTGCTGAAAACCAGACTAATGATCGTCTTAACTCACCGTTTAAAATTGCTAATTACAACATTTACAGAACAAATCGCTTAACAACCCATGACTCTGGAGAAGTCTGAATTCTTATTAAACTCCCCATTAATCACAGGAGACTATTACAATTTCAATGTCAAAACTTTCTTTTATTTTAGAATGAAATGGATTACAAATAAATCTTTCAGATGGTAGCTAATTGAAAATCATAAGTGCAAATCCCCCTGGAAGGTTGTAGCGTTAAACAACGTGGGCAAATCATCAAATTCTATTTTCAAAATCAGTGCTCCTCATGCGTTTCCCCGGCCTCGGCCCATTTCAAATTTTGGATTGAATTTAATTTTAAATGTTTGTGTATCCATTATGAATTTATTATTTTCGTTTGTGTTAGCACCATTTGCAAAATATCTTATAATCAAGGTTGAGTGGGGGGGCTACAAAATGCTGGCATTTCCTCCCAACGCAATTTTTAATCGATTTTGGAATCACTCGTTTGTGTATTTATTATTTTCGTTTGTGTTAATACCGTTCGCAGAATATATTTAAATTAATTGTAGCTGGCCAGAAATTCCACCCCTGCCTTCGCAAATTTTGGTCAAATTTGACACCAAACGTTTGTATATCCAGCATTTTCGTTAGTATTAGCACCTTTCGCGAAATAGTTTACAGTTTACATTGGAGAGCTGGGAAAAATCAAATTGCAAATTTAGATTGTTTAGATTAGCTGGTAAATCCTCAATCGCAAATTTTTACGGAATTTGGTATCAATAATTGGATGTATAGATTTATATATTTAATATTTTCGTTTGCGTTAGCACCCAAACGCGAAATATCGGCAAAGATACATGGAACGGTCTTGGCCTGGTTGTTAGCGCGATCAACTAGTCTAAGTAAGGGCACGTTTCGAATCCAGGGTAAAGCTCATTTGCAATGCCGTCTACGGCTTCGAAAGGCACGTAAAGACGGTAGGTCCTCCTATGTTAATGAATTGCCATCATTAACAATATAAAATAGGATAACAGCCCGGTCTTTGCAGACACTCAGGCCGACGCAAGTTACTGTTTGATATTACAGGACGTAAGTCCTAAGTTAAAGAAGAAGAAAATAATAAAACACGAACAATACCCAAATGTTTAAAATTCAATTTAATCTAAAATTCAAAATAGGAGGGAGGGGCTGCGAAAATGGATCTTAAGTACAGAGCTTTCTTAGAGCACCTGCCAAGTGTTTTTACTTCGCCATCAACTATAACCTTGAATTACATCGAAATTACAAGCTTCTTTGCAGACAGACAAACCACCCATTCCTGATAAGATCAAGCCCGATAAGATCTCTGGCTGAAATCAAACACATCATCAAATTACTTCTTATTGTTAGTAAAACAATCTCTGGTCCAGATCAAATGCCTAACATCATATTAAAACATGTATCCAAAAAGTCCTTGCATTTCTGGCGTCACTTTTCAATGATACTTTCTTAAAAACTGAAACGCGCAAAAATACTGTTTCATAAACTCACAAAGATAAGAAGAAACTGGCAAGTTATCGCCCAATCAGCGTATCATGAAACATGTCAAGGTCCTGGAAAAATTAATTTTAACCGACTCAAATAAAATCGACAATACCAGTTTGAATTTTGCAAAGACACCAGTGCTAACCATCAACTTGTACGATTATCTGAACTCATCGAAAAAGATTCCAGAATCAGCAATATACCACAGTAGTCTTTCTGGATATCGCTTAACCATTTTATCGCATCTGGTAGGACAGATTAAAATACACAATTTTACAATTGGATATTTCAGCTTACATCAAAAGTATCCTCTTTCAGCAAGGGCTAAGAATTCTAAGGGCGTTAAGAAACCCTAATCTTAGGTATCCGATTTTCCGATCCCTAAAGTGTTGGTATTCCTTAGCGGGTGCGGTTAAAATTCCCGGATTGCGATTTTAGCATTGAGCATTGAGCATCGAAGTGGTTTATGAAAGATGAGGGTCTAATTAGCGTATAAAAAAAATAAAATTTGCGGTCGGTTCACACATTTTTAAAAAAAACGGCTTTAAAAATGAATTTAAAATGCAATTATCTCATTGGCTCTTTTGAACTGTAACCTCGCCCACCAAAATTAAAATAGGTTGTGGCGACAGTAAATATACCAGAATCTCGGTTTTTACAACGAATTATGAAAGATAATGGTGTAATTAGCTAATAAAAAAATTAAATTTGTGATCGGACAACAAATTTCGGAAAAAAATCACTTTTTGTGTGAATTCGACTCTTGAGGTGATTGCGCTGTCAAACCCACTCTCCGCACCCCTACGTGACCCTCCGGGTCACTCCGAAACTTCAAGCGGTTTTGACACGCGCTTTACTACTAAAACATATCTCGAGCGGCTCCAACTCGAAAAGTTTGAAAGTTGACGAGGCGGATCTCAGAGGCGACTGGTATCTCCCACCACTAGTCACTGTCGACCCAGGCACAGCACACGTACCGCCAACAGAATGTATTCCATATTTGGCATTTTAATACACAAAAATACACTTACATGTATTTCTTAAGGGGAAAAATTTCAATTTTCAAAATTAAATTGTGGCCTTATTACAACTCCGTCAAGATTTATCCTCGCCTTAAATAGCTTGTATTTTTGTGTTATTTCGTTTGGTATAGCCAAATCTATAGGGAAAATGAGCTCTCGAACCCGAATTTTAACCCTACCCTCCTTAGCAGCTGTATTATAGGTGAAGATATATATTTCTTATTATTTATTTATATAATTGAATTATTTATTAAAATAAATAGGTTATATAGTTTGACAAATTTCGTATAAATAAGGTCATAAAAGGTAGTTTTCAAAATAGTCGTGTATTATTCCAACAGTTCTCTCGCTATGGATGCCAGTAGACTTTTGGATACATTAGAATGATTCGACGATTCCTTAGATGATGAAGTTGTACACCCAAAGCATTAACAAACTGTTTTGGAGATTTTAAAATTAATAGAAGAATCTCTGGAGTTTTTCGATTATTATAGGTAATTATAAATAAATAGTTTTTATAAATATACATATTATTTTGGGCATTATTATTATTTTAGAAATCAATCGGTATCACCCATAAATCAGTTATTACTGGCATTACGGTTTTATGCTACTGGAAGCCACCGTTACATGAAGGTGACTTTTCAGGTGTGAGCGTTAGCACCAGTTGTACGATTGTTAAGAGTTTCCAAAGCTATTGCAAATTTAGCTACATCGATTTAGAACATTTCCTACAACCGAGAGTGAAATGTCTAAAGCAAAAGCACATCACTACCAAATATGTGGTTTTCCAAATGTGTTAGCAACAATTGATTGTACACACATTAAATTGCAATCTCAAGTAACTATACTACATCTTCATATTGTACCTACTATAGGCATTTTTACATAATATTTTTAAAGGGGTCCTGATGCAGAAATATTCCGTAACGGAAAAGGTTACTTTTCATTAAATGTTCAAACTCTGTCTTCGATACGGAGGAACACTTAATGCTTTAAACCTCTCTTAGAGAAAGAGGCTAATGCCCAGCAGTGGGCGGAAAGGGGTGACGAAGATGGTGGACAACGAGATATTATTGTAGTAATTACTTTAATCAACCATAACTTCTTTGTGTTTTGATGGTTTCTTAATTATCGCAAAATGATTACAACTTTATAGTTTTATTTTTTTATACTAAGAAATAATAAATTTAAGATATCAACAATATTTGATTCAAATTTTTAAAATTAGAAGGTTAAATGAACAATAAAACGAAACATTATTTGTAAGCTTTCAGCAATGGTTACTGCTGTCATCAGACGTTTTGAACCATTGATTGCTGAAAGTTTACAAATAACTTTCGTTTTATTGTTCATTTAATCTTCTAATTTTAAAAATTTGAATCAAATAATTCAAGGTTAATAAATAATAATATATATAATTTTGATATCAACAATACTTTATGTTTTTTATATAACTTTATGATCAAATATCAACATTATTTTAATTATTGCAATGATCGTCACGATCAAAACGACTAAAACCTGTAATAGACAACAAAAATCTACTGCCAAATCACCAATTTGGATTCCGGAACCAACATGGAACAATCGAGCAAGTACACCGGGTAGTAAAACAAGTAAATCGAGACCTAGAAAGTAAACGCTATTGTTCGGCAGCTTTTCTCGACATCAGCCAGGCATTTGATAAGGTGTGGCATGATGGTCTGCTCTACAAATTAAAGAAGAATATTCCATATCAATTTTACTTAATCCTGAAATCTTACTTAAGTAATAGATATTATCTCATTAAACATCAAAACGAATTTACCGATTTACATCCTATCTACTCAGGTGTACCCCAGGGTAGTGTCTTGGGTCCTATTTTATACCTGCTGTACACGCATGATCTTCCAACGACAAGACTCACAACAGTCGCCACCTTCGCTGACGACACCGCCATCCTATCCTCCCATGTTGATGCTACATCTGCATCCCGTAATCTACAAGCTAATTTAACGCAAATCGAAAACTGGTTAAAAAAGTGGAGAATTAAGGCTAACGAGACCAAATCGGTACATTTGACGTTTACTTTGAAAAGAAACACTTGTCCACCCGTTAAACTGAATGGCTGTCAACTTCCACAGGTGGAAGATGCAAAATATCTTGGGATGCATCTCGACAGACGGCTTACGTGGCGTAAACACATATTTACAAAGCGAAAACAACTTGGCTTAAAATTCAGACAAATGTACTGGTTGATAGGTAGACATTCACAACTATCCATAGAAAGCAAGGTGCTGCTGTATAAGACTATCTTGAAGCCGATTTGGACTTACGGCATTCAGCTTTGGGGCTCCGCAGCCAACTCCAATCTTGAAATCCTACAAAGATTTCAAAATAAAGTGCTACGCGTAATCGTCGACGCGCCGAGATACGTTCCTAACAATATCATCCAACATGACATACCGTTACCTTCCATCAAACAGGAAATCGAAAAGTTCAGTATTAAATATCGTGATAGACTCGCAGTTCACCCTAATACTCTCGCTACTGAACTATTTACAAACAACTACAGTGCATCGCGCAGACTAAATAGGTTCATACCGGATGACTTAGTGAATAGGTTCAAACTTGAAGACAACAAATAAGTGCACATATTTAAGGAGATTGCTTACTGAAGCAATACTCTACTTGTCTTGTATTAATTACTTTAAATTTAAATAATTTGTAAAATATAAAGCTTATTGTCATGGACAGATTGCTTGTGTAAAAGGAGTTAAAAAAAAAAAATTTGTAGAAATCAATAGTCACATGCAATGAGTAGTTTTCAATTTATTGAAGAAACCATCCTCCAAGCCTAATGTAATAGATTAAATACAATTCACCCTATCGTCAGCCCATACTATTCCACCAAACTGTGTTGCGGCGAATATCATACAGCATTATTTGTAAACTTTCAGCAATGGTTCAAGAACGTCTGATGACAGCAGTAACCATTGCTGAAAGCTTACAAATAATGTCTCGTTTTATTGTTCATTTAACCTTTAATTTAAAAATTTGAATCAAATATTAATTTCAAAGGTTAATAATATATATAATTATGATATCAACAATACTTTATGTTTTGTTTATATAACTTTATTGATCAAATATCAACATTATTTTAAATTATTGCAATGATCATCACGCAATTCACATTATTACCTGAAAAATTTAATCTATTATATAAAATTGAATGTTTGTTGGTACGTTTGTTGGTTTGTTCGTCTTTAATAACTCCTAAACCGTTCGACCGATCCCAACCAAATTTTACACAGTTACCTCTAGGACCGTAAAGAGGTTTTCCGCTAAAACCGGGACCGAAAAGCTTAATTTAAAAAAGTGAAAAATTGCGGACGAGCATGAATGGATTAACGAGATTCCCATCGCCAATACCTGTAATTGATATTGGTAATTTTACGTTGGTATATTCACATTCAGTACCTACACTATTATAAGTGATTTGAAATACTGGAGAAGAAAAGCTGTAGAGAAAATTGTCGAGTACAATATAAACCGTTCTGAAACACTCGACAACGGGAACACTAAAATCATTCTGAAACGCTCTAGCAACGGGAAGCAAGATTTCGTCGAGAAGAAAACCTTAAGCGAAGCAGGATACTGAAAATCTAAATACTTCACACAAAGGCAAAGTATTTTAATTATAGGAGACCCGAAGCCTGGTATCCACTATTCATTTTAAATAAAATTGATCAAGTTTAAAATTTAAACTCAAGTGGCATGTGCGGGGTTCACCACTGACAATAAAATTATGTACATAAATTTGCATTTACAATAAAAATTTCAAAAAATTGCAAATTAATTTTTCAAATTTGCAAATAATTTCAAAATTTGCAACATTAGCAAAATTGTAAACATTGCAAAATTTACACAGATATTTGCAAACAATTTCAGACATTTGCAAAATTTACACATTTGCAAAATTTATACATTTGCAAACATTTACAGGCATTTGCAAAATTTACACACATTTGCAAAATTTATACAGATATTTGAAAACAATTTCAGCCCTTTGCAAAGATTTACAGGCATTTGCAAAAATTTACAAGGATATTTGCAAACAATTTCAGACACTTGCAAATATTTACACACATTTGCCAAAATTTACACACTTTTGCATAAATTTACACAAATTTACAAAATTTGCAAGCTTTGCAACAATTTAGACGGATATTACAAACAATTTCAGACATTTGCAAAGATTTAAAGGCATTTGCAAAATTTACACACATTTGCAAAATTTATACAGATATTTGAAAACAATTTCAGCCATTTGCAAAGATTTACAGGCATTTGCAAAATTTACAAGGATATTTGCAAACAATTTCAGACATTTGCAAAGATTTACAGGCATTTGCAAACATTTACACACATTTGCATAAATTTACACAAATTTAACACATTTGCAAGCTTTGCAACAATTTAGACGGATATTACCAAACAATTTCAGACATTTGCAAAGATTTAAAGGCATTTGCAAAATTTACAGGCATTTGCAAAATTTTAACATCTTTGCAAAATTTACACGTTTGCAAAATTTACAAGGATATTTGCAAACAATTTCAGACATTTACAAATTTGCACATTTGCAAAGATTTACAGTCATTTGCAAAAATTTACAGGCATTTGCAAAATTTCACACATTTGCAAAATTTACACAGATATTTGAAAACAATTTCAGACATATGCAAAATTTTCAGGCATTTGCAAAAATTTACACATTTGCAAAATTTACATTTAGATATTTACAAACAATTTCAGACATTTAATACATTTGCAAAGATTTACAGTCATTGCAAAGATTTACACTTATTTGCAAAATTTACACAATTTGCAAAATTTGCATAAATTTACACAGACGTTTGCAAACAATTTCAGACATTTGCAATATTTTCGTATTTGCACAAATTTACACATTTGCAAAAATTTACAACACTTGCAAAATTTGCAACATTTGCAAAATATACACATATTTGCAAACATTTTCAGACATTTGAAAAATTTGCAACATTTGGGAAAATTTACACAGATATTTGCAAACAATTCCACACATTTGCAAAATTTGCAAACATTAGCAAATTTGCAACATTTGCAAAATTTACACAGATATTTGCAAAACAATTTCAGACATTTGAAAGGTTTACAGTGATTTGCAAAATTTACAGACATTTGCAAAATTTACACAAATTTACTCACATTTAAAATTTGTAAACATTTGCAACATTTGCAAAATTTACACAGATATTTGTAAACAACTTCAGACATTTGTAAAGATTTACACTTATTTGCAAAATTTACACGCATTTGCAAAATTTGCAAAAATTTAGACAGATATTTGCAAACAATTTCAGGCATTTACAGCCATTTGCAAAATTTACACACATTTGCAAAATTTACAAACATTTCCAAATTTGCAAACATTTGCAAAATTTGCATAAATTTACACAGATATTTGCAAATAATTTCAGACATTTGCAAAATATGCAAACATTAGCAAAATTTACACAATTTGCAAAAATTTACACACATTTGGAAAATTTGAAAATGCAGAAATTTGCAAACAATTGCAAATCATTTACAAAATTATGTACACCAAATATGCCAGGTGGTCAAACCCTCGGGCATGTGTTCAAAATAATGCAAGTATGTATTACCATTCAGTTTTGCTGTAATAAATCATTAATTGCAATTTTTTGCAATAATTTTCTTATTTCCACTTCATTTATTTCTGGCATGTTTATATTCCTCCTCTATTAATGCAATCTTTTTTGTTTACATTGTACCTTTGCAGCTACTAGTTTGTACCGATCACTTTTTTTATGCAATGGCCTTCTTCTTGAAGGTAATACTGCAATAGGTGGTGTTGGCGTTGATGACATGTGTAGAGTTTCTTCTACTAGATGTAATGTACTCGAAGTGTACAGATCAGGACTCGCAGGAGCAGTGATGCTGTTCGTAGTTGCATAAAGAGCAGCGAAGTATGAAAAACTCAAACTAGAAACAGCATAGTTATTTTCATCTATGGAGAACTCCAATTCTACATTGTGATTTACTTCTATAAAACAACAAACAATTGCATTACAATGCTTCCTAATATGAATTTTACCTTTTATTAAATTGACATCACTATTGTTTACGTAACTTATACAGACACTACCTCTTCCTCTTCCGGTCATCTTGACCTCATTAGACCCTCCATCAGTAGCAGAAATTTCTAATCGTAGTTTGGCTTTGTAAGTTTTGGCGTCCGATTTCAGCTATTTCTGCAGCAACATTATTATGATATATTTTTTATTATTATTACATATAGAAAATTTTGCTTACCTTTTGATAATACCAATAAAATTAAACAAGTTTGTTAAAATACTCGTTGAACCATCTAATTTACTTACATTAGTTCAAATTTTTCTTCTAACATAAAATTTGAGCAGCTTTTACGGTTTTCTGCCATTTTCAACAATTAATACTATAATATTTAACAGAATACCCAACAAATTCAAAAACATAACCATAAAACATAACAAAACATAACTCGTAATAGTTCATTTGTACGCGCTAAAGAATACCTGGCAAGGGAACTACTAGATAAGAAAATCATAATGTTGGTGAAATGCAAATTTTCCTAAGTATTATGTTTTGAAATATCTACCGTAAAGAATTCTTTTCTAGGAAACTCTTAACAAAATGTTGGTAAAAACGGGAATAACTTACTTCGTAATCACCATAGTTACACAATTTCACTTCTACGGGTATGCCATCCGCTGCTGGATTATCCCTCTTCATAATTCCCCTAAAAAATTGGAAACAAAGTATAATTATTAAGAAAACAGAAGTTATTAACATGTGATTAGCTTTTTAGGGAAGCAAATTTAATCGTTCACAACGTAAGTACGCGAAAAATTTACATCAAGTATGCAATCTTTTCCTTTTTTTATACCGCAAATCAGCAAATAATGATATACATAGCAATTTGAATTTATTTTACACAAAAAAGCTTAACGAAACAGAATTTGAGACAATTTAGAATACTTACAATTCACTTATTTCGTAAATTTAATATTATTTCCTAGCATAACCTACAAAAAACTCGTAATGACAAGGTAACAGCCCATTATGTTTATGCACCGCCAACGCGATTCCGGAATGCATAATTATAGTAGCGTTCAAAAAACAAAAGTAGGGCTTATGTCAACGCGGCATTAATTCAAATTGAATTTATAATGCTTCTGTTATGTTTTTTAGTTATTTTAGTTATACTCACTTTTTCCCGTTTTCTTCACTTAAAAAATATATCTATTAGATAAAGTATAAAAGTAATCAATCAGATTTTACATTTGTTAAGTTTATTTATTTATTAAACGGATTTCGGCAAGAGTCGGTTAACCCGGTTTGCGATTTTCACCATTTTTTTTGTAAATTATGAAAGTTAACATTGCCAAATTTAACAAATTTGGTTAAAAACAGTTTTAAAAATTAATTTGAAATGCAATTTTCCCATTGGTTCTTTTGAAGTGTAACCCCGCCCATCGAAATTAAAGTAGGTTATAGTGAAAGTTAAGATACCCAAATCTAGATTTTTAAAGCAAAATATGAAAGATGGGCGTCTAATTAACAAAAAAAAATAAATTTGTGGCCGGTCCACAAATTTCGGAAAAAATACACTTTTAGGGTGAATTCAAGTCTTGCCGTAGTTGCGTTTTACTCATTGAAATTATCCCCCAAGAACAGTCCGACTCGGCGAAGTGTGGATATTGACTCGAAGGACATACTCTTTATCTGTGGATCTCGAAACGACTGGTAGCACCCACTACTAGTCGGGTCCGTCAAGTTAGCCGACAACTTTGGAATTTTTATTTTTTAGTGTCATTTGGAAGTGCTGGCGAGTGCTGTAATTTATTTTGAAAGTGCTGGGCCCGTTACATTTTTATTGAGAAATTAAAAATTCAGCTCAGGGCGGGCTTTACTTTATTTTTTATTTAACACCTCATTTAATTCAACAGATGTCGCTAACTATATTTCAAAGTATAGTACATTTTTGTATTATTGTAGATTTTCTTCATCTGCATTGATGATAATTTAGTAACGCAATCGGCATAGACACTCTCCGATAGCTTAGAAATAAATCTAATTAAGGGCTAGTTTTATAACAGATGGTAATCCTCGGATTATTGCGATCGGTGGATCAAGTTTGGCGATTGGTTGGTGCGTATTTTTATAAAATCGATATTGTGCCTAGAAATTTAAAAAAAAACTTTTAAAATTAACGGATACTTTTCTAGATAACTTCAATAATATACCTTTATATTTCAATTTTTTATATTATATATGCAGTGTCCCCGTGACCGTTGAGAACCTTTGAGATGGTGATAAACGACACTTTTCTAAGACAAATTTTCAAATAAAATTGTTGTCCAAGTCCAAACACTAGGGTATACCTACCTTTAAAGCAATTTCTTGAATTTCTGATTTCAAACTGTCATAACTTCAACATTATTGATTTTTTAGACTTAATAGACTAAACATTTTTTAAAGATCACTTGCTTATCTACAAATTAGGTTATAACCTGCTATTGTCTAGCATGAACAGATTTCGAGTTATGAAATTAACTAAGAGAAGAAATGTTAAATAATTGCAAGTTTTATTTTTTCGTTTGAATCCTGTATCTTTTAGACAAAATTACTTACAAAAAACCAATGGCCCAATTTGGATAGCAAATTTAACGGGCTATAATTTTAGTTTAGTAACATTTTTTTGGAAAATCAACTCATTTTACAAAAACTCCCAAAATAATAAACAAGGTCAAAATATGTCTTTGAAGAGGGGTACCTCTCAAGGGTTTGAACTAGGACAAAAATTTTATTTAAAAATATATCTTAGAAAAATGTCTTCTATCACAACCTTAAAGATTTACCATACACACGGAAACATTCTGTATGACTATTATATTTTTTGTACCGACTTTATTCATTATTTTAGGATTTTCTGTGAAATGGATTGGTTATCCAAAAAATTTTATTGGACTAAAGTTATAGCCCATTAAATTTTTTACCCAAATTAGGCTGTTCTTTTTGTAAGTAGTTACGTTTAAAAATACAGGGTTTGCAACAAAATGAAAAAATAAAACTTGCAATTTTTTGACAATTAGTTTAAAAATAATTAGATGGTTTACCTAATTTTAGATAAATCATTACTATTGAATTAACTAATTCGTCTACTGCAAAAGTGTCGAAATCATCTAAATAAATTTGAGCAAATCACCTATTATAATAGTTGCTTTAGCTATAATTTTCATATATTCAGTGTGCTAACCTATTTAAAGTGCATAAAACATTTACACTTATTGTCAAATTTACTAAATTATTAGACAATTTATCTAAACATAAGTTTGTCTAATTCAGCTATTAGCGAATAGTCGTTACAGTGAATTGAAGCAGAAGGCTGAAAATCAATGACAGTTTTAGATGATAGGTCTAAAATTTAGAAGGTTTTTCCACATTAATTTTTTCAGTGTATAATTAAACATATTAAAGCCATGTTTTTATTGGATATGACCGAGTATTTGTCGAAATTAACCCACAATTTGTTATTGGCACACCGTCGATGTCAAGTTAAGATCCATTTGCAGTAGTCTAGAGTCTTCCACCGAACGGATGGTTTCAAATATTTTAAGTCATCGGCAAACAACAAATACGAGCAAAATTTTATATAAACAGTAATGTCGTTGATAAAGAACAAAACAAAATAGGCCCACAATGGGTTTCTTGAGGAACACCAGAGTAAACCGGAATATAAACAGCAAAGAAATTTTGAATTCATACATTCTGTATTTTATTCCTCAAATAGCTTTCCAATCATTTAACTAGTATGTTAGGTCCAAAGCAGTGCCTGTTTGGACAGCAGGGCCAAATGGTAGACACGATCGAAATCCATAAAAAATTCCGTGTATACGCCATGAACATGTTTATGATCCTCGAAGAAATCTAGAATATGAGTAACAAAGTTGGTCATTATGGAACGACCAGGAAGAAACCCGTATTGATTACCCACAACACAATTTCTGCTAGCCTGCATTAATTGAACTGAATCCTCAACCCTTTAACCCTCTTACAGTCGTCAATGTATCGCTAAAACAATTGGGGATCAGCAACAATCCCATTTTAGATCTTGTTAATATAGTTCCAATGCAGAAGTACGTTAGACTTCTTGGCTTGATTGTGAAGTGGGCCAAATTTATAGTAATACTCCACAAAGGAGTTTTCTTAAACTTTCTATGCATAATTTTCTTTTGGGTGATTAAGTTAATCAATTGGCAATCAAACCAAACAAGCAATTTTAAAATCTCTATTTTTTTACAACTCACATGAGCATCGATGGCTCGCCACAGCACTAGATAGAATTGATCAACATATCGATGTTATTGAATTGGAATAAATCAGACCAATAAATCCCTGACAAGCAATTATTGATTGCAATAAAGTCGGCATATTTAAAATCATAAATATAATTAACTAAATCGAGGTTGACCTGATACGACTTTAACCCCCAGACATTAACTGTGTAAGCTGTGATGTATAGATGTATTTAACAATACATAGTTAGAAAAATTCACTGTGACGTTCTCTATATTGATAAGAACTAGATCAAGTAATACACCACGACCATTAGGTATTACGTTTCAATGTACAAGATTGAATAAGGACATGCTATCATTAATGGCTTGAGTTTTCGGATAATCGTTTCCAGAATTTACCAAATAAGTACTCTCGCTAGATCATCTAGCACTTGGAAGGTTAGGTCACCACAAATAACAAATTTAGATTGCAGAAAAAAGATCAAAAATATTCTCTACAATACCACAAAATTCGTCGTAGAGGCAATACTCGAATCCGGAGGCATCTGCATCAAAAATTATGTTATCAATTCCAAAAAAAAAGAGTCTACAGTTTTTACTGTGTCAATTTGAAACAACTTGAGATCTTTACGGATAGCAATCAGTTGTACTCCTCCACCTCTAGCTTTCTGACTGGAATCGATAGAACGGTCACAACAATATATTTTATAATCAATAAAAATTTAATTCGGTAGTACCAATGCTATCATCTACAAAGGTCTCGATCAGAACGATAACATCATCAGGACAATTATTGACATTGATACTAATATCCATTAACTTTGATTTGATTCCTCCGCAACTTTGCATGTAGTAGTATAAACACCATTTTTAGAGTGATTGTGTTGATAAGACGAATCAAGAATGGTATTAATATTATTGTTTTAAATTGTTTACTGCTTCTTGGTCCACAGAAAAAGTCAAATTGACAAATCAAAATATTTTTAGGCCAAAATTTAGGTTTGACTAGTGACTCAAGTAATGAAAAATCATCTCCCACTTTAAATGGGGCGACATTGTTGTAAGTGTTGAGTTTCGTACAAGTGAAATCAAAAATAGGAAGCTTCGTCTTCATGTATGATACGGTGGTGTTTTTCTTAACACTAGTCGGAATGCGACGAACATGTAGCCAACACCTTTTTACAGTACCCCAAAAATGAGAGAACTCTTTGGATGAACCAATTATGGGAGACTTAATAAACTTGTTCTTGTTGTCACCTACGGATTTTAAAAGTGTAGGATTATTACTAATAGCGTTAGCTGCCAATTTAGATTTTTTGTTATTTCTGTTTTTGGCGTAAATTATATTAGTAAACCTACTGTCACCCTCTAAATTAGTTAATCTATCATTCACAATCACATCACTTTGTAATTGTCAACAGCAATTTGAAGGTTACTTATGAATAGATCAACATTAGAACTACCGACCAAATTACACGTATAGGTTAGTTCATTTGAATTAATTAATAAAGCATGCATTCCACTAAAACTACTTTTATTATCTTCCTTCAGCAAAAAAAAATTTAAAAAAAATTAAATTAATATAATAAACCAATCCTATACTACATAAACCCTCTCTTTTCTGCGATATTGGAATTTGAATACACGAAGTTGGATAAAGTTTATCAAATAATAGAAAAAAGATATTTAGGGTTCAAATATTTATGGAAATAATATATATTTATAAGTACCTTATAAGATTACTTGAAGTTCTTTTTATGTTAAATAAAACAAATAAATATTTGTAGGAATAAGATATAACAGTTTTAACTTCTATAATAACCAAAATAAGAAATATTAAGTTTTATTTACACATGATTAATAATTAGTTTTGAAATATAATTAATTTGCAAGGAATAAATTATTTACAATTTTAATTAAATAAATTATAAAATAGGTACATAATATTTCAACTAAAAAAAATTTGTTCATTACTAACTGTACAGGTAATTTCGAGTGGTCTTTGTTTTTAGTAGTTTATGTTTTAAATAATAAAAGTTTGTTTCAATCGGAACTTTGATTTTAAGCTTTTCTGAGGTAAAAATTATTATTTGTTAATTATTAAAGAAACTAATCAATTATAGAAATCTAATCAATTTGAGAAACTGAATTTTTAATGAACAGAGGAGTACTGATTTATAAAACCTCTTAACGTCTGCTGTTTTTTATTGTTGAAAAAGTTTTATAATAGCTTCTAAATTTCGTTTTGGGAAAATTTATAAATTTTAAAGAATTCTCATTTTTCAGTGGCAAGTTTTCTGAACCAGATTGGTTTTATTTATGGAAGCTTAATTTTAAACGAAAATTATATTTTGAAAATGGATTATGAAATTTTGGAGCTTTAATCAGAATAACCGCTAATGCTTGACGAATTTAATGAAGTGTTCAGGTAAGGACTGAAATTTGTTTTGAAGATTCAAGTTGTTGAAAAAAACCTTTGAAGGACAGATAAAGAGTAATTTAACAAAATCATTCTTGGAATCAAATAGATATGTTTCTGATAAGAAAATTTGGATTTTACTGGTTTACTCAACTGTGAAACGTTGCTAGCATGTTTTGGATTTTCATGTATTGAATTTAAATTATTTTAGGCTCAAGTTTAAATTAAAATCTCGGTGGCCTAAGATATTAAATTTATTTACAATTACGAAAGCGAAGTAATTCCATTATCAAAGATTTAGATATTAAAATTTTCCTAACAATTTAAAAATTTAACATAGTGTTATTTTATGCAACGGCCAAAAAAAATTTGGTTACCAAACGAACATAAATTTAGCGTTAAAAGAAAAGGTTGTTTAAAATCTCGCTTCTGGAAATTGGAGAAACAAAATAAACTCTCAAATTAGGACTAGGTCTGTAAATCCAACGACCTCAACAAAATAAGTACTGCTGGTACCGTGAGAATATTATTTGTTTTACATCCGAAGTAGTTTGCTATACTGGCTTCACCCTATATTATTGTTAATGATGGCAATTCATTAACATAGGAGAACCACTGGCTTTACGTGCCTTCCGAAGCACGGGGACGGTCATAAATAGAAAGAGAGTCGGAAAGAAAACTTTCCTTTGCAGACTCCTCCCAGGTTCAAACCAGGTGTCTTAGCATCAGTAGTAGATCGCTCTAACTACTAGGTCAGTGACCATCTCTAATTTATAATGCAAATGGTTAATAATTCAATCAAATTCTTGTAAAAATGGCACATTGGTAATATTAAATGTGGTGAATTTGTTCTAAATTATTAGCAATGTACTTTCAAATTTCAACCAAGCATTTATTTACATCTTGAGAAAAAAGATCTCTCCATTATATTTGAATCTTTTCTTTGCTGCAATTTTGTAAATATCCGGTTATCAAGATGAAGATAAATAAATAGATATTACTTTACATACTACATAGATTTATTGTATAAATTTTTTGAAAATCTTTAATTTGCAGGTTCCCGCTAAGAATGGTATCGATTAAGTAACTCTTCATTGGGAAAATAATGTTCGGAAATGTTTTGTCAAGGTTTCAGAGCGTGGTAATATGGTTCGAAGTAAACTTTGCACTCCACCATGAGGTAAGGAACGTAAAAGTCATAATTTTAGGATTCTGGCTCAAAGCCAATTATCAGTAGATGATTTCTAATATCTCGCTCCATTAATTTCCAAATAAAATTGTCGAAAAATTGCCTTTGGTAAAAAAACTAACGAACCATGTCGAAAACGTTTGGAAGTTGGACCAAAAATGTTTTGGGAAGTGTTTTTGGCAGACAATTTCAATGTTACTCCCACTTGGTTGTTTATGATGCAAGGCAAGAACAATTACGTCGGCGTGAATCTAACTTTAGACAGCTTCATGTAGTGTTTTATTTTTGGGATCCTGCTTAAAATACTCAGCTATACCTTGTCGCAATGGTGCAACAAAATCTTTTAATAGTCGAAATTGTACAGTAATGTTCTACGTTAGCAAAACCTCCTTCAACAATCTGTTTCCTGACAAACGTACAATTTGAAGTCAAAATCTCAGCACGTGACGGATAAACACTTAAAGATCTGAAATATTTAGGAGAAGAATTGTCGTCCGCGAGCTTTTCAATAGCTACCGCTTTTTCTCCGGTACCACTTTAAAAAACAAATCTTTAACTTTACCTTTGGTTTCCTCGCTCACCATAACGTTTTGTTCCTTTTCAAACGTCGGAATACACATGTCTACAAATTTGAGCAAATTGAGTAAAATTAGAAACGTTTTTATGGAATAAATTCAATCCATGCCTCGCATAGGACTTGAAGATTCACGAAAAAATTTTCCACGTTATTCCAAAAATATATTTTTGTACACCGGTCTTCTATCGTATCATACTACACCAACAAAATGAATTTTCCTATCGATCGCACGAACCAATCATCTGCTATAATTAATATCGCAATTTTTTGCTCTCAAAGGATGACGAGCTTGCTTTATATAAAATAAAATTATCAATACAATCCAATCCAGTTTCAACGTATCCTCTATAAACAGTTCGCCAAAATCGTCCATATTAGGAATTAGCTCCATAATTATGTCATTCGCATTGAAATTACTCAGTTCCATTAACTATAAAATTAAAAGAAAATTTGGGTATTGTAGTGTGTTCTAGTTATAAGTATTCCTCATAGGTAAGCTTATTATTTGCTTACTATGCTTATTATGCTTCCTATGTTTATTATTTATTTACTACCTACTTATAACTAGAACACACTACATCTCCCTTTTTGAAAGAATGGCTTTCACTATGGCCACTTGTGAAAGACATTTCCGACAAATTGGGAATTTTTAAAATACAACCAACTATAATAATAATATTTTAATTATTTACTTATCTAGATTACATACTTATTACCTAACTATTTATTAACACATAACTGATTGTCTTTTTCACTTTTTAAATAGTTTCACCCGATTTTTATGCACAGTCACTGATTGTTCTTTTTGATTCTTTATTGTACAGTTTACACCATCACAACTAATTACCGGAATGGTCCTTTATACCACGGTTCAAATTTCGTTCTAGCTTCATTACTAACTAACACTAAATCTCCGACTTCAAATTTAAAGTACTGGTCCTTTTATCAAATTCTATTTTTCGTTTCTGTTTTATTTTTTGCAAATATGCATTAACACGACTACCGGCTGATTGCAAACGATACCTAACTTCCGCGTAATAAGCATCTATGTTATATACAGGGTCTATAATCATTCCTGTTACTGAATAAGGTATTTCGGCTTGTTTACCAAAAACTAACTCAAAAGGTGTATAATTATGATATGCACTTGGTGTTGTGTTGTAACAAAACTATAATATTTAAGCCAATCACTCCAATCAGTTAAATTACTATTTATATACATTCTTATGTATTCGTTTAAAACCCGATGATTTCTCTCGCACCCGCCAATAGTTTGACTATGATATGCAGTTGAAATTTTATGCTCAATGTTCATGAGTTTTAGCAAGTTATCTAAGACTTCATTTTTATACTCTGTACCCATATCCGTACGAATCTCTTTCATAGGACCATAAATTAAAATAAAATTATCCATAATTGCTCTCGCTATTGTTTTTGCTTCTTTATTTGGAACAGGTATAACCACTACATATTTTGTTAATTCGCATTGTATTGTAACTGCATACGTATAACCATCTGATGTTTTTAAAAATGGACCAATAGTATCAATACAAGTAATATCAAACGCTTTCTGTGGTGTTGGTGTAATAACCATTGGTTCTATATGTGTTATTTTATTCTTGTTTAATTGACATTTTTTACACTTTCTTACAAATCTTGCTACGTCACGCGATATTCCTTTCCACCTAAAATTTACTCTTAACTTTTTTAATAATCTCTTTTGACCGCAATGTCCCCCCGTAAGAGGATGATCATGATATTTCTCCATTAATTTCAGTTTTTCGCTGTCTTCTTTAATTATTTTGGGATCCCTAACCAATACTATTTTTAATTTTTTAAGCGCTCTTGATCCTATTTCTTTAATTTTGTTAATGGTGCACCTCGTAAATATAGGATCATTCATATTCAGTTTCACTTTATTGAACAACAGCTTACCGGCCTCTAGATCTAGCCTAGACAATATTTTCTCTAAAGAAAAATTGTCATTAGTAACTGCCATTCACTGTGAAAACTGGGTTTACCACGTTTTCCCATCGTTACCCTAAGGTAGTTGGGCTTAATTATGAATTTTAAAACTGGTAACCTTATTGTATCTACAGCGTCTGGAGCTTCCTGAATCATTGCGATCATTTCTGTATCTACCTTATTTCTAATGTCTGTTTCCTGAGAATGTCTGCGCGACATTGACCTAGTAATTACGAATATTTTATTATTATTATTATTTAACATTTCCTTTAATTCATTCATGCTAATTCTAGATAAAGCATCTGCTCCTACGTTATCTTTCCCTTTTATATATTCTATGTGGAAATCATATTCTTCTAAATCTAATCTCATTCTAGTTAGTTTGGATGATGGATTTTTAGTGCAAAAGGTACACCAAAGGTTTATGATCGGATTTCACCACGAATTTCGTACGGAATAAATATGGCCTAAAATACTTTATAGCCCAATGTATAGCAGCAAGTTCCTTTTCAATTGTCGATTTATTAATTTCTCCTTTTGTAAATGATTTTGAGGCATATGCTATTGGCAATTCTTTTCCGTCAAAATTTTGAGATAATACTGCCCACAAGCTTCTTTTGATGCATCAGTGGTTAGAACAAAGGTTTTTGTAAAATCTGGGTATTGCAAAATTTCTGGACTTAATAATGAATTTCGTAGTTTATCAAATGACACTTGGCATTCACTGTCCCATAAGAACTTAACGTTTTTTCTAGCCAATTTATTAATTGGTTTGGCTACTTCAGCAAAATTTGGAATGAACCTTCTATAGTAATTACAAAATGCAATAAAACGTTTTGCCGAATCTGCATCTGCTGGTATGGGATATTTATTTATAGCTTTATGTTTTGAATCGTCTGGTAAAATTCCTTTATCTGTAATTTTGTGTCCTAAAAACGTCACTTCATTTCTAAAAAATTTGCATTTTTCCGGATTTAATTTTAAATTAAATTTTCTACAAGTTTCAAATACAGTTCTCAAATTTTTTAAATGATGATTTCGTGAACACCCTATTACTATTAAGTCATCCATGTATAAAAATGCTTTCTCAGGTGTTATACCTGCAAACGCCATTGACATCATTCTCTGAAAACTATTAGGACTAACCTTAAGTCCAAACGGTAACCTTGTAAATCTAAAGGATCCTGAATCCACACTAAAAGATGTGATGTCACGTGAACCTTCCTCTAACGGTATTTGATGAAAGCCTGACATGAGATCCACAACTGAAAACCATTTAGCCCTACCCAGTTCGTCTAAAATATCATCAATTCTTGGTAAAGGAATTTATCTCCTACTAATTTTTTATTGAGTTGTCTAAAATCAATTACTAAACGCCACTGCTTTCCACCATCAGCAGATTTCTTAGGTACTAGTAATACCGGGCTGTTGTATTCCGCTGACGATCGTTCAACTATGTTGTCACTAAGCATTTTGTTGACCTGATTATTAATTTCAAGTTTTTGCGTTCTCGGTGTTCGATAATTTTTTACAAACACTGGAGAGTTTTCATGCAATTTAAGTTTTTGCTGATAAAAATTATTAGTAGTTAATTTTTCTGATTTAAGTCCAAAAATATCAGAAAATTCTTTACATAGTTTATCTAAATCGTCCTTTACAAATTCCGGAATATTTTCTTTTAATTTTTCTAAAATAATATCTTGCCGATCTTTACTTACATTATTTTCAACCATAGGTAATACATTAAAATCATCCAATTTCCTAACTTTGATAATACTACTATTCACAGATACACTTTCAGATGTTGTATTTATTATTTTTACGTATGGATTACTTCCGGACATAATTGAATTAGCAACAAAGACACCCGGCGCTAACATTCCGTTTAATACTACCGCATCATCTTTACTTTTAAGTTTATCTACATGTCTTATAACTTCACAACGAGGAGGAATCATTAATACATCTTCTACACTATCGCAAATTGGTATTGTTGTGGTCGCAAATTTATTACTGAGGGTCATCGACCAGTTGCCATAATCTAATTGACACTGATATTTTCCAATAAAATCTCTACCTAAAATTCCATCTAGCGGTATTGGGAAATTTTCATTAACAATTTGAAACGTACACTCAAATGTATGATTATTGATGTAAACTAAGGTTTCCGTAGATGCAATAGATTCCGCGTAACCGTCTGTTATACCATTGATTTTGCAAGTTTTGATCTATCCACGAGCTGTTTTGGATTAATTTTGTTCGTTTAAATAAGGAAATATCAGCTCCTGTATCGATCAAAAGCATTACTATGATTCCCCGTCATTTCGGTTTCCACAAATACAAAATTTGAAAGTGTCAGATCCATATTAAAATGTTTATATTTGTCCCAATGGATCCGGTTGGGACACTTCTTCGTTTCCTGATTCTCTGCTGAATAATTTCTTACATTTCTACTGGGATTACTATTTTGAATCTTTGTCCGTTGCTTGCTCTGTGATTCCCTCTAAGAGCATTTTGTCCTCTAAAACGGTTAAAACTACTATTATTGTAACCTTGATAATATCTACCCCGACGATCATTGTTTCGTCCGTAATTATTTCGAAAATGCCCTACATGCCTAAAATTTCCGCGATTATTTGTATAAAAAACATTAGAATTATTTTCAGCATTTATACCAACGAATTTAGTTATTACATCTCGCGTATTTGAAAAATTACCTGCTTCCATTATCCATCTGGTTTTTTGAGAATCAGCATTTTTTACCATTGATTCTACCACCGTATTAGTGCTATACGTTTCGGCTGATTCTTCTGGGACGCCTTCGTTAATATAAGCCCTTTTTAATTCAGCTGCCAGAGCATCAATTTCCTCTGCATATTTAGTCGTTTCTTTATTGTTTTGTTTTAATTTAAGCAATTTTGAGGCGATTGACTTTGAATTTTCTTTAATTGTACCTTTCCGTAATTTTTGAATGATATCATCTAACGTATCTAAATCAGTAATTAAATCTCGCGCTTTACCTGTAAGTTTAGTTTTAACGAATGCAATAGCATTATTTTCATGCCCTTCAGAATTAGTTTTAGTAATTGTAAAGCGTCTAAAATGATTGTAACCTATTTGGTGAGCCATCAAATTCGGTATTTAGAATTTTGCTCGCAAAATTAAAAAATTGCACAGCTGGTAAAGCCATCTTTATTTCTAAAATTTCTTTTAAATCAATATCAATTTCTTCCGAATCGGAATCAGTTTCAATTTCTTCTTTGATAAAAGGATCAATTAGCTCTAAACATGAGGTTGGTATTTTATAATCAACATGTAAAACTTGAAATGTCCGCCAGACTCGTTCCCTAATTTTTTCGTAATCTCTATTAATTATTAATAACTGCTCTATATCTAAGGAGTCCCTAACTGTATTAACTAAACTAACAAACTTATTAAAATTTAAAATAACATTATTTTTAACATCTTCTCGTATTAATGCGGATTTTGGGATGTCTTTCTTTAGCACCCTCTTTGATTCTTTAGTAATTGCCGCATAGAACTGAATTAACACTGCGTATGTTTCTTCCCAGTTTTTCATTACCAAAATACAACATAATATTAACTTACTTAAATAGTTCTACCATAAATTTGTTGTGCTGACCATATTATCTGCATCCCACAAATTCTGCGTGCCTGTTGTTTTTCGTTTTTCTAATGTTTAAATGCCTGCACTGCAATGTTATTGGCTACACCTTTTTTTAAAACTCGTCGATACTCTTTATGTAACTTCATCACTAGGAAAAACACTGCCACTGTAGTTATGATAACCATCATTATTTTGATGTCGTTTCGTCCACCAAACACTTGTTCGTCCACAATAACGTTAGTGTTAACAACTCCGGTGTCGGTGACTTCTGCTTCTTTGGATTTGGTTGTACCCATCTTACCAGTTAAATTTTCTAATAATTACTTAAATGCACTAACCATTTATCTTTATTCAACTTGTTTTGACACAATTTTGTAGAATTTTTTCTTCCGAAGTTGCAAGCTGTCACGGTCGCCATATAGTACTTTCATCGTATAGTACTTTTATTGAAATCATCATTTGATAAAAACACTACTTAGATTTGAACTAACACTTTATTTTTACTTTACGTAATACTGAATTGGTCTCCTGCAAGAACATAACCCTTGCCGGAGTACTGACATGTGATTATTCTTATCTCACTGATTATTGTTCGACATATTTATACTAAATCTTAACCTAGACAATTATTACTAACCTACTTAGTTATGCGGAATAAGCTTACCTATGAGGAAGCTTATTATTTGCTTACTATGCTTATTATGCTTCCTATGTTTATTATTTATTTACTACCTACTTATAACTAGAACACAGTACAGTATATCGTCTTTAGCGATTGAATTGTTTGGGTCAACTGATGGGGCGGCAACTTGCTCGGTGTTTTGGGTAGCTTCCACTTCTTTTGGTCCGGTTTATATTTCCATTGCACGAAGAAACGGATACATTTTATCTTTTTATAAAATTTAAGCGGTGTTTATTTCTCTTCCTATTGCTCATATCTGAAAGAAGTCCAACTAAAACAAATGGTTTGTGAACAGCAGCAAACAAAAATTTGCAAAAATTTTAAACGACTTAACAATTACTACCGACACGACGTACACCCTGGTGGGAAAATAGAACTTTAGATATTTGAAAAACGAGTGAAAGATGCCGAGAAAAGGAAATCCTTCAAGACCGGAGGGATGCGGACGAGATTCAGTGAGATTTGGCAACAAAACATAAAATTAAAGTTTTGGAAAGTTTTAAAAAAGTTTTGGTTAAACAGTAGGTCCCCTATGTATGGTGAAAATATTTCCATTGCATTTTAATAAACATTTTAATAAAACCAACATTTAAAATTTTAAATAATTGACAAAGCAGAACTTACCGCAATAAAAATTCATACAAACAAATGTCCACACAAACTTAAAATTAATTATTTTGAAATTAAACATTTTCAATTATTGTAAAATTTTGGGGTCAGTATAAATTGATTATTTTCTAAATGGAAAATCTAAAACATTTCGGTCCGATGTAAAGGACAATTTCAATTGAAGCTTGGATTATCTAATAAAATTTTTAAAATTGAAACTTGTCAATTTAATAAAAAATTAAATATTAAATTTTGTGCTGTAAATGTGTTACTGTTTTGTTTGTTATTACGATTTGTAAAACAACAAAATAGGCGGTATAGTTTTGAGTAATTTGAACTTTAAGCATCAAAAAGAATTTTATGTACTGTAGGTAATTGATTACCTATGTATGTTACAAAATGTTTTAAATAAGGTAATTCATTTTAGCCTGTTTATAATAAACATATCTTTTATTTTATTCCAATCTAAACATTCGAAATAATACATGAGCATTCTTTAGATAGCGCGAGTAATCTTGCTTGGGATTTGCCACCGGCAGTCTCATATGCGTTGCAGCTGCTTTTTGAACCAATGAGAGTTGGTTTAAAAAATGACGTCGATGGCGATAACAGGCCTCAGCCCTACCCTTAATCGACGCGATTTTCAAAGGAACCTTCAGTAGTTATCGTGCAGTCGTTTAGTGCAGAAGTAAGTGCAAAGTTCAGTTCAAAGTTTTGTTTGCAAAAAATCATCATGGCTTCATGGTCTTCGTCAATTTACGGTGCTAGGGAATTGTTTGTAAATGCCGAATTGCAAAAATTTACGGGATGTGAAATAATGCGCAACCAATACTTTCGCCGAGTTGTACCAAAACGAATTTGGACCATTCTTCCGGAAGAAGGCACGGAAGTATGTGTGAGCTATCTCCCACGGGAAGTTTTGGAAGACACCATTTTTAAAATGTTCTCTTGGATTGGGCCCATTTTAGACATCTGCTTAATGGTTACACCATCAAGTTTATATAACCGCTCATTCGCTTTCGTTAAATTTTACACAAAAGTCGATGCGGATGCAGCTGTCAACTATTCAATGATTTCAAAATTCAAAAGGCGAGAGAAATTACGTTGTAAAATTATTAAATAAATTCATTTTGAAATTGACAATAACAACAAATGTGTTGTCGTAAAATATCGGAAAATCGCGCAACGAAGTGCATCCCACAGTAGTTACGCAGCTGTAGAATTTGCGGAAGCCATCGGATGCGGAAACGCCAAAAAATATTTCAAAACAATTATTATTCTTTTCAATTGTCCAGTTCAAATAGATTGGGCAGCGCCAGATAATAAAGATTTGATTGTAAATATTTATAGCTTTTGTATTTTTGTATAAAATATAATTTTTATTTATAATTAAATATTCTTAGTAAAATGTAGAAAATAATTACAATAAATACAGTAAATGGAGACAATTACGAAAGTGCCGATTAAAATTCCTATTGTGTACTGTAAAATGCTAGCCCATATTGTAAGAATTTCGAAAAGTTTTGAACATAAAGAACTATTTGTGCGTGTCTAATAAAAAACAAGTCAGATTTTATTTACTAATTTTTTATGAGGAATTTACGAAATTGAAATTATTGGTTACATAGACAACTTAAATTGTTTTTGGGTTGATAATAGGCCTACTTGCACTGAGAAAGTTTGTGGCCTTTTATGTTACGATTTACGGAACCGACATTGAAATTTACAAATATAAAAAGTAAGGGTTTTGACAGAATAAAAGTTTTGACCACTCGAAATTGCCCAAAGTTTAGGTGCAGAAATGACTTGTCACTCGACATTGGATTTTGAAAAATTTATGCACCCATTTTGCCCAGATACTTTTCTATAATGCCTAAAGCACCAAAATTTATTATAGATTTATTTCGAAAGTTAACTAAGGAACATAAAAAAAAGAAATCAGAACTTGATTGGGTTTTTCGTTAATTTACTAATAGATATCTCAAAAAGCAATTCAGGTTTTGCTTCATTTCATTTTTATCCCCTGCATTTTATGAAGCATTATTATTTTAATCAAACGTCATTGCATTTGATTTATAATAGGACTATCTCACTTGCAAACGTAAGTGTTTACGGTGCAGAATTGCTATTCACCGTTCTAGTCATCTTAAGATATTACTATGAAATTTAGAGTTTTTTACCGGGATTTTCCCCGGAACCCCCTATTGAAATTTACAAAATAAAAAGTACACGTTTTGAACCCAAAAAAAGTTTTGAACCCCAAAATTCCCCAAATTTAGGTGCTGCAGAAATGCTTACCCGACATTGGGATTTTTGAAAAATATTTTGCACCCCCTTTGCAGCCCAGAAACTTTCATTTATTCTAAATTCGTCACCAAATATTACTATTAGGTAGATTCCTATTACAGAAATTAACTAAGGAACCAATCAAACAAAAAAGAAATCAGAAATATGATTGGTTATTTCGTTAATTTATAATAGATATCTCTTGGTGAGAAAACGGGCATTAATTGCACCCGGTTTTCGGGCCCTTTAGTTTCATTTTCTATCCCGCATGCATTCTTATGCACATGCATTATTATTTTAATCAAACGTCATTGCATTTGATTTATAATAGACTATCTCACTTGCAAACGGAAGTGTTTACGGGTGCAGAAATTGCTATTCACCGTTCTAGTCATCTTAAGATATTACTATGAAATTTAGAGGTAATATTTTTGAAGTCGTTTAGAAGAGCACCTGCTATTTTTCTAAAGTTGGTTTTTTGTGGCGGACAAAATGGGGTGGACTCATGGAGCCTATCCTTAACGAATTGTGGAAAATGAAGTAGCTAACTAATGAATAAATTGAATTTTAGAATTTTTTGCTCAAAATATTAAATTAGGCGAAGAAAGAACAACAGTTTTATACTTATTTATATACTAACGTCATTTAGTGAAAATACAATTTTCCGAATTTTTGGTTGTCTATCAGTAGATAGGCCTGTCAATGGACAATGGTCTTTTGTTTGCACGTGTGGTGCAGCTGTATAATAAATAACTATTCGCTTTGTTCTACGTTTATTCGACTTAAATAATAACAAAGGGAACATAGTATTATTTGATAAAACAAAACTATTTAATCTTATCATATTTTTAGTAAAAGAAAAAAAATTTTAAAAATTCCGCGAATCAATTCCAACCAATTCTTCCCGTGTTACTATAAATAATTTTTAAAAAACTTAATAATTTAAATATTATTAGAGTAAGTAACAATATTAGCCTAATATAGATTTGTATTATATTACATACTAAGTTATTTGACTTGTTAATTTTTAAAATTTTAATATAATGTTAATTTCAAGGTTTAATAATTGCTATAAATAATTATGTAGATTGTTTTATCAAATGAGTATTTTGAGTATTCCTTTTATTTGCTTTTTAATGCCATTTTTTGCGATTTATTTGCCATTGTTCATTGATAAACACGTGCCTTAAGGAGATATACACCTAGAAGCCGGAAAAAAGGTAATTTTGTGAATTTTTCTAGGAAAACTATTTGAAATTTTGGATTGTGAGTTTAACTATCTATAAGTATACACATTCAGGAATATTTATAATTTTTTTTTTTAAAATATCAAAAATAAACAAGGATATTGAACGATCCTTGGAGCATCGTAAAAAAATTTGCGTTAACGGTAACCACTGGCGTTTCTTCAAAAATCATCTGAGAAAAACAAAACAAAAAAATTATTAAATTAGATACTATAATCTAGTACTTGTCATAGCCGATTTTGAAAATATTGATTTATGACAAAATAGGAGACGTTTGAACATAAAAAGTCATTTTTAGACCAAGAATTAGTAATTATTTTGCCTATAAAGCAAAAACTAAGTAACGAAAAGAAAAATTCCTATGACAAGTACTAGATAATGGTGTGTAGAATAACCACAAAAATTCAATGCAATCGGTTCATTGGTTTTCTTGCAATTTTGGGTACCGATTTGAAAACGTAGTTTTGAGTAAAACGCGTTTGAAAATTTGAGAATGAATAAATCATGAAATTTGTTAATTTACATGGAATCCTTGATACCAGGCCCATAGTGTAAATCTTCTACGGTCGACGGAATGTTCATAACTTCTAAATTTTGTTGTCGATGACCTATTCGACCTTCTTTCGTCTGTTCTTGCGCTTGCAGCTTGGCTTTTGCTAAGCGAGTTTCGTCTTCTTGGGCAGCGTACAAATGCGCTCCCGATCCGACCGATATTCCTAACACGTTTATGACTTCCGACAATGAGGTCACACCATTGATGAATGTGCATGTTGCAAGAAATACTGCAATGTTAACAATTTTCGCCTCCTTGTTCATCGTTTTGGAGCTATCTTCCAAATAAGTTGGTCTTCGAGACAGAAATGATTTTAAGAGTTGCTGTCTGTTGAGCCGTAATGGTAGAATGTTGCCCATATAGTTTTTTCATGTCATCCTTGGAATTACAGTTTCTGCGAATAGCTAAGCTATAGTAAACGCTCAGTTTATCTATAAACTTTGCCGTCAGTTTGTTTTTGCCGCCGGATTCCAGGCTTATTTATCGAAATGTTGACTTGGCGTTTTACCAGATATTCTTGAGACCTCAAGCTTCAAGAAAATGTAAAAAAAAAATCGAATTTTTCACCATGCTAGGTGTATATCTCCCTTAAATTCTTCACGATATCAAATAATACAAAATCGTGGATATTACAAACGACTTTAAATAGAGCGTAATAACTCAAATTATGCGGCCCTGCAGCCGCAGCACCGATAACTAGTAAGTCGGGTCTCCCAGCATACCAATGTTGTGATAATATTATCATTAGCCAATATCATCATAATAATAAAATACTTATTAATTGGTACAAAAATAGATTTCGTAAGCTTAAATTTATTGTTGTATCGATGTTATAAAATCAAATGTGACACGAATTCAACTAGAAACCACACTACACCCATCAACCGTTTAAGTACGTGGTGGCAATTTTGCGCAAATAATACGGAATACATCGAAAAAATGTATATTTTCTAATTTATTTAAATTTTTCAAGGCGTATGGAAAAACTTTAATCGTTACAAACAGCGCCATCTAAGTAATTTATCGAAAATAAATCGTTGCTACAATAATATTTTTACTCCTTTTTATGGCCAGTTTTAACATAGAGAGCACACAAGAAACCTATAACAAGAGAGCTCAAGCGAGCAACGCGTGGCTTAAGAATTTTTGAAAATTTTTTGTTTGCTAAATGTATTTGAAAGAAAATATCTCAATTAGTTCCATTATCCATGTTTGTCTTCATTCAGAAGTTTCTTCAACGAAAAGAACAGTGTAACAGTAGTTATTTTGGTTTACCTAACTTCATCTTCATATCAGTGGCGGCTGGACAAGATAGACAATGTAAACAGTGCCTCACCAAAGCAAGTTTTACAAAAAAATTTTGGGAAGAGTCGATTAACCCGCACTAGAGGCGGCTGGTGCTATGGTTGCAGGTTTGCACAACCCTCAAAAGAATAGCAAGAAAGTATTTAATTTTTCGACAGTAATAATAACAAAATCATAATGAAATATTTATATTTCGATATGATAATCAACGCAATATATTCTATTTAATTTATTACTTCTATTATTATAATAAATTGTTTTTCCATTACTAATTAATTCATTTTGTGTAAAAGTAAATTGATGAAATTTTAAAAAGGTAAATTGTTTAAAACCACCTCAAATATAGCAATGTTAAAATTGCTTATGAGACAAATAGTGTAAAAAATTCTTCTTCTTCTTCAGGTGCCTATCCGTTCCGGATGTTGGCTATCATTCTGGCTATCATGATTTTATTAACCGCTGTGCGGAAAAGTTCCGTTGTCGTCATTGAAAACCACGTTCTTAGGTTTTTGAGCCAAGATATTCTTCTTCTGCCGACACTTCTCTTTCCCTCTATTTTTCCTTGCAATATGCACTGCAGAAGTTGGTATCTGTTCTCGTTTCTCATAATATGTCCCAAATACTGCAGTTTTCTCGCTTTGACCGTGTTAATCACCTCTGTCTGTTTCGCCATTCTTCTTAGTATCTCTGCATTTGTCACGTGTTCCACCCACGAAACCCTCAAGATTCTGCGGTAAATCCACATTTCGAAAGCCTCCAGTTTTTTCGTCATTGCTTCCGTTAGTGTCCAAGACTCTACTCCATAAAACAGCACAGGAAAAACGTAGCAGCGTATCATTTTTAATTTCGTGTCTAGTGTTATGTTATGACTTTTAAAAAGTTTTGTCATTTTGGTAAACGTGCTTCTTGCTTTTTCTATTCGAATCTTTATTTCAATTGAATGATCCCACTGCTCGTTAATATTGGTGCCAAGGTATGTATATTTGCTGACTCTTTCTATGTGCTGGTTATTTACCATCAGCTGACAGTTTGGTATATAATCCTTGCTTATCACCATTAGTTTTGTTTTGCTTAGATTTATTTCTAGTCCATACTGGTTACTAATTTCTGTCACATTTCTCATTAAATTTTGTAGGTCTGTTATGTTGTCAGCAAAAATTACCGTATCATCGGCGTACCTAATATTGTTTATACATTCTCCATTTAACACAATTCCGGCATCTACGTCATACAGTGCTTCCTTAAATATTTGTTCGGAATAGAGATTGAATAATAAGGGGGACAAAACACACCCCTGCCTCACTCCTCGCAGAATCTTTACCATTTCCGTGCGATCCCCGCCCAGTCGCAAACTTGCTTCTTGTCTCCAGTATAGGTCAATTATTATTCTTAGATCTTTTCCATTCAGACCAATTCTCTGTAGTATATCTATCATTTTATCATGTTTTACTCTATCAAATGCTTTTTGGTAATCGATAAAGCACAGAAACACATCGCAATTTACGTCTCTACATCTCTGGATAAGGACCTGAACACTGAACAGGGCTTCTCTTGTTCCAACTGCATCTCGAAATCCAAACTGTGTAGGTGTCATTTGTTCTTCGCACAGCCTGTATATTCGTCTGTGGATAATCTTTAGAAATAGTTTTAAAAAATGGCTCATCAGACTAATTGTTCTATATTCCCCGCATGTTTTAGCGCCTTGTTTCTTGGGAATTGCAATAAACTCTGATTTCAGCCACTCATGCGGAATGCTTCCGGAGTTATAGATGCTATTAAATATCATAGTTATCCATTCTAATCCTTCTTCGTCCATGAGTTTAAAGAACTCCGCCCGCACCTGGTCCGGTCCAGGAACCCTACCGTCCTTCGTAAAAATAAAACCGTAAAAAATACTAAAAGAAATCTACTCGTATGATAATGCCGCGACGATACAGTCTCCTACCCTACATAAATAATATTATATTACGTAATTTGCAAAAAATATAGCAACTCACTACATTTTTTAATTGCGTCTATTTACAAATTAACAAGTAAAATCAGAACTTTTAATACAAATACTATTTACAATAAAATGTGTAGATATGCGGGTGCGCTTAAAAATGCTTTTTTCCATGTTTGTTATTTGGGGTGAAGAATCCTGGACCAAAACAAGCTTGTATCATTTTAAATAGTTTTGGGTGAGCCGAAAGTTTTTTAGATAATAGTTTCACATTACTAATATTATTGTTATTTTTGGTAAGTTTTAAATGCAATTCTATCATATTATTTCTATTATTATTTCTTTAACATCCGAAAACTTGAATTTGATAATCTAATATTCTAGAACGTGAACAATAAATTCTATTGTTAAAGTATTTAATAGAAGAATTAAGCTCTAAGGTTGTTATTAAAGTTGCAATCCCACATTTTTACAGCACGAGCCGCCGCTTCTAAAAAGTAAACATTTTGAATTGTGACTTACTGCCGCTTCTTGAATGAAAAGTTGATTGGTAAACTTTTTAAAATTATCTTCCGCCGCCACCATTTTACATTGATTTCATCGTAGCAGTGACTGAAATCTCATGTTACCATAGTGACGACCAATACATTATGTTGCAATCTTTAATTTGCCAGTGAAAAATAAACTGGTGAGTCTGGGAAGTATGGAATACCCTCCAGTGGCCCAGTACTGAAAATGAGTGGACGTACATATTGCCATATCAGATTTAATCGTAAAATATAAACAAATTTAGTTATAAAAAAATGTAATACAAAGAAACTTTAAATAAATAAAAAGAAAAATTATTTTTCATAATCAAAATTTCAAATTCAACTTTAGTGACGAGGTCGTTGAACTTATTGGTTTTTATCTATATACAGGGTGTCCCCATGACCGTGGAGAACCTCTTAGGTGGTGATAGAGGACACTTTTCTAAGAAATATTTTTAAATAAAATTTTTGTTCAAGTCAAAACCCGTGGAGGTACCTCACTTTAAAGCAATTTTTTCAATTTATGATTTCAAGCGGCCATTGCACCGATATTTTTGATTTTTTGGGTTTAATGGATTAGAGCTTTTCTATAGAGCATTTGAATATCTACAAATTATGTTATATTCATATATATATACCCCTTATCGCCTAGAATCAACAGATTTCGAGTTATGAATTAAATTAAGGGAAAAAATGTCAAAAAATTCCGAGTTTTATTTTTTTACTTTTCTAAAATATGTCTTAGAAAATTGTCCTCTATCACCACCTAAGAGGTACTCCACGGTCACGGAGACACCCTGTATATATAAATGGATGTATGTGGGTGTGTGTAAGATGCACAATCATGCACAAACAATGCACGATCGATTTAAACTTTTTTCTAATTAAAAATTCTAAATGGAGGGAAGGGCTGAGGACGCACAGGACCAACACATCGGTAACTAGATATTTGGACCCTTCTATTCATTTCCTAAGCAAATCAGTTCTTGAAAAAGGTACTTTCATGACATTGTCATATTTAATAATTAGCAAACTTAAGCGTAGGCTTCATGAGCCCCCATCTTTCTGTAAAATTGATACTATACCTAGAAATTTAAAAAACAACTTTTGAAAAATAGCTGTTACTTTTCTAAATAACTTCGAAAACTTTATCTCTAAATTTCATGGTGATATGTATCTTAAGCGATTTCTTAAATGCACGGACCCTAATTTAGATGTAATATTTTTGAATTTATTTTCAAAACCAACAGCTATTTTGCAGAAGTTTTTTTTTAAATTTTTAGGAATAATATGAATTTCAAACAAAGATAATTTAACTTATTTAAAAATAATATTATACTGTAAAAGATCTGGCGCTTTCATTGGTCCATCGTATAACAGACCCCCCCGCCCCCGCTTATTTATTAAGAGTGTTCAGATTTTCCAGCACATGGGAGGCTCAATATAGTGTAAAGTTTCCTGCCCCTAATTTCTATATTTCAAACTGAAATTACTGCCATCCATTTTTGCCGTTGAAATCCGCTTCTCTTTACAGCGGCCGACTCGGTATATATTTTACCTATTAGTACAAATTTTTGGTACTACTAACATGTTTATACATATATGTTTTAGAAACATTACATAAAGGTTTTTTAAATTTACTGCCGCACGACAAGCTTACCAAGGTACTAGAAGAAATAAGAATAAATGATTGAGACCTGAGAATCAATAGCAACCTGTATTAGAACTACACATCTCCAAGAACATACGTCTCCAAGAACAATTATTATCGGAAGATATTAGAATTAAACCAGTCGTCCGACAGGGGTGTGTGTTGTCGCCGTGGCTGTTCAACGCATAATCGGATGCGATTTTTCGAGAAGCAATAGAAGAGATAGACTTCGATATTAAGATAAACAGGGAATGTATTAATAATATAAGGTTTGCAGATGATGTGGTAGTGTTTGCGGATAGTAAAGATAATCTTCAAGAATTAATAACAAGCTTAGTAAAGACCAGACCAGAATATAGACTCTCTATGAACATAAAAAATACGAAATACAACTTAATTACAACTTCGACAAGATTGATCTTCACCTTAGAGAGCTTGTATTTTTGTGTTCTTTCGTTTGGTATAGCCAATTCTATAGGTAAAAGTGTATTTACAATTCCAGGAATCTTAACTCTCACCAGTCAACTAATGGTGGGCCTACAAACTATAGAGAGAATTTGGCTTATTTGAATTGCATTGCTTCATAATATGCTTCCAAATGATAAAATTACTTACTAGACCCTAGTATTCGTGTATCTGACATAATTATAATTTAATTCGAGATTTAACTTACAATACAAAATAACAAATAAAACTTAAGTCACAAACAACATTTATTTTGTCATAAATTTAAAATTTAGTAATACATCGAACGGGAACGAATAATAAAGAACATGGTAACGAATAATAAGAGAAACACGAAAACGAATAAAAAGAACCATTGGAAAGTACAACACAAAAATAGGTTCATATAAAAATAACACGTATTTCATACTTATGGAGGAATCGGTCTCCATCGTAAAATTCTGTCATCATGGTAGCACGAGTGCTAAAAATTAAATATTTACATTTAAAATTTTATCAAAATCCAATATCTTACGTAAGCGTTGGATCAATAAAGTAATTTGGTTTTATGGGGCGGTTCATTCTGGTCTTCCAAACAGTGAAGACTTTGCGACGAACCAAACCTTTCACGTATAAAAATTCATCAAGAATTCTTCCTCTGCATACGAGTTGCTAGAACATGGTCAGGTAATAAGGGGCGTGTTCCAATTTAGAAAATTACTTACTTGCTTCATGCGGAGATTACGTATGGTTTCATGAGCTATAAATTTCAAGGTCTGTCGAATGATTATATCAGTCAGTAACTTTTTGGGTATACGACATATATATGCGTTTTGTGAGAAACGAAAACGTTTCCTGTTTATCCAAGAATTCGGAATTTCTGTTATCATTCGCAAAGTGCACGAAATTCTAAAAAAGAACATTTGTTTAATAAAAATTCTATTACAAAGTCGAGCAACTTACATTCGTAAATCTTGCAAACCGACTTTAGCTTTACGAGTTGGTAATTTTATTTTTCGGGAAGCTTTGGTTATGTAAACTTGCGGTTGAATCAAATTAATCGACGACGAGGTTCGATAGAGCCTTCTATCTGCCTTGGTCATTGGGGATCTGGAATACGAGCATCCAGGTGTAGCACCATCATCTTCTGAGGAGGAAGACTGAATTGGAGGACATGGAGAACTCCAAGTGGAACATCCGGGCTTGACGTCAGTTGCTTTACTTTGCGGTGAAATAAACAGATTCTTCAACATCAAAGAATGCTGTGAGCAACTTTCGTCCATTACTAAATAGGACGGAAATGTTGAGTGCTGTAGTTTTAATAGGTATACGCTTATTCCTTCTTTAGATGAAATTCAACAACTTATCTACTAACCTGCTGAAACATTTTCTTTTGTAGGAGTTTTACACTCTGGTGGCGAATCGTCCGACGTGTCAATTTCCATCTCAATTAATCTCAAGTTGAAGCACTTCCCCTATTACAAAAATAAATTGAATTATTGACTTGAAGTCATTGAAGCTGAATTACGGCTTGCAAATTTTTCTAAACTACTTTCGGTTACTCAAAAATACAAAATTTACTTACACGAATGTTAACACAACTGCGAGTTGTCAATAAATAATTAAATTTTCAACGTCGCCACAACCAATTGTTTTATTAGCCATATTATTTTGTGCATGCTTGATTTTTAAAATTATGTTTTTATTTTAACCGCGAAATTTGAATCTAAAAATGATTCGATATTATTATTATATATATATATACCTATATATGTATAAAGCTGATCGTCTTCATTCATCATCGAAATTCACAGCCACTGCCGGAGCTAGAAAGCTGGAATTTTGGGTGCACCTAGAACGACCGCCAACGAGTCAGGAAAATTCCAAAACTTAAAAAGGACCCTCACGAGGGGTTCCTATTTTTAACTTTTTTATTTACCGGTCGATTTTCGATTTTTTGATTTCGTTTTGTTCTCTTAATCTTTTTATTTGCATTTATCGAAAAAAGAACAGGGTCGTCGTTAACTTTTAAGGGATTTTATCGCTTTGAAAGTACGGATTATATTTAGCAACGTGTAGGCAAAACGGCGGGCGATAGAAAGTCGAAATTTTGCAAGAACGCGAGCAAGATAGGTCTAACGACGATAAAATTTTAAAAATTTTAAAAATAGAAAATGGGTACCCCGCCATTTTGATGGGGTTCTAAATGATTACTTATTTTTGCTCCTAATTCCGTTATCCTAGCTCGAAATTTTGATTTATTTTTTCTACTTGGTCCTTACAAGATTGCGATACTTATCTGGAAAAAAATAAGTACCTTCTCGCTTTAATTTTTCTGTTACAAGCTCCCGAAGGTTCAATTCTGTTTCCGAAATAATTGATTTTTTCCGACGCTCTGCGCGCCGTAATTTTGCACCAAATTTTAATTTCGATAAACCCTCGGCGAGACAAAAATTAAACCTACAAAAATGGTATCTTGACATTTTCTCCTAAAAGGTACCCTTTTGCGCAATCGCAATATACAAATTTTAGAATTTGATCAATTTCGAGAAGGCATGTAATTATGACGTCGTAGATTCGCGCGGCCCTGCAAATTTATGTAAAACGCAAAAACTATTAATTTTTAAATTACGTTAGCTTGCTAATAAGCTCAAATTTAATTGAAAATCTCAAGTAAAAACAATTTACGACAATTTTTATACATTAAAAGTTACATCAAGAAAAGAAATTGCGAAAAAACAAAAAAACGTTTAATTATCAAAAATTTGGAAAAAAATATTTTACTGAACTTAGCCGCAACGAAGCGAAACTTACTTGGAAACAGTGCAATGAATTTCTAAAAATGATTTTCTGTTTTAGGAAAGATGTCAATAAATTTTATAATTTTTTTCTCCCTTTTTCGTCGACAGAATCAGAGAGAAACCTTATTTTGTCGGTATTTTAAAATTTAATACAATCAGGCCAACATTGTGGGTGAACGGAAAAGAAATTTATAAAAAATTTTAATGCAAAATGGTAATTGGGTTCTTCTTGTATTACCAGAGGATGTGTCCGTTGGTTCCGGTTAATATTGATTATTTTAATAATTCACAGACAGAATAAACAGACAAACTGGCCGAGCGCCCTCTTGGTAGGTGATCCAACTCAGGTCAAGGAGGAAATTTTAGTCTACACAGAAAAAAAACTGTGTTAAAATGTCACTCAATTGTGTGATATTTCTGCAAAATTTGTGTCTAGATTGTCGCCAAACCCAACATTGTGTTAAAAAGATGTAAACTTTTATGTCAAGAATTTTGTTCAGGTATACAACTCAAACGGGTCATTTTCAGGTATTTTTTTGTTAAGAACTTAATCTCAACTCTTGCTTTAAAATATGCACAAAATTGTGTAAATTTCCAGAAGAAAACTTGTGAACATTGATACACCAAAATTATGCAATTTTAAACTATAGTATTATACAGAAAGTTAACTTACGGATTGCAGATTTCTGCAACATAATTATGCAAATATTGTACAAATATTGTATATATTTATTGAAAAAAATTGTACTTATTTCTAAAACAAAATTATGCACTTTTGAACTACAAATGTTATACACAAAATTATCATACGATTTTGCGCATTTCCACAACAAAATTCAGCAATTAAAAAAAATTGCACCTGCTTGTAAAACAAAGTAAAATTTAATAATTTTTGATAAATAATATTTATTTAAGTAAAATTTACATACAGTATAATACAAATTAAAATAAAAACAATTAAATATAATATTATTATTACATACATATTAAAAAATCATAATTACAAAACATAACACATAAACACAAAATATATAGAAAATTCTTAATCAAACCTACAATACAAGTATTAAATTCTTCACATTCAAAAAACTGATATGCCGTTTAAATTGTGAATAACAATATTTAAAATTTTTCCAAATTCAGGGAACAATTTATCTTTTATGTTATAAAACTAGAAAATCGTTGGGATGATATCATTTAAAGGTTACCCATTTCGTAATCAACATATTTTCAAATTTACCAAATTAGTTTAAAGTGGTTATTATATAAAGACGCGCATATTGATTTAGTAATTCCAAAATTATCACAGGACTTTTTATTTCTTAAACGGTTGGCAGAATACTTTAATTGAAATTTAATTAATAAAGTTTTAATATATTTTAAAAATTTCACGTGTTTACTTCTTCCTTCTTTTATAGGTTATATGTATGCGAGTTCGTCAATTCAAATATTTTATTATCATCAAAAGCCATCCATACCTGAAATATTAATATTTGATTAAAAAATAAATAAATTTATACAAATTGATTATTTTACCAGTCATAGATTTCAAAATTCTTCAAATTGTTATATTTTTCTAAACTCAACACGTGTTTTACTTCTTTTATAGGTTATAAGTATACGAAGCCATCCATACACTGAAATATTAATATTTGATTAAAAAAAGTAAATTTATATAAATTGATTATTATTTTACCACTTGTAATCCACTTTCCATCCGCATCAAACTAAAGTATGCAATATAAATCCTGAAGCAAGACTTCTGAAACAGTTTTTAAACTAACAAAGTAACGAAATTGTGCGCAAGAATAATTTACGCCGCAAACTTTCAAAAACCCGCTTCTTTTGTTATTATTTAGTCCTATTACATTGAGATGCAAAAGTACCTATACAAATAAAAGATTATTGCAAGATTTACCATAGAAGCAGGTAATTTGGGATATATACAAGGTGACACCCGAACATACGGAATTACCATAATGAATTGGTTTTCTTAAGTTCCCGCTTTCCATTAACACAAATTTTAATGAAAAATATATCAATCAAAAGATATTTTTTTCCGCGTCTAACGTTATACAACATTTAGTGTTTTCTTTTTAATTATTGCTATAAATACAAAAGAAAATTTTAAATAACGTTTTATAAAATATCAATTTGTTAAAATTGGTAAATATACCTAATACCTACTTCATTGTAACGACGTTTTAAATTAACCTAACTGTACATCCAAAATACCTTCTCGACAATCGTTAGTTTCCATTCTTTTATTTTTGGATTTGATTTTATTTTATCCAGTTTCTTGGAACATACAGTTACCAATTGTTTTTCTCAGGTAATTTTGATCCATGAAAATAATATTGAATCAAAAATTAATACATACGAAACATTTTTTTGTTTTTAAACACTTTTACGTTGCTTAATATAAATGCTAAACGTAAACAATATACTAACTACAAAAACAGGTATGCAATACAAAAATTTTAGAAACTGAAATGGAAATGTTAACTTCGGCCCTTATAACACAAAAATTTTAAAAATACAAAAATCAATGTTGATTTTGGTCTTTTAATACAATAAAAATCAAAACGGTTTGACATAGACCTGCTAAGGCCTAAAAACACGCCTACGGCCTAATAAGCGTAAGAGATACGGATGTTTATCTTCTTACTACTAACAGATGTCATTCAAAATAAATTTCAAATTCGAAAAAACAGATAATGGTATTTTAGAATAATGCCCGATTTCTTTATATAGAGATATCTCTTACTGTTAGATAATCTATCTATTAAATAAATTAACGAAGTAACCAATCAGATAGCAGTAAAACAAAACAATCTGAAATATGATTGGCTACTTTGGTAATTTATCTTAAAAATAGATTATCTAAGAAATATCTCTAGACAAAGAAATCGGACATAAGCACATAATATATAAAATATTAGGTTTTTGAATATAAATGTTTTTAATCTAAAATTACAAATAGTCTAAACACTTAAAATATTATGTTAAAAATAATTAATTAGAATATCTTAGAAAATTCCGGCAAAATGTACGACAATTTTATTGATATGAAATGTCAAAGAATAGAATAGAATTCAAATTTAAAATGTGTGAAAAAAGTAAATAAATTGAGTTTAAGAAATGTACAATTTGGGATTTCTAAAGTTTAGGCTTAAATGTTAAAACCACTTTTTCAGGTATAAAAATTTGCATTTTTCCTACAACCGCTGGATTAAAAAAATGCACAATTTATGTTTAGAAACAGAATAATTTTAAGTGCACAACGTTGGGTGGAAATATCGAAAACAATTTTTTCTGTGTAAGAATCTGACACTACCACCCTATAGATCTGAGGGTGTACGACTTTGTTGTGTACTTGATATTAAGCAGATAATTGGTTTTAATTATTTATTTAATTATTCATATTACAAATTGTACGCGTGTGACTGTACGTTTTAAGTGTTAAAGGACGCACTGCCTAATTATGTGTGTGAGATTACATTGCTAAATTGTTGCTCCCACGCATGTACACATAAACAACAGACTTTGCTGCTCACTGTTTTTCTCATCCAATGACCATCTTGATTACCAGCCAGAACCTGTCCTTAGTTGTCAGCCAATTCGTCAGCACGTGCTATTGCGTATGCACTTGAAAATGTTAACGGCGACTTTTATTAAACTTAATTCTTACATAATATTTTTAAGACCAATTACGTTTACCCTTAGTATTAATAGCAAATAAATTCTTAATTTCTATTATTTATAATCTTATAACTACTTACATAAAACAAATTTAAAATTATTATCCTTATTACTAGAGGTTTGTTCAAATCGATCGAGGTAGGCTAGGCAACCTATCCAACGCCAATTCAAATCAAAACGTAATATTTACTTAAGGATGGCGAAATCCATTTTAGTTCTTCCAGGTGGCGACATAATCAAAAAAACATACAAATTTCTAGGATTGTTTTCACTTTACTAAGATAGAATTCTTATAAATTGAAATAGACATTTTAATAAGCGATAATCAACTTGACGCTTGATATATTTTAAAGCTTTCAATATTGAATATTTTCGAAACTACGAGCTTGTAAATAATCAAAATTTCAAAAAAAATTCACAGAAATTAACCAAACTAAGTAGATTTGAGCTTCACTCTATTTCAAATTTTATTTGAAAATTTCAGATAAATTGCACTTCCCGAAAGCCTGGAAACAAGTTTTTCTTAATCTGAATTTTTACAAAAAGTTCATTTGTAAACCAAATTTGGGTTTACAAAAGGTGGTCATATTAAGGTTGTACATAACAACCGTGGGATACGTGCTGGAAGCTGGCATTAGATTCAATTTCCAGATTTAAAATATTAGAGTTGACCAAACAAATACTTCAAGTTTTTTTGAATATAGCTTTATTTTACAAAATTTATATGTTTAAGACCTCAAAGGCACAAAATGAGTATTCGCAAACTAATATTAGATTGTACCTGAACGTTTGCAACCCCTAATATTACTTACTGAAGTCAAAATTATGCGTTATATTTATTAATATATTATAAATTTCGAAAATTCACAACTTTTTAAGCAGAGTTTGTAACACTCTGAGATTAGTTTTAAATAATACCTAGACACCCCTTGCGTATTACAACATATCAGCTTCAAAAAGATTTGCCGTCGGATCTCTATACTCTTTAGCGATACCATATGCTTGCTTGACAAAATTTCTTGAACCACATCTGATACCAAGAACATCGGGTACCCAAGTCGTGCAAAGATGTCTCGGTCGTGATCTTCGATCTTTTATTCGATAGCCGCGTTGAATCGCGATATTAGTGTGAATAAAAAAAAAGTAGTTTTTTAAATTTGAAAATTCTTTATTTTGGATTTATACTAAAATTATAATTACAAAATAACCTGATAATAATATATTATATAATAATCGCATAAAATATATAATAATAGTTCGCTTAAAATCGTTTAAAATAAATCGCATAAAAAATATTGCATAAGAAATACTATACGCACGACTCTATCGCATGAATCGTACGCACATTACTTCCTTTCTTGTTCTTGATTAAACAAGCTCTGCGCCTTGGTCACCAAGTTCCTTGTCCTTCCCACCTATGTACATATGCACTAACAAACCTCATGTGTGAAGAATGATTCATGCGTACGAGAATAATTATTATACAAAAAATAAAATTGGAAATTTTTAGTTTTGAATTTTCGTGGAAAAGCCGTGAAGTTCCTCATTACTATTGAGAAATTCTGTTTGTATCATTAAGAATCAGAAATTCTGTTGGCGATATTGCTAAATATTCAAATTGAACAATGAGGTCTCTGTTGGAACAGAACATTTAACATTCGGCTTCGACCATTCTCGCAGTTGTTTAGTAACAATTAATCGCATTAGGAACAATAAGTTATTATGCTCGTATCAATTATAATTTTTCGTAAATAGAACCCGGTTACACCAAAAATTGTAATTGTTGCAAGTCTATTCACAATAATAATTGACTGTAGTGGCTTAAAAGAGATAATATTAATAAATAAAAAGAGCGCAGTTATTTTTGGAAGAATAAGAAGTGAGCGTATGTGGCCTACTTTAATTCATATAGTCAAATTACAAGTAGGAATCTGTAAACCGACAATGTTTTTTATCGATAAAAATGGCGAAGTGTTGGGCGTTGGCTAGCTCGTTTTGTTGTAAAAATGAGTTAATAATGATTTTAATAGTGAATTTGAGAGTTAAATTCGATTGGTTCGTGAAGTGTGTTCGTTCCCCTTTGAATCGCCATTTGACCACAGGACGGTGAATTAACTTTTCAAACGTAAATTTGGTGATAGAGTCGAGGGAGCTTCGAAATTTTCTTTGTTGAGTGATGAATAAAGACATGGTGATTTAATGTTTATTAACGGTGCTGTATAAGTAGTACAATAGTCTCTTAAGAATTTATTGGTAAGAATACAAAGTTTTTATGCGTACAAAATTAAAAATTGTGTTTTTGATTAATTTGTGATAATTAAAAATTAAAACAGGACTATAAATTAAAATACAGGAGAGAAATATAATATGGAAAGTGGAACAATGGCCAGAGATTTTCGATGATCTTCGTGCAGCGGTTGTTTTGGTCGTTCGACAATGGTAGTTTGTCCGGTTCATAATTGAGGATGTTTTGATTAGCAGATTGGGATGGTCTTTGTAGATGCGATTAGTTGCTGTGTCCTGATGATGATGTCATGGATTCCTTCAATGTTGCAGTCGATGAGCTTGTGTATCATTTTAGTGCATCTTGTGTAGTCACCGATGTTTAGAAATTCTGTGCTACTTGGATGTCATTTTGTTTGCATCGGCCCAGATGTGTGTGTTGTAGGTGAGTACGCCTTCAGTACATATTTTATATCTCGTGATTTTGTCATCTTTTTTTAGGTGGATGAGTGAACGAAGGTTGGAAGATTTCATGTACCGAAGTGAATGTGTCCATGTGCATGTCGACATACTTTGCATTGTTTTCGTATGGAATCTTGATGTTGTCGAGGTTAATCTGTGGCAGCGTATTACGAGTGAATAGGATTCTCTGTATCTTGGGTAAGTTCATCTTCATTTGCCAGTTCTAATAATTTTAGAGTTGTAATAATTATAAATTCTTGTAGTTTATAGTATATTAATTGATGGTAATCGAATATATATTTTTTGTTGTCATTGTAAACAATTTTGTAGAAAATGTGGCAAATAATTACAAAAATTGACGCATTTTATAATTTTCTTATGAGGAACCTTACTAAAAAAATAACGAGGTTTTCACATAACGACATTTTCATATAACAAGGTATATTTATATGTATATTTTTGGGACAACTGCCAATTGCTATTAAATCGTAGGTTTTTAAAGGACATAGGAGATTCCATGGATGTATAATTAAAGGGAGGTGAACTGATGGGCTATTTTTATAACGCGTATAAATGTTCCGAAAGTTTTGGCATGTGCCTAGAGAAGTCCGAGAGATAGAAAACCACTTATTGCATGTGATGCAAATATCGCAGTGGCGTAGTCACGGGATGCAGTGCACATTTTGCATATCGTTGTTGCGCCTTTCAATTGCAACTTGTGAACAGGTGTGATATAATATGAATTTGAATAATATTAAAGAAAGACGACGTATTTTCTTTAAAATACAAAATTGTACTGCTGCCACTGCGATATTTGCATCACACGCAATAAGCTGTATACTATCTGTCTCGCAATATCTCAAAATTCGCATCCTATTTTATAAACGTTGTAAGCGCACCTTTCAAATTATACATCCGTGGGAGAAACGTTAAAATGATTATTTCTGTCTTATATTTTATTCTTATCCTCCATATTACACTTTCGGCATCGAAACCGATTAATTATTATTATTATGTAATGACTACATTTTGGGTACGCTCTATTACCACTTGATCTGCGATGAAAGTATACTCCTAAAATTTTTTATTAAAGCTCGTTTGTTTCCTCAAAATGCTTTTTAGCTTACCTGACCAGATTCCGTTAGAGTTTCTTTGATCTTGATCACATTTTTTATATAAATAAAGTTGTAAAGTGACCGTTATTTGTGCAATGTGTATACATTGATTGCAAACGCATAAATTCTTCACCACAGTGAATACATTTGAATGGTTTTTCATTAATATGTTGAAAATAATCCGAAGATCTGTTGTCATAATTTCTAAAATCTTTATCACACAATGGTACGGTTTGATTGTATGTCTAAATGGTATGATTTTTAAATGTGTGGATATACAAACCCTGCTGAACACATAGGACATACATGCGGTCGTTGTCCTGTGTGTACCGCCATCGTATGATGTATCAGTAATCTAAAATCAGAATAAGATACAGTAGAACCTCGATTATCCGGGCCGACCGGGACGGATAATTGAAAACATGGATAATAATAATTGACGTTTTTGTTAAATTATGAAATATGTATAATGCATACTTATTATATTGTACACTATAATACACTATATGTTTTGAGTCGATCACTCATAAGAAAAACATACGAAAACATAGCAAAACATGACAACTTTATCGGAATGTTGTTCGATGTTGTATTCCGCTATGAGAAAACATTATATACGGGTAGTTGACCACTGACCAAAAATGTCTACACCAAATTTGCGTTTACAATAATTTGCAAAATTTGCAAACAATTGCAAATAATTTTAAAATTTGCAAATAATTTCAAAATTTGCAAAAATTGCAAAAATTGCAAATTTGCAAAATTTACACAGATATTTGCAAACAATTTCAGACATTTGCAAAGATTTACAGTCATTTCCAAAAATTTACAAGCATTTGCAAAAATTTACAAACATTTGCAAAAATTTACACACATTTGCAAACAATTGCAGAAATTTGCAAAAATTTAGTCATTTGCAAGTTTTACAGGCATTACAAAATTTACAGGCATTTGCAAAATGTTCACACATTGCAAACAATTTAATACAAATTTTAACTAGTATGTATATTTATTACGATGTGCTTGGTTGCTCGATTTCTACTCCGGTATAATGCCGACGTAGAGCGCTTAAAGGTACGCACGAATGTACGCGTGGTAAATGTTTATAAAACACTAAAAATGTTTCAACTTGCACTTACCGCCCTTGGTGCACAAATACATTGTAATTGTAAATGTTTATTATCAACTTATGAAATTATATGATGAATAAAATATTTTAAAGGTTACAAATTTAATGAAATTTGAAAATTTTCCAACTTACATTTTAGACTAGGACCCCATTACGTAAATATCATCAGCTAAACTATCCTAAATGAATGAAATGGATTAAAATTCATTAAAATTAAAATCAAAAACTATTTGGAAAATTTTTATAATAAAATTAATTGACATGTGTATTGGAAAATTTTCAAATTTATTAAACTGGTACCTTTTAAAATATTTTATTCAACAAATACATTGTATTGCGTTTTATTAAAAGTAAATTGTTTTCAAGCCTGAATCTTTATAAGAAAGTGTATGTTAAATACATTGTTTTAATGTTAATTTTTTCAGCTATATTCAATAAAAATGGGGAAACGACGAAATTCTGACGTAGACTCCATTACCACTTCAGATATTTTAAGAAATTAACGGATTCGATCAAGTTCTTCCAAGTGGGCTCGAGTTTGCTGTATCCTGACTTTGGATTAGATTTCATCAAGGTGAGTAATTTTTAGTATTTTGTCTTGAGTTGCTTTTAACAACTTTATGGAGGTTATCACAATGAAATGAAACTCTTATCCTTTGTTTGTTCTTATTAATTTTAGGCCGAATTTTTTTGAAAACAGTTTAATAAATGAAAAATTTGTTTAAAAATGTGGGTGCGCATATTATAAATAATAAAATGACTTAATTTAAGAAATTATAGATTTTGGCTATGTAATTTTTGTAGTACAATTTGGGTATAAATACTAGTTGGGATGCTATCCTTAGCATCATTATTTATTTTGTGATAATCATATTATGTATTATGTTTCACAAAACGTTATTTTAAAGGTAACCGTTATGAAATAACAAAGGTTTACGTCAAACCGATGACACTTTAAAGGTTGATTTCTTTTATATTATTTATGGTGTTTAGAGAGTTTCCTATGGATATGTACTACCAGGGTTTTGTTTAATCTTTTAAGAAAGACCTTTGAAGGAATCTTGCTTTTCTTAAATATAAGTTAGAGTTATACAAGTTGAAATTTTTTTTTTTACGGAAAACTAGTTTTATTCACATAAAAATATCCAATAGAAATGAATTTGATAAAGTAATATTGTTTTAATGTATCTACAAGATTATTTAACATAAAGCTAAATATTATAAAAATACTTAATATAACATCGGTAATTTATAGAATTGGTTGACCAAATTTGTGTTGTAAAATGTATCTCAACATCTTTTGATAAAGTTTATGTGCTTTTCAACTTCCAGTTTATAAAGTATTTTATTTTAGAAGTTACAAGTTCATCGATAGGTTTTATTTTAAAAATGTGTAAATGCGAACCTGGTGAAAAATCTTTGATTTTGATAAAACGAGCAAAGATTTTACGTTGTTTCATAACTGGAAGATCTGTATCCAGCTGTTTTAATTAATTCAAGTACACCGAAGAAGTCTTAAGTTTCTTTCGGTTTGATTTTCCGATTTTCCCCATTTCTGGATTTGGTTCCACTGAGCAGCGGTCTCAAGGGACTCCCATTGAAATGGGATTCAAAGTTCACAATCTATGCTTTGGAAGAAATAGATTTTCTGCGTTTGTATCGATAAGGATCGAGTTAAATAGAATAGGTGTTTCTCTGTGTTTCTGACATATTTAAAGTCAAGTCTTGTCCTTTCATATCCCAGGGCCTAGTTTCATGCTCTCTGTCCTGAATTTTTACCAATGTGGGGTTTGTTAACTGGCAACAAATTATCATTTCACACTTAATCTTAGGCACTTATTTCGAGACTAGTTAATTCTTACAATGAAAATGAAAAGTCACTTTAAAATAAATATGGGGATTTCCTTTTTTGGCAAACTTCTTAGTTATCATTCACAGCACATACATTATGAAATATTTTCGAAAAAGGTCTAGAGAAAGGATAATAATATGTTCTTACTGGGCAAAATGTAGTGTATATATATTATTATTATATTGCACATCACCTGATAATAATTACTTATTTAGCAGAAGCTGTGGCAATATTATGATTTCACAAAGGTCCTTTGAGTTACTCGAGTTGTACAATTGAGATTATTGTTTACTCAATTTAAAATAATTTTCCTTTTGTTACAACAAAATAAAGTTGTAGTATCAATATAATAAACAATATATTTCATACAAAAACAAGGATCCTACAAAATTATGCAGCTTCTTTGTTAAAAAGGTTTTGACTGAATGTATAAAACAAAAGTTTAAAATAATTCCAATTATCAAAAAGTAATTAGCCTACACTCGAAAATTATCAAAAAATTTGATTTAATAAAATTTGTATGAACTTTTATACAAGTCCTTTTAAAATAGAACACTCGCACATTCAAAAATAAAAGAAATAAGGACTCTTGTGTCCTAATGGATGGCGTGGATTTCAATGTACAAGTGCTTTGCAAATTAACCGTAGTATTTTTGATTCCATCCGCTGGATTTTGCAGTGTTGGATACTGGTATAGCCTTAAAGCTGGATTCCATAGGTCCAAATGGGCTTTAAAATTGTTTTGTATAACAATTTTAAGCGTTTGACCAAAATAATTATTAGTTCAGACAGAATTATTGATGTATATACAAAGTAAATTTAATTAAGGTATGTACGTAAAACTCTATTTACGTGGAAAGTACAGAAAATATTTTATTTGCCAAGAAATTATAGTGTTATTAATTATATTATGTCAAAACTGATGTTTAAAAGCTTCGTTTAGTCTAAACGCTCATATTGCACAATACACGTTTTGTATAAGCAATTGCGCTTTCTGCACGGTAACTAGTTGAGAGCGTTTGCGTACTTCGTTCTACGTAAAAGGTGTATAATATCTTGTACAATAAATTGACTAATTGTTTCGGGGCAACATTCATGATGAATGGTTCTTCGCCGTGTAACTACATACATACGTTGTATATCGGTATGTTTTGAAATATCTTTGCGATTTCTAAAGGAGCAGGATTAAAATACCTTCTCATAATTGATCCGCAGGTAGCATCAGCTGCCACCCTCGTGTAACAACTGCTAAATGTAAAAGTAATTTAGTATAAATATGTGGTCAATGCATAAATTATAAAGCTGAAAATTCCAATTCGAATTGCAATGAACTTGTTTTTATGAAAATGTTTATTTCTTTGGATAAAATAGTTACAAATAAACTTAACTCTTAGTTAAACTTAACACTTAATTACATTAAATTTAAAAATTCAATTTTTTAATTTTTATATAACAAAGTATAAAACTGACTGCAAAAATATAACTATTAATCTAGAAACTATAATACTTCTTCTTTAGGTTAGTTTCTTAAGTTCTTTAGGTATTTATTTACAAAACTCAACTAAAAATTATATTCTAGTATAATAAAATAGCTGTACAAAATATCAGTTTTATTGTCTTTTTTAGGGTTCCAGATGTGATCCGCGGGCAAAAGATGATCTTTTTGTGTATTTGACTTTTTTGACTCAGCAAATAAAGGTGACATTTCATGCAGCTGTTCTTGATTTTATTTTTATTAATGTACAATTATTGCCGTTGCAACATAATTTATTGAAAATTTGAGAATATTTTATACATTTATATTCAAACAAATATTGTAATTTATTTACGTCACCATCAAACGTAGCTGTCGGTGTACATTCTGGAGGTCACAGTTATCTTTTGAAATCAATGGGGCTGCAAGTTTACTTAAAGAACTTCAGCTTGTTTCCGTTTACTCCATCCTGGACTAGACCTGCCGGAAATTATTGCGTTTTATCGGCATTCCTAAAATCCATCCTGTAGTATTTCATGAATAGTTAATACTCTAATTGGATTTTCATGCACCCAAAAACAAATTACTTGATTGAAGCAAGTCTATTTTGAATCGAGTAAATCTCTGTTATAATATTTATAAAAATATAAAATTATAATAATTATAAAAATATAAAAAAAAATAAATTTTTAAAGATGCGAATTTCGGAATTTCCTTGAGTACTGCTTTTTCCTGTGCATTTCTGGCGAACAGCCCTAAAACTATTAAATTATCTTAGACAAGTATGTAGTTGTTTAAAATCCGATCGAATGCTGTCGAAACAGGGCGAGTTCATTCCACATGTAGAGGTAAATCACCAAGAACCAAACCTTGGGGATCTTCCAATGTAACAGATTTTTTACGGCTACAAGCATTATTTTTGAATCTAAAAATGCTTAGTAGATTCTTGAATTTTTCGGAAAAGAAAATCAGTTGCTCTGCTGTGCAAAATCGATTGTGCGATGATTGCAATAGAATTAAAAAAATGGTCGATTAATATAACATTATTAATTAATATAAATTAAAATTAAATAACTAATAAGTAATAAATACAATTTTTGTATACACTTTAACCAGAAAACAATTTCTTCTTTCTGGCGTGTGATTTCTTATGTGTATTTAACCTTGATTTGTTGTTGCATTTATAGTCGCAAATTAAGCAAGAAAACAGTTTCTCGCCGGAGTGCGTTTTCAAATGCATTTTTAAAGTTTATTTCTATTATATTTCGAGTCACATATTTCACAACAAAACGGTTTCTCACCAGTGTGTGTACTCATTTGGAATTTTAAATGTGATTTTTGGTTACATTTATATTCGCAAATGTTGCAGGAAAACGGCTTCTCGTCGGTGCGTGTACTCGTGTGCAATTTTAAATGTGATTTTTTCCAACATTTATAGTTGCAAGATGATATCACGAGAAGATGATATTCGGTAATAAATGTAACGCCATCTTTATGGTAAGATTGAATTTTGTGATCATGTTAATTTTCAAACCACTTCACAACAGAATCATTATAATGTTTTGAAATAATATCCTAGAAGAATAATTTTTATTAAGAATAGTTTACATAAAAATATTACATTTAGTAAACTTATCTGGTAATTTCAGTCATAGCAGCGGCATAATCGAGAAAGCGTTTAATTTGGTTAGTAAGGGAACATAATATAATATCAACATCATTGGTGACTTCATATACGAATGCCTCGATGTATCCCAAGCCAAGACCATTAGTAACAAAACATCGAATTGAGCTCTTGATTCTTATAGAATATATGAAGGGTACAGGAATAAAACAGGAATGTCACAAAAGTAGAATATTGAGTAATCTTAATTTTAATGTTAATTCTTCTATAGTTTATTACGGTATACTATATTTTCAACGTTAAATTTTGTAGACATCCCTAGTTTTATGTTTTTGGTATTTTACATGTAGAAAGAGCCACATAGAGGCAAGAAATGGGATTAACAGTTCCATTTTGCAAAAATGGACATACCTTGTTTTATTCCTGTACCCTTCATATATAAGAATATATAAGCGAGTGTTTTACAGACGTATCCGTTTCTCGCATCCCATTCTCTAAGCCTGTCTGTCGTCGGTCCAATCATCTTCCCGAAGTCCTCTATCTTTCATTGCCTCCTCAACTTCCTGCGCACAGGTTTTGCAGGTCTTCCACGTTTTCTTCTCAGTGCGGCGTCCATTCCACACCTCTTTGGCCATCTGTCGTCGTTCATTCTTTGAATGTGTCCGAACCACCTTAGTCTTTTAGCTTCCACTGTTTCCATAATGGAACCTTCCGATTTCATCCTTTGTCGGATATCGTCATTTCTAATATGGTCCAATCTGGATTTCCCACAGCTTCGTCTTAAGAAATCCATTTATTTTTATAGAATTTAATCTTTTTTTTAATTCTATTTAATCTTAAAGAATCTTATAGATTCTTATAGAATGTAATTGTTTTTCTATTACTTCAATGTCAATTTTATGATGCAATTTTTCAAAATCGACATTTTTCATCAAGAAATTGAAAACATTTCAATAAACTTCTTCCTTATACTTGTTTGCATACATATCATTACTTTGTACATCACTTGAAGAAAAATCCAATATCAAGTAAATTATTACAATTCCAATTTTTCGAAATAGTTTTTAAATCTTTACCTTCTCTCAGGTCAATCGAATTATCAGTATCCGCATGATTTTTGATTTGATTTATCCAAAGCCCATTTGTAATATCCGGTATTATTGCTTCATTAACCAAACCATTCCGAATCGGCTTTGAATTTAGAATGTCGATGTTGTAACCCTTATCAATCAAGTGAGGGCCGAGAAAAATTTTATTAAAATAACTAAGTTGGAACACAATATAGCCAAACATTTTATGAGAGTAATGTTTTTTCAAGTTTTCCGACGTTAAAATGACAGTTTTTCGTTTTTTTCGAGCTGAAATTCGAGCCAGAAAATTATTAATATCACTGTACTTAATGAAAAAGGATAAATTTATGTTATTGTAGTATAGGATATGTGGTTGAAATTTTCGGACGTAGTAACTAATCACTTTTTCTACATTTTGCAAATTAAAATATGAGATTATCTAAATGACGTTCTGCCTGAAGAAACGGCTAGAATCTGTAAATATTTATGTTGCCAACTGTATGAAACGTTTTGTTCTCGCCAATTCAAATTAATGGTTTTTCTGGGGACCAACATCAAAATCGATTTTGACATCTTAAAAAGGCGGCATGTTTATTTTTTTGACCAACAGGGCATTTCGCTAACCTTTTTACGATGAGCGGAAAAAATAAAACCAGGACATTGTAATAATATTTATTTTTAATTATTTTCTTGGAATACAATTTTTAGGTACAATAGCGTTAATGTCGGCATCCGCAAGGAATTGAACTTCCATTGCCTGCCTCTCTTGGCAATTGATTTGATGGCTGGTACAACACCGGTATGAGTCCTGATAACGGATTTGATTCATCTGGCTGATTGGCCAAAACCATAATAGGCACTAATTCCAATTTTGTATGTGCAGAATCTCCTTCCGAGCTTTTTCTTCTGGGATAGAATTGCTAACTGAAAAGGATAAATTTATGTTATTATAGTATAAGATATGTGCTTGAAATTTTCGGATGTAGTAACTAATCACTTTTTCTACATTTTGCAAATTACAATGTGAGAGTATCTAAATGACGTTCTGCCTGAAGAAACGGTGAGAATCTGTCAATATATGTTGCCAACTGTATGAAACATTTTGTTCCCGCCAATTCAAATTAATGGTTTTTCTGGGGACCAACAGCAAAATCGATTTTAACATCTTAAAATGGCGGCATGTTAATTTTTTTTACCAACAGGGCATTTCGCTAACCTATTTACGATGAGCGGAAAAATTAAAACCAGGACATTGTAATAATATTTATTTTTAATTATTTTCTTGGAGTACAATTTCTAGGTACAATAGCGTTAATATTGGCATCGGCAAGGGAATTGAATTTCCATTGCCTGCCTCTGTTGGCAACTAATCCGTTGGCTGGTACAACACCGGTATGAGTACTGATAACGGATGTGATTCATCTGGTTGATTGGCCAAAACCAACATAGGCACTAATTCCAATTTGTAATGTGCAGAATGTCCTTCCAAGCTTTTTCGTTCTGGGATAGAATTGCTAACTGAAAAGGGGTAAATTTATGTTATTGTACTATAGAATATGTGCCTGAAATTTTGGACGTAGTAACTAATCACTTTTTCTACATTTTGCAAATTATAATGTCAGATTATCTAAATGAGGTTCTGCCTGAAGAAACGGCGAGAATCTGTCAATAAATGTTGCCAATTGTATGAAACATTTTGTTCTCGCCAATTCAAATTAATGGTTTTTCTGGGGACCAACAGCAAAATCGATTTTAACATCTCAAAATGGCGGCATGTTAATTTTTTGACCAACAGGGCATTTCGCTAACCTTTTACGATGAGCGGAAAAATAAAACCAGGACATTGTAATAATATTTATTTAAATTATCTTGTTGGAATACAATTTCTAGGTACAATAGCGTTAATGTTGGCATCGGCAAGGCAATTGAATTTCCATTGCCTGCCTCTGTTGGCAACTGATTTTATGGCTTGTACAACACCGGTATGAGTCCTGATAACGGATTTGATTCATCTGGCTGACTGGCCAAAACCAACATAGGTACTAATTCCAATTTTGTATGTGCAGAATCTCCTTCGGAGCTTTTTTCTTCTGGGATAGAATTGCTAACTGAAAAAGGATAAATTTATGTAATTGTAGTATAGGATATGTCCTTGAAATTTTCGGACGTAGTAACTAATCACTTTTTCTACATTTTGCAAATTATAATATGAGATAATCTAAATGACGTTCTCCCTGAAGAAACGGCGAGAATCTGTCAATAAATGTTGCCAATTGTATGAAACATTTTGTTCTCGCCAATTCAAATTAATGGTTTTTCTGGGGACCAACAGCAAAATCGATTTTAACATCTCAAAATGGCGGCATGTTAATTTTTTTGACCAACAGGGCATTTCGCTAACCTTTACGATGAGCGGAAAAATTAAAACCAGGACATTGTAATAATATTTATTTTTAATTATTTTCTTGGAGTACAATTTCTAGGTACAATAGCGTTAATGTTGGCATCGGCAAGGCAATTGAATTTCCATTGCCTGCCTCTGTTGGAAACTGATCTGTTGGCTGGTACAACACCGGTATGAGTCCTGATAACGGATTTGATTCATCTAGCTGATTGGCCAAAACCAACATAGGCAGTAATTCCAATTTTGTATGTGCAGAATCTCCTTCCTAGCTTTTTCCTTCTGGGATAGAATTGCTAACTGAAAAATAAAAATTAGAATTGGTCTTCAAAAAAATAAATTACCTTCTAATTCAAGACGATTCTCAATTGGGACCCCTGCCACATCGCAAGAGCAGTTCTTAGGCTTTAATGCATTCTTTACCGACTCTTCTTCGCTTTTGTTGCCTGCGTTTGCTAATTTGTAAGTAAAGGTAATTTGTAGAAAGTTTCACTATTGCTGGGAAGTCCAAGGGCTTAATACTTCATTATGCCTGCATCCACCATACCTGAAGTTTCTCCCGTCTCCATTGGAACGGCTGTGGTGTCTGTCGACATTAATTTGGATGCAGAGTTAGTCTCGAAATTCTTCATCTCGATGCTAAGAGGTGAATTTATTGTAGGTATTGTCATTCTGTCCGACATCCAAAACAAGAATGCCTTTCTGGTTTTGAAGACTCTTTGGTTAGTTTGGTTAACCCAAGTTCGGTTACCGTATAATTTAAAGATAAATAATCTTACTTGAATTGCGTTGTCATAATAATAAAAATTAATGTCGATATATTACGCATTGACTATTTTTATTAACGAACTTGGAATTACAGAGCTAATGTCCTAGCATTGGTGTGCCAATTATTCTTTCCTATACTATCTCGTACAATTTAAAGGAAAATAATTTAAAAGGCTTTAAAATTTAATATCAAAGCCTTGGAGAGAATAGTTACTTTCTTCACGGCTGGAATCTTGACGATTCTCCTTCGTTCATATTTTATTGTTTGAACCTCGTGTAAAGAAAGCTCCTTTCAATTTTTTTAAATAAATTTTAAAAATCTGTAGACCCAACTGGTGTTTCGAGATCAGCTTCCTGTCCATGATTCCGAACAACTGTTTGTTCGGTTGCATATTAATGTACTACACCAAGTGACATCTTCGCAGCCTTATGTTTAAAAAGATATCAAATGCGGTCCATTTTTTCTGTTGCATATTACTTTTAGATTTTTACGGCGTTTTCTCTGTTGCTTCTATATTTTAGTCTGTTTATCACAAATTTAGAGGTAGTTGCTCATTTAAACGTTCCTGATGATGGAGTAATAATTAATCAAATTTAAAATATTGTTTCAAGCGGAGAAAAATATCTTTGGGGAGTTACATTGCTCTGTATGTGTAAGCATATCTTTTCTTTTTTCGGAAAGTTTAAGAGAAATATTGCTGCCGCCAGTTACTGTACTGGAAGTACTGACGCTATCTATAGATTTCCAAATCTTATTTGGTTTTAACGAAATTAACATACCGTAACCATAATCTTTAGTGACTACACTTTGACTAAAAATTAGTCAAAGTATCGTATAGAATATTAAATTTGATGGTAAGGTGTAAATCGTAAAATAAAATGAAAAGAAAACTAAAATATAAATTTTGAGTACTTTTAAGTATTTTTTCCAAAATGCTTGAAGGGGAAGATGTACCGTTAATTATAATGTTTTCAATCAGGCATAAAATAAAATCATATTCGTTTTTGTTGCAACAAATGTACGTACATACACGATTATATGTTATACCTTGAAACAATGCTATTTTACAAATAAATTTGCGCTTATTTACTTCTTTGTGTAAAAATAAGGTATGCTTCATCTGAATGTTCATCAGACCAATTTTATTAATATCTTCAAAGTTGACTGTGACAAATTCTTCGATGTTTGAATAATCGCTAGATGATAATCGCAGAGAAACGTCTTAAAAATCTCTATGATAACCGTACGAAAAAGTTTCGAGAACCATAATTTTTATGACCTTATGTAAGACTTCTCCATTTAGCAGACTATTCTGGAACTCGAATTGCAGTATCGTGGTTCCATGACATTCATTAGGTCCAGCGCGTCGCGTCGCTTAGTCTTCTCACTTGGGGTGGGTAAAGTAGGACTTCGGCGTATGGATTGAGATGGTCTTGTAATTGATGTAGTACCTTTCACTGAGCCTTCCTATTTCCTCTTGGATTGTTGGAATCTTCAATTGTTCGTCTATTACTCTGTTGGCGTAATATTAGCAATTATTTTAGCACTTTGTTTTGATACATTTGTATTTTCGAGATATTGGAGATGCTCGAAGCCCCCCACACAACTGTAAGCCATAAGTCTATACCGGCTTAAGGACTATCTTGTATATCAAGAGCTTATTTTTCAATGATAGTGTGAAAGTTTATGCCCATCAACCGTACATTTTGGATTGTTTGAGTTGGCTTTGCTTGGTTTTTATGTGGTGAGCCCATGTTAGTCTATGATCGAGGTGTATTCCCAGATATTTTAGTACCTCTAACTGAGAAATTGGTTGGTTATTAAATGTGATTACAGGGCAAGTTGCTCTTCTCATGAAGAAGGTAATGTGGACCGATTTACCCTCGTTTACTCCAATTCTCCATAGTTCAAACCATTTGCAGATTTTGTTTATGTGGTTTTGTAGCATTTTCGTGGCTACTTCGATCTGCAAGTTGGATGCATTATGGCAGTATCGTCAGCAAACGTAGCGAGAGTAGTGTTCCATCAGTCGGCATATCTGCTTTCCTGGGGTACACCGGATTCTATGAGGGGCAAATCCGATGTAAAATCCATCTGTTCACAAAGAAATGTCGCTCTTTTAGATAGAATTTGAGGATCAGAAAGTATGTGTGGTAAAAGTTTTTTGATTTTTATAGGAGCCCATCATGTCAGACTCTATCGAAGGCCTGTGATACGTCAAAAAAACTGACGGCAATATCTTTTGATTCCAGGCCGGATCGTATTTTGGTCGCAACTCTGTAGACCTGCTCGATGGTTGAATGACCCCGTCGAAAACCAAACTGGTAATTCGGGATGGTTTTGTTTTCAGTAAATATGGGTTCTAGTTTTTTTAGTAAGATCTTCTCAAGCACCTTAGAAAGTAGTGGGAGCAGGCCGATGGGTCTATAGGATTACACAGTATTCCCATCCTTACCCGGTTTTTGAACCATAATAATTTGTAAAATTTTTCGAAATCGGAATCGCCCCGATCATCACCACCGCCACCACCATTTTTGTAATAAATTGCGGCTCTTTTGGCCGTTAGTTTTTCCCTTAAATCTTTTTTTTTCTCGACGGTGTTGTCGTCGCCGTTGTTTTGTTTGTTTGTTACCTCTCGTAGGTTGCTCCAGTACTGGTAAGTTGAACTATAATTACAAGCGAAGCAAATAATAGTATATTACATAGCGAGGCGGAAGCAAGTCATTACTAACTGAGGTCTGTTCTGCTGACCGACGGCGAAGCCGGAGGTCAGCAATTGCCAAGTTAGTAATGACGCTTTACGCCGAAGCATGTATACTATTTTATTCGCAATCGCGAAGTTGGGGTTGGTTTAATGGAAATAATGCGTTTTCAAATTTATATTAAGTTATGTCATATTTGACATTTGTATCAGCGCCTCTACTTTTAATAGCTCATATCACGTTAGTGATAATTATTTTTAGTAGGCGTCAAAGCAAAAATTACCGTGCGTTTTTTTGACAATAATTAGTATTATTGTTTTGTCGCTTTGTGATTATGAGTGAATTATCTTGTACTCCACCAGAGCTTCGAGAAGTTGCAGAAAATGCAGTAGGTGATTTGTTACCCAACAAAAGTAAGGCAAGGTATGAAAAGCCTACAAAGCTTACATGGATTGGCGTTGCGATAAACAAGCACGGAATAATTCAGAAAGTGTGGTGCTTGCTTATTTTAGTGAATTGTCGAAAGACAAAAAACCTTCTACGTTAACTCTACGGGCAACTTATTCAATGCTACGAACAACATTCAATATTAAAGATAATACAGATATTTCAAAATTTGCGAAATTGAGAGCTTTTTTGAAGAAGCAAAATGTTGGGTTCAAGCCAAAAAAATCAGGTGTTTTACATAAAACTGAAATTGATAGATTTTTAAGTGATGCGCCTATAGAATTTCTTCTACAAAAGGTAAAATTATAAATTTTGTACTCACATACAATGAACATAATTGTTTAAACTTTCTAGGTTGCTTTAATAATCGGAGTTAGCGGTGCATGCCGAAGTGATGAGTTGTGTAAAATGAAAATAGAAGATGTAAACTTTTTAGAAAATAAAATAAGTATCCACATTCGTGATACAAAAACCTATCATTCTCGATCATTCTTAATAACGCGCCCGGAATGGATTGTAATTGTTAAAGAATACGTAAATCTTCGGAAGAAAACTTGTAAACATTAGTTACTCTTAAGTAATCTTCTTATATTTTCAATAATTTTCAAAAATTGCATAATATTCCATAATAAAATTATTTAAACTTTCTAGGTTGGTTTTTATGATAAGCTAGGCTAATCTAGGTTGCACTTCTGGTGTCATGTAGCAAATAAAGTGTGACGGTGTAGCCAATCGTCAGAAGACTTCTACGGTTCCAAACTGCGAACCCTGACTGTAACAAATAAATTTTAACAAGAAAATGAGAAAGTATTATAGGACTTACCATAAATAAGTATTCAAATGTCACAATATGTACTTATACATCAATAATTTGAACGATAAAATGCCAGGAATTGTTAACAAAACTTTTCGATGTCGAAGCTTAAACTTATCGGATTATCCAAATATTTTTTAAACTAGCAACAAATAAATCTTAGCGAAAATTTAAAAAAGGGCTATCACTTGCAATAAGCAATTATTCTAATTAAAATGTTTTATAATTTGCACGCCCAATTATGATTTCTAATTATTGTTATAACCTAACTATATTTGACATTTGTATCAGCGGCTTATATCACGTTAAAACCACGCCCATTTGTTCATTACTGACCGGGCACGTGGTATAACGAGTGAATAATTTCCATTACACACCGGTTGATATTAGTAGTTAACAATTTGGCACTTTCAAACTTTTTAAAAGTCGGGAAACGAGCAATTACCGACCGATTGCGAATAAAATGTTTTTGTGTGTTATTTTATGTATTTCTTATAAATTGTGAATTTGCAAAATAAACTCTATTTAAACTGAAACGTTTGAGTAAATGAATTAGAATTTTTGATAAATAAAATTTATCAAAAGAATAATTTGACAAAAGTATAGTTTTGTAAAAAAGTAAAACATAATAATTTCAATACGATATTATTTTTGTCACAGTTATTAATGTTATTGTTACCTTTATATAAATGTTTATAATGTATTCAATATAATAAGGCTTTTTCTATACTATGTATAGAAGCCTAAAATGAATATTATAAAACACTTTGGATTTTCTAGCATAATTTTATAATACTCAATATTGGATAATTTTCGAATAATAATAAATACTAACAATTTCGTGTAATTTTTAAACGAAAACCAAAGTTATCTACATACTAATATTATAAAATTGATTCCAAGTTCATTTTTATGAAAAATAGTTTGAACAATAAATATAAAAAGTAAGAAATTACTTACGATTTTCTGGAGGATTCTCCATAATTACATTTAAAACTGCAAATGAAATAAATATAATAACTTTTGTCTTAATATTTTTGAAACGAAACCAAAGCTAACTAACATTGTTGATTATAAAATCAATTCAAGTTAATTTAATTAAAAATAATAGTTTTTGAACAATACGAAACTATTTTAAATATTTATAATTAAAAATTACTTACGATTTTTTGGAAATTAAATAAAAATATGAAATAAAATTAAAATAAGTAATATATTTTTTTGCGTTTTAAATGGTTTTTAAACAAAATCAAAGCAAACGCGCAAAAATTTTACCCATTAAAAAAAATGTTTGGGGTTTTATTTAAGAAACCCCATTCTTGAAATTAATTTGTGGCTTTGTTGTTATTCTTGGAAAGTTAAAAATAAAAATACGTTCATGTTAAAAAATGTACCAATATTAATTTAAAATAATTACTAATCTAATTGAACAAAGTTTAAATAAAAATTACAAAAAACTGAAAATTACAGAAACATTGAAGTTTTAAATAAAGAAATCAGAACCCCTAACGATAGGTTATTGTGGTAGAAGTTGCGGTACAAGTTTTCTTAGTGATTATTTTTCTTGAAATGTCCTATTCCAAGGAAATATATTTTCTCTAGAAAAGTTCTAGAAAGTTCTCTTGATAACCAGAAGTTCTCTTGCGATTTCGACGTTGACGTCTTCTTTTTTGGTGGAACTGTGAAGTCGTTCGCGACCACGGTATATTATCTCGTATGGGAAATCGAGAATCGTATTAGCAGTCCGTACTATCGTTCATGGGGTGGCGCTGTTTTCAGAATTTCATTATTTCAAGGTCAATCAAGTGACAAGTTGAAAATTTACTGTGGTAGCCATATTGCATTTTAAAAAAGCGTCTTTTTTGTGGTCTACTTTCTGTGTGATCCACCGATTGTTTAATTTGTGTGATATTGGTTGTTGATAACAGTGATTACACTAAATTGGTTTATTTGTGTGATATTGGTTGTCGATAAAAGTGATTACGCTAAATTGGATTTATCCAAAGGTGTAAGATAGTTAATTGTATCATACTGGTGAAGGGTTTTAATTTTTATAATTTCATAAATTGATTTTCTCTCAGATTCCTTTGTCCTACGGAAGGACATAGTGGCATGATATATTGATTGATATACTCATCTAATTTAATCTTTTCTTTTTTTTATTATGGGGTGTAGCTGTTGTGTCCCGATTTGTTTCAGCCAAGGAAAAACTTTGCACAGTTTTCCTAATCCAAATGTCAATTTGGATAGATTTCGTCTATGAATTGCGTTATGTGGAAATGCTGAATTGCAGACGCTAAATCCGATGTGGTTTATAGATCTAGAAGGATATGCCACGACCATTTTGAACAGCATTTTGTAGGGCCAAATAACTTCTTAAAACCAAATGCATTTCCAACAGTTGTATTGCCAGGTATAATTATCTATTATATTAATTTTAGATTTTGTTACAAAATAATGTTTTATTGTAGTTGAGTTACGTCTAGAAGAAGACGATAAAGAATTCGGTAATAACCAAGACGTGACTGATAATTGTCGAACGCCACCACCGTCCACCACAAACCAAGGTTTGTGCAGTTGTTTTGTTGATTTATATATAAAAGAATCAAAATATCGATACTTGAGCCCAAATAAATTGAGCCCTGCGTCATAGTTTGAAATGGAATGAATTAAGATCAGAATCGCTAGTCAAATGAGTGCATTTTAAAATGCATCATTTTTTGTTACATTGATGTAACTCTCTCTGTTTATCACAGTTTGAACTAATGTACAAATATTACAATTACTCTTTTAAACAAAGCTAAGCGATAGCTTAAATTATATTCAGGTTGTTGTTTCTTAATTAGAAATTTGTGACGCAGGGCTCAATTTATTTGGGGCCGATAATACTAATGTGTACATGAAAAATTAACTTGAATAATTTTAGCTACAACAAGCACTTTTGGATAGAATAGGGATGAAAACGTTACGGTTCAAAGTTGGTACACCTCGAAGAACAAAAGGTTTGTACATGCAAAACAAATAATAATTTATGAAAGACGAACTTGAACATTTTTTAGCATCACGACTTAACAAAGTGAACATAACAAGATCTGCTGAACTTACCCCTAAAGCTAAATTTTTATATAGCAAAGCCGTTCACTTTCGAAGACAATTAAGAAGTAGCAAGTTTCGCAATTCAAATTTACGACGAAAGATAAATCTTGCCGAAAAATTCCGTCGAAGTGAATACTCGAAGACTTCAACTATGAACTGTATTGTTAGAAGATTTTTAAATCCCAATTGGAAAATGTCGAAAAAAAACCTCGTGGCAGGCGATTTACAAGAGAAGATAAAGTTTTAGCATTAGCTATTTTTAAACAAAGCGGTAGTGCTTATAGGTTTTTATCAAAGCTTTTTCTGTTACCATCCAGAAAAACATTGACGACTTTTTTGAACAAAATACCAATCACACCAGGTATTAACGAATGTGTACTTAAAGTTCTGGAAAGTGAAGCAAAGTCATTTAAGAAGAAAACTGGAAAGTTTTGTATCTTAATGTTTGACGAAATGTCCATCTGTTCGAATTTATCGTATTGTAAAAAAAGAAACATTGTGCAGGGTTTTGAAGACTTTGGATATAAAAGAATCGAAAAAATAGCAAATCACGTACAGGTAGTTCCTAATCATTTGAAAATTATATTAAAATTTAAATTTTGTTTTTTTTAGGTGTTTATGCTACGAAATATAGAAGGCAAATGGAAGCAACCCATTTTTTATAACTTCGTAAATGGTGCAATTAATCATTCAGATATTGAAAGAATTTTGAAATTATTAATTACAAAACTAGCTGACATTGGTTTGATTGTCTGTGCTACAGTTTGTGATCAGGGAACTAATAATTCATCCGCCATTCAAAATTTAATTGAAAAACTGAAGGGATTATCTCAGACGAAGGGCCCGGAGATGAGAGGCAGATTTTTGAAGTTGCAGGTTATCCCGTAATACCTCTATTTGATCCTCCCCATTTACTTAAGGGTATTAGAAACAACCTTCTTGTGAAAAACTTAAAATGCAGTATCGATGGAATTGAGCTAATTGCTAAGTGGGAACATATTTATAATGCATATTTAATAGATGGTGTATGTGGTGAACTTAGATTGATGCCAAAAATAAATAATAGTCACGTTCATCCACAAAATTTAAAAAAAATGAAGGTTTCGTGTTGCACCAAAGTGTTGAGTCGCACAGTTGCTGCTACCATTAATCTTATGGCTAAATCGGGTACGAATTAAACATTTTAATATTGTAGATAAGTTTTCACTAATGTGTTTTCTATAATTTAGGAACGACTGCTGAAACCGATAAAGGCATCCTCAAGTTACCATCAGAAGCAACACAAACTGCCCAAGTCATTATCTTCTTAGATAAACTATTTGACAGCGTTAATGGTCATGCTGGTTTTGATGTAGAAGGAAAACCGTTACGAACCTGCGTCACTGACAAATCTCCACATATTGAATTTTGGAAACAGGCTATTCTAATTTTAAAAACGATGAAATTTGTTAATCAAGATGGAAAATTAAGCACGCCACCAAGCCTAAAAAATTGGATTACAACATTGCAAGTAATAATTAAATAATTAAAAAAATAATTAAAATAAAATTAATTGATTTATATTATTGTATAATTCTCAGGGTTTCATTGATCTCGACATGAAAATGAAAAGTTTTGGTTTTAAAAAATGTGTCCCCGAACATTTAATCAAGACCCATTGGAAAATTTTTTTGGGCAAATTAGACAAAGAGGAGTACGGTTTACCAATCCAACAGTAGCTGCTTTTACTCCATTTTATGCTAGCTTGTTGGTAAATAACTTCACCAAAGGCTATTCAGTAGGCAGCAATTGCGAAAATGATGAAGATATTTTAATATCACTGCAAGAATTTGTTACACAGGTAATTCATTTTATTTATCATAAGGGAAAATTACTTATTCTAATTTGATAATCATTTTAGGATCTAGAAGATGCGGTTCAACAACTTGACAGTTTTGGCGATTCCATCCAGGTTCCTACCAAGTTTAAAAAGGTGAAGAAATTGAAATAATCTGTAATGCATTATGTAAGTGGATTTGTTTCAAAGAAAGTTTTACCTAAAGTGCAGCAGTGTGAAATTTGCAAAGGAAGCATTTTAGCCGCAGAAAATGCAAATGATTCCGTAGATGAAGCAACGAAAGTATTCACTGAGAATAAAGAATACCACAGCAAAAAAAGGTTAAAATATTGTTCTACAAAGTTTATTGAGTATTTAACCAACATCTACAATATTTTTAACTTTATATTCCCTAAAATTTGTCATTTGGAAAATATAATGCAAAGAATTTCTGAAATTATCAAGAAAAATATAAAATTTCCTTTTAGTAACGAGTGTCAGCATGATAAAGCGATGGAAGATTTAATAATTCATTCCTTAACAAGAATTTTAGTGTTTCACAATATTAAGACTTTAAATAATATTATGTTAGGAAAAGATAAGAGAAGTGTTCATCAAGCTCCTGCTATATTTAAAGCTGCAGCCTTGGTGTATCAAAAGTCTAGAAAGACTAGAAAGTCATATTAATTTGTTTTAATTATGATTAAGGGTAACTAGCAATTGTAATATATGTAAATACTTAAGATTTGAATTTGTATCCATTGTCAGGGTTGGTAACCATGGGGTTAGATTACCAACCGTACATGTATATAAGGAGTAGTTTAGTTAGACATAGTTAGTTCGTTTGTACCTCTTTTAGGTCAAAGTTTATTTATTGAATTGTGCAAGTATTAAAGTTTAAATATTATTTGGTGTAAATAAATTGTTATAAAGTAAGGACTTTACAGCAATGGCGCAATTTATAGCCTCTCCTACTCAAATGTCAGCCTTGTCTGCTCGTGGTTTACTTTGTTAAAACAAACAAGGCTCTGACGACCGAGTATCGGCGGAATAACCGTTCAAAAAACGTAGAGGAAATGCTTTGTTTAAATTTAAGTATTGCTATTAACTTTTATATTGGAATATCGAATAAATCTTTTCCATACAATTTCATGATGATAGGGAGGAGGTTTAAGTCAGTGAAAGTCTGAAACTACCGGCATAGATGATGCCGGTGTCTCGTACGAGATTTCCTCCTGCACGAAGGAAAACAAAAAAAAGGTTTTGAAGTTGAAATCCTCAGCACTGCAGGTAGTTTATAAAATAATTAATGTTTAATTTTCAGCGTTTCCAGGGTGATTTGAAGATGGACCAGTTAATAATTTATATTGTTTAATTTAATGAAATTAATTATTCAACAGAATATGTGAATAAAATATTAAGTTTATAATGATTTTTTCTGTAAGTAGTAGATAGATAGTATACTATGTAATTATAATATAAATGATATTAATAAAAATTATTGTCAATTTACCAAATAATAATGTATAAGTACTAAAATTTAAAACTCCTTTTATGTAAACACAATTTTATGTAATTATAATAATATAAAATTAAGTTAGTGATTTAATTATAATTTATATGTAAGTTTTGCATTGCATTTTTCACGTTATAATTATATAAATGTATCTAATTTATCTAATTCTTTCACGTAAATGACCTAATCTTTTAGGAAATTTATCTACCAAATTTACTAAACCATCTGGTAGGAGTTCAATTCCCGGAATCGAAAATACACTTTTCCTATAGAAATGGCTATACCAAACGAAAGAACACAAAATACAAGCTCTTTAAGGTGAGGATCAATCTTGTCGGAGTTGTAATAAGGCCACAATTTCATTTTGAAAATTGCAAATTTCCATAAGAAATACATGTAAGTGTATTAAAATGAAAAGGTATCATTCATTCTGTTGGCGGTACGTGTGCTGTGCCTGGGTCGACAGTGACTAGTGGTGGAGATAGCAGTCGCTCTCAGAGATCCGTCGCGTCAACTTTCAAAATTTTCGAGTTGGAGCCGCTTAAGGGATGTTTTAATGAGTTTAGCACGTGTCAAAACCGTTCGGAGCTGTACGAGCCCCGGAGGACGAGGACGAGTGCGAGAATAGGTTTTGACAGTGCAACCATTCAGAAATGAATTCACCAAAAGTGATTTTTCGAAATTTGTTGTCCGATCACAACTTTAATTTTTTATTAGCTAATTACACCATTATCTATCATAATTCGTCGTGAAAACCGAGTTTCTGGTATATTTAGTCGCCACATCCTCTTTCAACTTTGGGGCGGGTTATAGTTCAAAAGAGCCAATGATAAAATTGCATTCCAAATTAACTTTAAAGCCGTTTTTTCAAAATTGTGTGAATATTCCGCAAATTTTATTTTTTATACGCTAATTAGACCCTCATCTTTCATAATCCACTTCAAAAATGGTAAAAATCGCGATCCGGAATTCGAACCGTCACCAAACCATCTATTTTAAGTAGATAAATCAGTTGATTAATTTATTGAAATCACATTTCTGGTAGGTAAAGAAACCACCAAAAGTAGTTACATATTTTATCTAAATACTTTATAAAACGTCTACATCCTTTTATATTATTTATCTAAATTATTAGACAACTTATCTAAACATAAGTTTGTCTAATTCAACTATTAGCGAATAGACGTTACAGTCAATTAAAGTAGAAGGCTGAAAATCAATGACAGTTTTTAGATGATATGTCTAAAATTTAGAAGGTTTTTCCACAATAATTTTTTTAGTGTAGCACGTAGTATATCAGCTTTTAACTGGCCTAAGCTTCGTTGGAAGATTTCATCACGTTCTTGAGCCCACTATTTAACTCTTATTTGTGTCGTTAGTGTACATGGTGTGGTTTTGCTAAATGTTAATGGATCAAAGAAATATGGTGGATAAAGAGTTGACGGTGACCTTATATTTCTTAAGGCTGCGCGTACAGTGGATCAGTTTTCGGACGAATTGCTGCGAACAAAAACTTTGACGGAGACTCATAGTTACGAGTGATCGGTAATGGTGAACGATAGAATTCTCGTTCGTCGGTTTTCTTCCGAAAATCCACTGTAGCTGTAAGGAAATTCTGGTTTTGTTTGCTCTACCTTTATTAATCCTAAGTATTTCTATTTCACTCTTCGTTTTGGCAATAGAGCGTTATTTATATTTTTTTGCTTTTATTATCGGACTGGTGCCTGATTCTTTCCTCATTTTCAGTTTGTGCCATGTAAGCATAATTCAGCAATCGTCGCAGGTAAGGTGCCACTACATATTGCTAAGAACCCACGACCAATCATCTCGGAGCTGTGTACGAAAAATATAAAGTTAGCTTTTCACCAGAACATCGAGAGCAAGAGGCAGTGTAAGCGGTAAAACTCACAAATAGCGCTACACCATTTTTATATTTTTCGTGATTTTCTAGTAGGTAAATATAAAATTAAAAAATTAACCAAGTAAGTAAACATTAAAATTGAAATTATTTCATAAACTTGGACTAAATTTTTACTTGCAGAATAAAAACTACAGTACATCCCAGTTGGATTCCATTTATTTTGTTCCGTAACTAATTGAAATATTATCTGTTACCTACTAATTCGGGGACGGGTAATAAACCGAACTCCGATTTTGACCATTTTGAAGTGGATTATGTAAGATGATGGTCTAATTAGGGCATAAAAAAAATAAAATTTGCGGATTATTCACACAATTTTGAAAAAAACGGCTTTAAAAATTTATTAACAATGCAATTTACTCATTGGCTCTATTGAACTGTAACCCCGCCCACCAAAATTAAAATGGGCTGTGGCAACATTTAAAATACCAGAATCTCGTTTTTTACAACTAATTATGAATGATAATGGTGTAATTAGCTAATAAAAAAATTAAATTTGTGATCGGACAACAAATTTTCGAAAAAAAATCACTTTTTGTGTGAATTCGTTTCGGATTTGGTTGCACTGTCAAAACCTACTCTCCGCAACCGCCCGAGCTCGTCCCGGGCGCTGGCGGTGCTCGAGCGGTTTTGACACGTGCTAAACTCATTAAAACATCCCTTAAGCGGCTCCAACTCGAAAATTTTGAAAGTTGACGCGGCAGATCTCAGGAGCGACTGACTCGTTTCTAACACTGCTCTAGTTGGCCCCGCCCTAAGGTAAACCGCTAGAATAAATCTGCACGGACGGTCACCAAAATGCATAAAATTATTGCGTAATATTACGCAATAATGCACTTACATGTATTTCTTATGGGAAAATTGCAATTTTCAAAATTGAATTGTGGCCTTAATACAAGTCCGACAACAATGATCGTCACCTTAAAGATCTTGTATTTTTATGCTCTTTCGTTTGGTATACCCATTTTTATAGGAAAAAGTGTACTTTTGAGTTCAGGTTTATTACCTCGACCCACTAATTGTAAGACCTCTATAGTTGTTGGTGCATTATTTTGCGAGGTCATTTTTTGGTCCCGCATGTGTCAGATAATACAGTTGTTATTAAATAATTGTTAGTATTATTTGTCATAATTTTAATCTGTACATTATTTGTATCCATTGTAGGTATTTATTAAACAAAACGTTTTGTTGCTATAATTAGTAATTATTTATCATTTATTTACATTTTCAATATTATGCGTAATTAGTGCGATATCAAATTATATCCATATTTATAACATACAAGTAATCAATGTGATTGAATTCCCGGCAAAGGCAATTGTCCCCCAATTGTATTATTATGACAGCACTCAAACACACAAAATTACATGAACGAAATATAACGATAAGCAATCAGTTGTCTCGAGGCTATAAAAACACCGGATTACTGGGAGGGCCGGATAAGTGAGATGCCGGTGTCGAAACTCCCCAAAGGATATTGCGGAAGATGCTGCATCTCGAGCGCTTTAGTTGCCTCTCGATCAGACTCAATCGAGATTGGTCGAAGAAAGTGTCTTAAGTTAGCAACCAAAGCGAGTCGAAGTGCAGGGAAGTACTAACGAGACGACGGTCTCGATGATACTACGTTTATTTAAATTATTTACAAAGTTTATATACAAAATTACAAATGCTGATTTAGTGATTACATTTCATAAAGTTGTGACCTATTAATTTTGATTAGTTTACTTGAAATGGAATGTGCTATGTGCACTTTATTTATAAAAAATATAAAATTTTGCTTAAATGTTACAATACTTTAAATAAATTATCTACAGGGTGTACTGGTTATGAAATAAAATTTTAATTGTTTAAGCGTAAGATTAAACAGCCGGATTATAGAGAGTACGGAAACAGCAAAAACAAGAGGATACACCTTTTGGTCCAACATTTTTCTCTCGGACTACCTTTTGTTTGGGAAATGGGAAAAACTGTTTTAGTTAAACAAAGCAAATTTGATCGATTTTTGAGGAGTCAAACAAAAATTTTTAAGACAGATAATAAATTCGCTACTGCGCGCGAATAAGGAGTTAATCAATATTTTATGACCATGTTGTTCAAGACGCTTTTTTATTAATTTTTAATCTAAATGGCATAACTATTTTGTAGACTATCTCACCAATAGCATATTGTCAATAATATAATCTTAAACAATTTTTAACACAACGCCAAAATAATATGATCGTTTTTGACTTAAGCTCTTATTTATGGGCAATAGCAAATTAGTATTACACCTAAGAAGAAATTTTAATGCCTTTATTTTTACTAGTATATAATAATATACATTTTATTATGTTGTCTAATTACTACAGCAGAATTTTTGTTAAATTATTAAAGTTGACTTCGAAATTGCGTTTAACAACGAAAATAAAATTTAGTATCAAACTACTAACTAATTTTTTTAGCAAACAGTGCATAACTCGTAACGGTTTGTCGTGCCATTTCGTCACATTCATTTGTTGTACGTGTAAGGTAATATTACTTCAAAATGGTATTCCATTTATTTGCCATTTTTGCGTTGATATTGTCCACAAGTTTTTAATTTTACATATTATTTTCGGGTGATGTTAGTTCAGGTAGTTTTGCAATCAATTGCGCTATGTTCGCGACAACATATATCGTTTAATGCGGTTAATCCTGTGTAAGTCCACTTAGTTGAACTACATACACGGCTGTAGAGGGAAGCCTGCAAAAAATAAAATTATTATTCACTTCTGATATGTTTTTGTTTAACTTTTCAAATTACTTTTAAATTTTGGTAATATCCCAATAAATTGCAAATCATTTGCGGTCCGTCACCTTCAGAAGCTTTAGCCAATAACATGCACAATTTGGTGCATTTGTCTTCTCCATGACTATCGCAGGTGACGCTTATAGTTTTTTGTTTTAGAACTACTTCGTCAGATGTGGTAGGATCTTTGGTGTTAAATATTCCACATTCGCAGATGAAATCTATGGAAAGAATTTTAGTTTTAAAAATATAAAATTAACAAATTCTTACCTATTGGGTCGAGTTCGGCTTCGGTTATCACAGTTAAGGGAATGCTTTTCTGCACAGGAGAAAAAGTTGAAGTTACTATTATTGGTAACTTGCAATACATACAATATAAATTACAAACATTCAAGTCTTGGTTACCATTGGCTGCACTAAAACAATTAAAATATATTATTTTATTTATTAAAACTTGAAAAGTTCTACTTACATTGCACAACTAACAAGTAATATAGACACAAATAATGCAATCTTCATGTTGACTCGTTGCGGTGGTCTGGTTTTATGAAGTGAAACAGCCATTAGAACTTGCGCTCCTTTTATACCCACGACAAATAGTACGTACACAATTATTGTTTATAATTTGAATCTTTGAACTGCAGTTTTCCAATACACTTTTGGTCATTAACACAATGGATATTCTTTGCTTAAATCATTTAGAACACTTTTAAATGTTGTTTATGTAATTGCAGTTGGAAGAATGTATAGACGTCATAGAACATGATATATACCTATATCATATCTATTATCTACAAAATATTTTCTAATTGATTAATTTTAAAAATATTTTGTTTTATTATACCTAGTGTCCAATAATTTTAGTATGAATTTCTTTTTATAAATAAAACTAGTGCTAGCAAGTAGGAATTAAAAAAATACATAAGCCATAAGATAAGTTAAAGGTGTGATGATGATGATGATGGAATATTACGTTAATAAAAGGATGGAAACATATATTGCAGTATAAACCAGTGAAAGACTTATCTTAGAATGAAGACAGAATCAGCACCGCTATCAATAATAATGTATACATATGTCCCAACAGAAGAAAAAACAACAATGAAAAGGTGGAATGGTATAGCAAATAGTAGAGAAGGTGCCTGCACATGACACACTTGCCGTAATAGGAGATTTTAACGTAGCACCTGGAAAGAAAGATTAAATAAACGAAATATGTGGTAAGCACACAGTACATGGAGTTATCAACGATAATGGCATAAGATTGTGTAGTTTGGCGGCGGTAACGAAAAAGGTAGTGAGCAGTACAAGATTCCAGCATAGAAGGATTCACAAAATAACGTGAGGGACTCTGACCACTATTTAGTTACTGCAAGAATGAAGCAAAAAATACATGTTAAGCACGGAAAGCTTAAAAGAAGAAGTAAATGGGCAATGAGAAAACGGGAAAATATAATTGTGAAGAATAGATGTGAAGCTGAGATGAATAGTGAGTTGAAACAATTTAGAACAATGCATTAACAAGGATTCAAAATACATAAAAGAAAAGCTGTTCGAGTGTGTCGAAAAAATATAGGATATGAAGAAAAGAAAATAGATAAGAAGTGGTTTGACGATGAATGCAAAAATAAAATAACATAAAAAGGAAATAAAAGAAAAATGGCGAAAAACAAGACCTGAAGGAATACATGAAAGAAAGAAGACTGGCATACAAGATATGTAAACAAAAAAAAGAAATGGCTTGAGGACATAATAAATGAATTGAAAAGATCGAACAACGAATAATGTAAAAAACTTTTATAAAGCATATAACAGGAAATTGTAACAATTCCTGTTAAGTTTAGTCCCCTTGAGTTTTGTTAAATTTGCATATAAGGTGAGAGAAAAGTTGGCACTATGTTTTCCTATTAGATAGCGGCTTTTTGATAAAAAGAGTGCTCGTCTTAAGAGCGCGCATGTATATAATTTTAATTTGGTGCAAATTTTCGTGTTTAAACCCACTGTGATTATTTCATCCTCCATATCACAGGTAAATTACATTCAACTTTGTTTTGCCGATTCTTACCACTTATTTTTAGTGGGTTTTAATGCCAGGTTAAAGAATCTGTTCCAACTGGTCACAGATTAATATGTTTTCCAGTTTTCTTAATTTTTTCATTTTTTACTTACAGGTTTATTTGAATTTTAATATTGCATTTAGTAATGAAGATAGTTTAATAAAAAATTGGGATAAAATTTATCAAAATATAGTAAACGTTTTTTTAAATAATGTAAACAATATAAAACTATAAGAAGTTTGATGGAACATCTTCAAAATAATGCAAATATTTTTAATAACAAGTCCCCTATATGTATTATAATTATGCTAAGTTTATATTTACAATAAATTTTTTATTTCAGATTCAAGAACTGAATGTCTATTTTGGGTCTTGCACGGTTCTTCTACATTGGAAAATGTTACAACGAAATAGAAGACCCCATACATTTTTTGAAAACACGAAAGAAAAACATACAACCTTTGTTATATTGAATCGGTACCGATATTTTTTCAATTAAGGAAATTTATATATTTTTGATAGCATGAGATATCAAATTTATAATTTTTTAAGGGGATATTTTTTTTAAATATTTTATTTGTTTAATTTAAATTATCCAAAGAATCTCTAATGTTTTATAATTTTATAGACGTATTTTTTTAATTTTAAACCGAGTCAAACATTTCTAAAAGTTGTTATACTTAGAATTCGATAAATTGAAATAAATTTTTAAAATAACTACTGTTGATTTTCTTTATGCTGTAAAACCTTTGTGAAGCACCATAGTGTCCTATAATGCAAATAATTCAAAAAGACATGATTCTATAAATAAAATAATTTTGCCTCTAATTTCCAGAAAAAATTGATTTATTAAATCTAAAGCTCTTTAGTAGTTCAAATTATAATGTTAATATAATCAATGGTTCCGGCGTTGATGTAGTGAAAGTTTTTCATAATTGTCAAAAAATTCTACAAAAAATATTAAAAATGCAAGAAATAATCTATCCACGAAAATACAGTTGGTTTTTATTTATTAGAAATTTTAATTTAAAAATTTTTAACTTTATTTTAAATTTAAGAGTTTTAATGTTAATTTTAAATTGTGAACAAAACAGCAAATACATAGTTGTCAAAGCTATGGTCATATTTTTATTAAATAAAAAACCAACTATATTTTCGTGAAAAGATTATTCCTTGCATTTTTGGTATTTTTTGTCCAATTTTTTGACAACTAAGAACAATATTATTCGTTACACTACGAAAAATATACGTAAGAATTACGTACGAGGATAACTATAACAAAGTATGTAATTCATTGTATTAATTACTACATATTTTTTAACTAATGTCATTATTCGTAAAATTACGAAATAAATTAATTTTTATATTAATGAAGTACAGTCATCAGAAACTTATCGGCGTTCTTTATATGAAAGAACGTAACGTATTAATTTTAACGAATCTGTTTTCGTTGATACCATTGACCTAAACATTTTTAATGAATATATTTCTGTTGTTACAACAAAATACATCGTTGGAGCAGTTTTGAGGAACGATTTCGTCAACGCAAAGTTTCAGTTCGTTGTATTTAAGCTCATTTTGGTTCAGTGCATAAGGCGGGGCTAACTAGAGCAGCGTTAGGAAGGAGTCAGTAGCTCCCCAAGATTCGTCGCGTCAACATCCATACTTTTTCGAGTTGTAGGTACTTGGGGGATGTTTTTAGTAAGTAAAGCGCTTATCAAAACCGCTTGTACCATCAGGAGCGACTCGGAGGGTCGCGCAGGGTGCGGAAAGTGGGTTTTGATAAACGCAACCACGTCAAGAGTCGTATTCACATAAAAAGAGAATTTTTTTCGAAATTTTTTGACCGATCGCAAATTTAATTTTTTTATTAGCTAATTACACCATTATCTTCCATAATTCGTTGTAAAAAACGAGATTATGGCATCTTTACTGTTCTCACAACCTATTTTAATTTTGGTGGGCGGGGTTACAGTTCAAAAGAGCCAATGATAAAATTGTATTCCAAATTAATTTTTAAAGATGATTTTAATGATGTCCTCTTTCATAATTCACTTCAAAAATCATAAAAATCCGAATTCGGGTTTCGTGATCGTCCCCAAAATTCGAATGCTAATTAAGGACTGTTTTCCGCATTGGGTCAAACAATTACTTTATATACATTTTGCATTACAAGTGTATCCAGCACAATGTAATGTCTCTTACTGACGACGAGTTTAATTTTAATGAAGAAGAAATGGTTTCAGAAAATGAAGTAGCTATTGAAGATGGCAACTTGCTAGAGGAAGGGCGAAGAATCAGAAATAATTACATCGTTAATAACTACAATTAATTTTTAATGTAATAAAATATTTACATCTACAAAACAATGATTTAATAGAATTTAAATAACAATTATATTATATTATAATGTGTATATTTAGATCAAATGTATCTCTCTATAAATTATCGAGGACTTATTCTGGATTTTAGTGCCATCTTAGGAATGACACCTTAATTATAATAGTTTTCAAAAATTTATAAAAAAAATATTGCAAACTATAGTATATCAAAATAAAACTAGATTCTAATGCACTTATCTTGCTGGTATTAGCGGTATAAGGTTGCTGTCGCTCCAAAGGCAGAGAACGTCGTTCACGTATCTGACCCATCCTCTAATCTTGTTGGCATGTCTAGTTTCATCGATTTTTTCCCACTTGATCCATAAACAGGTCTGCGAGTGCAGATGACAGAGGTGATCCCATGGATAGACCCTCTATCATACGGTAGTTTTTCGAATCAAATCTAAAGAAACTTTGTAGGGTGGCGGTTTTTAAAAGTTCGATAAAGCTATCAGTATCGATGTCCCGGCTTTAGAGGTAACATTTGATGCACTCGAGCGTCTCATTAATTGGAGTATTAGTAAAAAGGTCGACCACATCAAATGAGACCAGCTGTCCACCCATAGTCTAATTGAAGTTGTTGCTTAATTCCAGAAATTCTGTCGCGCTGTATATAGAGTAACTTAGGTGTAAGTTCGAAAACCTGAACCAGAATTCTGATAAGCACCTGCTGGTTTGCTTGCTAGGATATTATACTTGGTAATGTCTGGCCTCGTAGAACGGCCTTTCAAGTATATTTTAGGTATAGAGACGAACTCCGGCATTATGGGGTTCATGGGCACAAGATTTCAAGTATAGCACATGGGCTTGCTAGTATACTCTGTTTTTTCGTATGTATCTCTTGACGATTTTTATGTAAAAAAATCGTGACTCCTTATATAGTTGACGATTGGTGGGAGCCCATTCCACTACCATCCGGTTCGACCGGAATTTGGTCTCCTATTCCATGTTCCGAATCGTATCTTTGTCTGTTGTTGTAGGAGTTTTGCTGATTTACCTCTCACGTTAGCCTTGTAGATTTCCCTCGTCCACCGGGATTGGTTACCCGATCTCGGAGAGTCCTCCACAAGTTACCAGGGACCACCAGCGAGGAGGTGTGAGTAGGATTTTGGTCCCCACCGTAGATTAATCTAAAACAACCATTCTGAACTCGCTTAACCCGGCCAACATCGATGGAGTCCAGGCATGGACCATAAACAACATCGCAATGGTTAAAATGCGACAGCACCAGAGAATCGCACAGAGCAGTCTTTAGATGTAGAGGTTAAAAAAGTCAAATAGGTAAACAAAGAAAAATTAGTTCCCATGCGGAAAAAAATGTGTTGCCTCTTAAAGTACTTAAAAAAACGGGTTAAAATTTACCCGTTTCTGGAAAAGCCTTGCTTAAAAAAAAAAATTAAAGTTGCCACAACTGAATACCATGCGGAATTAAAAAGCCATTTAAAGGCGGCAAAGCAAGAAAAACCTTATTAAATATTTTAAACCAAATAATTCAAACAATAATAATTAATAATAATACTGATATGTAATTAAACTGATTTTATTTTTATTTATTTTATTTTCCTACCTTGGAACCCAACCCTTGCATTTCCATACAAATAACCATTCCATATTTACGGTTTCCTTATTCGCGGCATAATTTTGGAACGTATACTCCGTATTTTTATATGTTATTGTTTTTTTCCCATTTTAGTATGTATTTTTTTCTTTTTATTTTTTTCCCTTTTCCTAGGAAGGGGAGGGGAAAATCATTTTATTTACCTATTTTTTTAAACATGTAGACGAAACGCCCTGGTCGCCGATCAAACTTGTATGCGACTTTTAAAGGATTCTAGAGTGCGACTCAAATACTAACATTTGATCACCAATAGTTTCGTGGAGCGTAACCGCTTGCTGAGGTGGTGTCCCAGCTCCGACTGTAATTATGCAATTAAGGTGTCGTCTGTGGAGGCGCGATCTGTGTCTTGTCGTTGTGGCCACATGTTTTGTTTCTCTTGTGGACAAAACTGACACGATCCGGTGCGATGCTTGTTGCTTAAGAAGTGGATCAAAAAAGTGTGATGATTCCGAAATGTCAAACTGGATAGCGGCCAACACAAAAGAATGCCCCAAGTGCAACGCGACCATCGAAAAGGACGGCGGTTGCAATCACATGGTGTGGAAAAATCAAAACTGTCAAGACGATTTATGTTGGGTGTTTGGGTCCCTGGGAGCCGCACGGAAGTTCGTGGCACAATTGAGGGGCTCAGAGGAAAAGTGGTACAAGTGACATTTTGGTAAAAAATGAGATATGTACATATTCGGATATTCCATTTTATTAAAAGCAAAAATAGTATCAGGTAGTTATATATGAAATGTCCGATTTTTATTTCAGTCTTAAATAAGAATTTATTGTGAAAAGACGTTTTTACTTAGGACCAAAATTATTTTTGTATTTTGAAAACCAGGTTAATATCTTGTATTTTTACCAATTTTGTTACCTGAAATGGTTATATAGAAGTGCCTTTTTACATCTTTCAGAAATTTTGTCAACAAGAGATATTCGAAAGATTTTTCTTTTTCAATTTAAAAAAGGCCTAAATGCTGCAGAATCATATCGCGAAATTAATCATGTTTTTGGAGAAGATATGTGTAACGAACCCACAGTTCGGCGATAGTTTACAAAATTCAGTCAAAATAACTTTGATTGGCAAAATGAGCTTCGTGAAAGACCGCTTATGGGCATAGATGACATTGAATTTAGGACGGAAGTTGAAAGTGATCCATCAACAACTGTGCGATTTCTTGCAGAGAAGTTTAATGTATCTATTGCTAGTATAAATCGTCATTTTGCTCTGATTGGCAAAGTAAAAAACTGGATAGATGGGTGCCACATGAATTGATGGATTACAATAAGCTTCGTCGATTACAGAAAGCGATTTGAGTAATCGAAACAAAGTAAACCCATTCCTCAATCGTATTATAACGTGTGATGAAAAAATAGATTTTCTACAATAACCGGAAACGATCAGCACAGTGGTTGGGACGCGGAGAAGCTCCGATGCAGCGTACAAAAGGGCGCTTTACCCAAGAAAAGTTATGGTAACGGTATCGTGGACTAGTGTAGGTATTATCCATTATTCCTTTTTACAACCTGGTCAAACTATCACGGCTAAGTCCTACTGCAGAGAACTTGAAGTCCTGCATTACAAATTACGACGTTTATAGCCGTCATTGGTAAATAGACGTGGACTAATACTGTTGCACGATAATGCAAAACCCCATGTGGCACAACAGACCGTACAAAAACTGTACGAGTTAAAATATGAAGTTCTACAACATCTTTCTTACTCACCTAACCTGTCGCCTACCGATTACCATTTTTTTCAAAATTTGGATAATTATTTACGGAATAAAAAGTTTTTAAACAGGGACTCGATAATTGCAGCCCTCGAGGAATTTGAAGGTAATAAAAACCAGCTCTTTTTCAAAATAGAAATTTTTGCACTGCCTGACCGTTGGCAACGTGCAATAGATGCAAATGGTGATTATTTTGCAGAATAAACATCAACACAACACGAGTTGGATCGAAGTTCAATTCCTAAGAAAATCTGTCAATATTTTGTGCCAGTGTCGTCAAACCCTCATGTATACCTACATTTTTGCTTATTTATTGCCTTCGAAAAAACAATCAATCTGTGATATTTGAAGACAATCAGAAAGATTTGGAGAGCGCTACCGAAACTCTCAGCGAATACTTGGAGCATGACATAATCCAGGAAAACCTTGTTGATATAAAGCAAAAAGTTCAAGACAAATATCGTTACTGTGATGGACGCAGAAAAGCTTTGCTTGCACATGTCCATGAAGGATATGACAAGGATTTGTGGGAATACATGGACTAAAATTAAAAATTGTAAATGCATGCGTTTGACGTGTGACTTTGTTTTGTGAAAGAGTTTGTATCTTTTTTATATTTTTAGGTGTTTTCGAGTGCATTAATTTAAATAAATAAATCCTATATTTGTTACACATTTATGGTCACACAAAAAAGTACTGCTCTCGCTGTACAAAAATCTTGCCCAGCAATGTGTTAAGACCAAAGATACACCAGCTACATGTGCCCCTTTGCACAGGTTCACACCCAGCTAACTATAAAGGGTGTACCATCTACAAAGAAATCAGAAACAAAAAATATCCATCTTTACGCATAAAACAACCAACTCAAGTAGACCAAGTTCAATCCCAACAACGCATTAATTTAATCGAAAGGACGACTAATCTAGTAGTAGATCCTGTGCTTTTGCACACCCCAATAATTCAACCCTCCTATAGTCATCTACTCTTTTTACTAACAAGAGCTACATCAAAATACCCAACTACACAGTCCATCAAACTAATCATCCCGATGGTACAGCTCTTGGAGGAACTGCCATTATAATTAAAAACTCTATACACCACAACGAAGTAGAAAATCATAAAAAAGACTACCTACAAGCAACATCAGTCAAAGTTAAAGACCAAAGAGGCTCAGGAGTTATTTGACAATATACTGCCCGCCAAATAAGAGAGGCAGGGAGTCATCAAGGAAGAACACTTCACAAGATTCTTCAACTCACTCGGTACCCGTTTCTTGGCAGCCGGTGACTACAATGCGAAACATTTCCAATGGGGTTCCCCAGGCGGAAGATACAAAATATCTCGGGATGCATCTGGATCGAAGGTTGACATAGAAGAAACACATATGGTCCAAACCCAAACAGCTTGGCAAAAAGCTGTACAAATTAAATTGGTTAATCGGTCAGTAATCCCAGCTAACTATGGAAAACAAAATTCTGCTATATAAAGCCATCATCAAACCTATTTGGTCCTATGGCATTCAACTCTGGGGTTCGGCCAGCAGCTCAAATATTGAAATCTTACAAAGATTTCAATCTAAAACTCTGCGAAAAATAAGCTGCGTTAAGGAAGAGATACGGGCTAGTAGTGCTAAGTATTATCAACGGCTGTCCAAACACTCTTGCCCTTAAACTACCAGACAACTCAAATCAATTTAGGAGACTCAAAAGAGCCGATTTTCTAGATGTGCCAAAAGAACATTTTGATACTTGCATAAATAAATCCAAACCTGTGTGTAGCTAGTATTAATATTGTAAATTTTAGCCTAGGCAACTGTCGTGGGACGGTGGGCCATTCAAGTTACAAAAAGCCATAAAACTTACCAAATGTACAATATACAGATAGTAAATAAATAAAAGGATTACAAACAAAACTAAAATATTTCCTACTGCCACTGGCATAGAATTAAATGGTTGTTCGAATTTGTTGCTAATAAAGATTTCAAAAATATTAAGTAAATCGAGATTTGTAGTCTCTAACATAGTGTTTATCAACTTGAAACTGGGGTAAATTAATTAACTGAGTGTTATTAACTCCAAAAGTCGCGTAATCCCAACTTTATTCTTAGTTTTCACGAAGTAAGGTTAGGTTGGAATGTGATAACGCGCAAATAATGTATCGTACACCTCCCAAAGGAGGAGCTCTCAATGGCTGAGCGCAAACCTGGCGAATCAAAATGAGTACGATCCCTTACAAAAAACGCCTACAAGCTAATCCACTTAAGACAGGGAGTATGGGACTAAGCCCTGGTATCCCATTAGGATGTAACCTAATTCACCATTATTCCATTATTACCATTACTCAATATCATTATTCAATATTAACATTCAGTATTCAACAATCAGCATTCAACATCATTATTATTAGTATCATTATTACTATTATTATTATTGATTTAAGTATTATATTGTTGTTAAAGTTATTAAGTTGTAAATGTGCAAATATATTGTGTTATATATTGTTATAAATATACTAGGGGGCTCGGCCCCTGAGCGCGGCTCAACCCCTGGCCCCTTCGGGCCAATTTGCGTTTGAGCCGCTCACGTTTTGCCCGCTTGTAATTGTATATAAATGAAAAATCCTTCAAGTTATAAAACTTCTTTCCTTACGACATTTGTTGAATCATAAATCATATTCAGCAAACATCACCTACTACTGACTTGCACCGCAGATGTCGCCATCCATGCCATCTTTTGAAATTTCTTTATTAATTAAACAAAAATAAAGAAACAAAATACCAATATAGAAAAAGCGAAGTGTTGTTCGCCGGTGTCAAGTGCTGTGATTAAGTCTTGTACAGGATCGTCTTTGGTATTACACTAAACAGCTTTGTATGTAATCCACAAAGTAATTTCACATATTATACTACTAAATTTGCGAATGTCCACGGATAAACCGCTGGCGCCGCACGGATAAGCCGCCGCACGCGTAATAATCTGACGGTAATCGATGTATAATGGGCCCACGGATAAACCGCTTCACGGATAATCCGCGCACGGATAATCGGGGTTCTACTGTATCTCGTTTTATACAATTCTCCTACTTAGAGGAGATTATAGTTAACTGCTTAGTATCCGATGAAAGAGGGCTATAATAAGCTTCTCTTCTAAAAAGAGTGTCCCTTTGGTTTTAATAAACATTATCGTTTCGTAATATCCCGTAGCATAAAAATTTCCCATCATTGTAATATCCCCATAAAGTTGTAAAAAATATTAAAACTACTCACTTTTCGGCAAACTTCAAGTTGAAAAATTCGAAAGCATCCATTAATTTCTTAAACTATCTTAAGGGTTTTTCAAAAGTACATTTTCTTGATAATACCAAATAAAAATAACAAATGTCCGATTTTATTCGATCTTCTAAGTAGGCATAACTCCTTAAGTAGTAACGTTGCGCAATTCTATCGTTTCCCATATTTTATTTGAATTGAACAGCTGTAGCTGAAAAAAGTAAACATTAATTAAATTACACTTTTTTATGAAATCAAACTTTAAAATGATTTACATACGCACATTAAAACTAAATATAATAGTATAATAGTGCATCAATTGCGACAAGTGCAGTTTACCACCCGAGAGTAATGTTCCCAAGTCAAGGCGAAGTTTCACAAAAAAAATGGTTGCGATATTTCCACCCAACATTGTGCACTTCAAGTTATACATTTTCTAAACCCAAATTGGGTTTTTACTCCAGCGGTTGTAGAAAAATGAATATTTTATACCTGGAAAATTGTGTTTAAAATTTAAGCTTAAACCTTAGACCCCAAAATTTTTAAATTCGCAATTCTATTCTATCTTTGCAAATTTCATATTATATTCGAACCATGAATAAAATTGTCGTACATTTGGCAGGAATTTCTAACATATTTTTATTAATTTTAATTAATTAATTGCTTCTAACCTATTTTAAATGTTTAGCCACCTACCAGTGCTAACCGAAATAGGAGTCTTCAATTCCCAATATTTCTGCCACAACCACCAACTGGGAAAAATTCGGGTGCGACACACTTAATATACCACTTAATTATAAATTTATTTATAATATTATTTATAAAATATTATTTATTAAATTTATAATAGCAATACTAAAGAAACTTCACTATCACTCAAACTCACACTACCTCCGGACCTAATTCAAAAGTCAAAATAAAAATAAACTTCGGAAAATTTATCAGCGTCACCGCTTTCCGATCATCAAAATCCAAAACAATAAATTTGCCAACGACATCAATAATTCAATCTCTAAAATTAAAAACCTTAAATGGGAGAAAACGCTTTCGACAAAATCCTAAAAACTTTGGACCATCGCCAAAAATCTTAAGGGCAAGAAATCTCGTATCCCAATGCCCCACTTCAAACTCCACTAAATAGGACTCAAAACTACCAATCTTGACAAATCAAATGCTATAGCCAGCACTTACTTAGAAAATCACATGCTCACCAAAAACTTCTCAAATCCCCAAACAAAAACATGGTCCAACAATCCCTACTACTCCTCCAACAAACATCCGTCCCTACACCTCTAGAAGACTTCACTAACTCGAAAGAAATTTAAAATGTCACATATGTCCACCCTGTATATAAAATAAATTAAAGTATACTTAATAATGTATTGAACATGAACACTGTCATCAAATAGCTTAAGGTTGTAAACATCAAGTAAGAACGGAAATGGAAAATTTCCATGAGAAAATGTATGATAAGCTAAATGGCTATGTGAACGAATGAATGAGGTAAAAATAAAGAATCGACAATGGGAGTCGTAAGTAGAAGTTGTAAGTGAGTCAACATGTAAGTAAAATAAATAAATTTTATAATGTAAATATTAGCTACAGAAATTATGTAGAATAATTGTTTAATATAATAATTGCTACTTAAACCAAGTTTAACCAATTAACTACACCCCAACCCCTCAGTTAACCTTCCCTGCAACAATTTATCAACTCATTTAAAACAAAGCTCCGGGTCACGATAACATTACATCACAAATTCTCAAACGTTAACCAAAAACCAATTGTTCAGATTTACTATATCATGAATCAATGTCTCAAAAACCAATACTTTCCAACCGCTTGGAAACAAGCCACTATCATACCAATTCCCAAACCAGCAAAACCAAAGAACATTCCATCCAGCTATCGTCCTATCAGTCTCCTACCAACCCTTTCCAAGGTCTTAGAAAAAATCATACTCGCACGCATTAAGCAACACGAATCTGAACATAACATCATTATTCCCGAACAATTTGGTTTCCGTTCGAACCACAGTACTACACTCCAACTCGCGAGGCTCGTGAATATCATCACAGTCAATTACAACATCAACAAAACCACCGCGGTTACTACACTCGATATCGAAAAAGCATTCGATACAATCTGGCATGACGGCCTAATTCATAAACTCGTCAAGCAAAAACTCCCCATCCATCTAATTAAAATCATACAAAGTTTCATTCACAAACGCTCCTATCAAGTTCTCGTTAACCGCTCCTTATCAGATCCCCACCCAATTCCCGCCGGTGTTCCCCAAGGATCAGTCCTTGCACCCACACTGTTTTCCTACTACATTAATGATATACCGAAGCACCCTAACACCCAAACAGCACTTTTTGCGGACGACACCGCAATTATATCAGAGTCTTTAAAAAATCAAGCCATCACGTATCTCCAGCGCCATCTTAACGAACTAGAACTTTATTACCACCGATGGAAAATCAAGTTAAACGCCGGCAAAACCACTCTAACAACGTTCTCTCACAAACGCGACCAACTCACCACTACAAATCAATAAAACGGACATCAATCATACTCCCTCGGTTAAGTACTTAGGTGTCACGCTAGACGAGAAACTCACATTTAAAGAACACTGCGTACTCACGGCTAAAAAAGCAAACTCGGCATATCACGCACTCTACCCCCTACTTCACCACCAAAACAAACTCCGGCTTAAAATCAAACTCCAATTATACAATTCCATGATCCGCCCAATACTCCTTTACGCCTCTCCAGTATGGAGCAAAACGGCTACTTCGAACTTGAGATACCTCCAAAGGGTACAAAATAAATGTCTCAGACTAATTACAGGATCCCCAATGACAACTGAAATTTATGAACTACACACACACGCAAACAACACACTCACACTACGGGCCGAAATAAACCGCACCGCTAGGAAATTCTTTACCGAAACTACTGCGCGAAATCCACTCACCAAAAACATTGCAAACACACGAAAATCAAACGCACCATTTAAAATAAAACACAAACTCATACAACTGAAACCATAATTAAGACCAAATTAAGTTACTAAGATCAAATTATTAACTTCCTCTCTATCAAGCTGGGTTTTTGTACTCGTTTTCCCCGAACTAGTTTGTTTCAATTAGCAATTAAACTGAAACTTCTTCTTCTTCATGTGCCATATCCGGTCTCCCGGACGTTGGCGATTCAGCTTGGCCGAAGCCAAGATGAATTTTACCAGGAGTATAATTCATAGGGTGGTTTAAACTGAAACCTGTACTCCAATTCCCAATAGTCCAATAAATTGCTACAGAAGCAATAGGCGCGGACTTGCAAAATCATTACAAACTACTGTTAAATTAACAATTATTACTGTCAATAAAGAGTTATAAAAGCAAAACCAATAAAGACGCATTTATTAAAAACAAATAAAAATGTCCTGAAAATAAAAATTATTAATAAAAGTGATAAAAACGTGGTGAGTTGATGTCTGCAATAGCGATTCTCAAAAACATCAAAAGGACCAAAGGTGTGGAGCGCCGACACTGTTTGAATCAAAATTACTCTTCTACGCTCCATTCGTTATGTCATTTTGATGTTTCTGAAAAGCGCTGTTATTGCAGACATCAGTTCACAAAGGTTTTTATCAATTACATTAATTATTTTTACCTTTCAGTGCAGTTTTACTTGTTTCTTATTTTTAATAAAAGCGGTTTTTTAGTTTTTCTTGTTAGAATTTACAATGCAATTTTTACTTTATTATTAACATTTTATTGCTACGATAGTACACCTACAGTTAAGAAATCTTTATTGTAATTCCTATGTAACTAATCAATATTATTAACCCTCCAGTGCACGGCTGAGACCTGTCAGTCCATGCAACATACAAATATCGCTATAACTTTAATAGAAAATTTTGTTGTTACTACCATTTCTATACCTGGATTTTAGGTAGGAGGGCAGGGAGCAAAGCTCCCACGCGCACTTAGGCCGCTGAACCGGGCCCATTGTACTACCTCCGTTATAGCGCCCCTCCCGTCACTCCTCGAGCCAACCCACCGATAAGGCAAATTCAAGGATTTTGGCGGGTGGGGTGTCACTAATTCTAGCCATATCAGGCCAGAAGTCCCCTAACATGGCACCTCTTTTCGACGCCAGAGCTGGGCAGTGACATAGCACATGCTCAGCTGTTTCGTCCGTTTCATTGCAACCTCGACATGTAGGGCTATCTACGATTCCCATTGTGTTGAGGTGTTTGTTTAACTTGCAGTGTCCAGTCAAGATCCCTGCAATTGTCCGTAGATTGACTCTGGACAGTTTCAAGTAATATTTAGAATGTTTATTTGAGGGTGTTCTTATCGCAGCCCTCGCCTGTCTACATTCGGTTTCATTTGCCCACCTGCTGGAGTGCAGGTTTAGGGTATACTGTTTCAGAAGGTTGTTAAGGAATTTGACAGCTGGCATTATCATCGGCTCAGGGCCGCAGGGAAGGCTGTTTGTGCCGTTTCTTGCCAGCTCGTCTGCCTTTTCGTTACCCTCGTTGCCTTGGTGTCCCTTAACCCAACTAAGGGAGAGACTGTTTGAAGTTGATATCTCATTTAGTGCCCGAATACATTCGAGCACCAGACCAGAGGTGACCTTTTGACTCCTGAGTGCCAGGAGAGCCGCCCTACTGTCTGTGGATATCTGGATATTTTTATCACGGATACTTTTTTCCTTGATTATTCGTGCGCAGTGTAATATACCAACCAATTCCGTCTGGAAGACTGATATATGTGTACCCAGCGGTATGCTTATGTTTAGGTCGAGTTCGGCAGAAAATATTCCTGCCCTGAACCCACATCGTTTTTGGAGCCATCTGAAAATAGACGAATGTCATATTCACAGGTCTCTGTTGGATTCAGTAGGATGTCGAACTTCCTATTGAATATATATGCGGGGAATTCTGTCGGGCTCCAGATGCAGGAGGGGCACCTCCTCGAGGTAGCCATCCAGAATCCGCATGTGACCAACAGCTCCTCGCCCGCCATTCCATAGCCGCCAGCTGCGTAGTCTAAGAGCGGCCCTAACCGCCATCTCCTGCACATGAAGATCAAGTGGAGGGAGGCAGAGAAGGGACTCAAGCGCCGCAGTGGGAGCCGTTCGCATCACTCCGGTCACAGACAGACAGACAAGTCTCTGAATTCGGTGCAGGGAGGATGCCGCTGTTACCAGCCTGGTTCTGGGCCACCAGACTAGGGCCCCGTAGCAAAGCATAGGTCTGACAATCGCAGTGTAGAGCCAAAGGGTGATTTTAGGGGTAAGACCCCATGACCGTCCCATTGCCCTTCGGCACTGCCAGAAGGCCATCCCCGCTTTCCCAAGTTTGTTTTGTAGGTGTTTTCCCCAATTTATTTCTATACCTTTCAGAAATGTAAAAAGACATATTATGATCAAATTTTACAATATATTTATGGCACCATTACTTCGAAAAAAATCAAATGTCCTGACAGGCCTCACCCGTGCGCTCGTGTAACTTTCTGTTGAAAACTCATAATTGACTTTTTCGCTTATTAGTGATATTTTTAAAAGTTACTTTGGAACAAAAGATAATAATTTGGATTTCCAAACTAATTAGAGTATTTCTTGCTATTAGGCACTAGAAATAGATTCTAAAATAACGTTTGTTATGTTTGAATCCTGGTTATTTTACAATCGCAAGAAGCTAATAATTTGTATGTTTTATTTTATCACTAAAATTGTAAAAAATAAATACAAAACTGTAGCATTAAAATCACTTGTTCAAAGGTTTGTATTTTTGATAATACACAATTTCTTACTTATTAGTTTTTGTGTAAAAAATGTCGTAAATTTAGATTTATGACTAAGGAATGACATTTTGTGCGAACCTTTCTAAAATAAAGCGGCACACTTTGGAGTATAATTAATTTATGATGTAAAACGTTTTAAAATTTTCAAAATTTTAAGCTACAATTTAATGTTTTCGTTGATCTAAATAGTAATAAATATGTCTCAATACTAAATCCACTGGAATTGAATTATTGACATAATAAAATATAATGTTGTAAATTTTCATTTGAACCATAAGGGATGGTTTCTAAAAATCCGTAAAAAGTAGGAATAGTTGTTCAATTATTATACACTGAGCGAAATTACCATAAGTTCGCTTACATTTTTATTAAAATTTTGAAATTAGACTGTTACAACTCTGATTATTTTTATGCAGGTAGTACATGTAAGGGTCCAGAAGCTTTGGCTTTATTTTTCAATTTTTTTTCTGCTTCTTTACCGTTTCAAATTACCTGAAAAGTGTAGTACATTAAAACTAAATTAGTAATAGCAGCGCGAAAATTTGAATTTGGAGAAATTAAAAAATTATAAGTAAATTTTAGAAATTTTTAAAAATGCAAAAAAGACAAACATAGTCGACCTGAATTATAGATGAGGTAATAAGTCCACTGTAAATCTAACTAGTAGATATTTTTACAACACATTACCAACAAAAATTTTCAAAATAGCAGGGCCGTATTCAGCAACATCGTCGAAAGAAATACGAAATTATCAACAGTAGCAATATTGAAATTTGCAATAAAACATCCAACCTGGGTACACGAATGACCTAAAATTATTTTTCTGACAAAAATTTAATTTAGATGGTGGCAATGGCTTTAAATTTTATTGGCACGACATGCCTTATGGTAATTTCGTTTGAATTTACTACACTTTACAGGTAATTTGAAACGGTAAAGAAACGGGTAAGAAAATTGCAAAATAAACCATTGATAGCTTTTGACCTTTACGTGTACTACCTGTATAAAAATAATCCGAGTTGCAACAATGCAATTTCAAAATTTTAATAAAAATGGTAATTTTGCTCAGTGTAATTTTGAACTTCAGCAAAGACGGATCCAAGTTCTTATTCCAAAAACCATATCCCAATAAGAGAATAGTTGCAAATTTTGCAAGGCTTAGTTGTGTATGCAACATATGCTGCAACGAACGCATTGCAGAAATGTAAGTTTAAATTTAAATAGTTGTATTTTGTGTTGACATTTTTTATAAACATTTTTTTTTTATTTTTGTGTTAGATTAGCTTCTTTACTATAGGAAAACATGAAAATTTTAATTCTGTAACTTTTAGTTTATTTTTGTAGGGAGTTTTTAATAAACCATGTAAAAAACCAATGTTTTTTCTTATTGATAAAAAACCAAGTAAATTTGTATTTTTTTTCCAAATATATTTATTGATATTCATAAAACTAAACATAGTCATAGCCACTGCTAGTACCGTGAACATGATTTGTTTTAAATCTCAACTAGCTTGCTAGACTAGTCTCAGATATGCTTGTTACCCTATATATTATTGTTAATGATGACAATTCATTAACATAGGAGGACCACTGGCTTTACCTCCAAAGCACGGGAACGGATATAGATAGAAAGAGAGTCAGAAAGACAACTTTCCTTTGCAGACTCCTCCCTGGTTCCAACCGGGTGCCTTAGCATCAGTAGTCGATCACTCTAACTACTAGGCCAGTGACCACCTCTCTATTGGTTAATTCCACTTTGCGAAAAAACTTAATTTTTTTCTCTCATTTTTTTCTACTGTTAGACAGAAAAATTATTTATTTTTAATTGTAATTACTGAAAGTTTTCCGAAAGCAGAATAACTGTTAATAAAAAAATATTACACTGCGAAAATTGACTTTCGATTAAAAATCATTCCCACCACATCAAATAATATCGTCTTCCAGCGAAAAGTTAAAACAGTTTTTTTAGTTTTTTTACACTAAAGATATTGCAAGGTTTTAAGGCCCACGGTCGTCAAGTTTTCGTATCGTTATTAATTGTTAAAAAATTATTGAAAACTAGCTTCGATTCGGTTTACAAATAATTCATTGTAGTTAAACAGTCAATTCTACTTAATCAGAACACACTAAACAAGAACATTTTAACTGAAATAGGGAAAATAATAAGAGGCTGGCCCAATTAACAAAAATCGACTGTATAACTCAACACTCAAATTATTTTTTAAATAAATTAAATTTGATATTTTTGTTTCAAAATGCTTTTGCAGCACCATTTCTCTATTGCAAAAACTAAAACTTATAAATAGGCTTCCTCAAGTCAACCTGTTACTTACAATTCTACCAACCAGTTTAAACATAATGTATTAACTAGACTCACCTGTTCATAACCAAATTTTGATTGTTTTTCATTATTAGACGAATCAACGAGTTTCAATTCCTCTAATCGTAATTAAAATATCCATTAACAATTAACTTCAATTCAATTCATCTTATAGATAAACCATTTTAAAATCTGAATAAACCTGCAAAATCAAGTTTCGGTTAATAGTTGTTACGCAATGAATCTTGTTACAAAATAAAAATTTTAACCCCTCCAACCCCCCAAGTTAAAATTAAAAAGTTATCCCATAATTTCGATAGTTTGAATCTGGGAGAATTATGCATTGTACCTTAGAATAATCAAATACAATTGAATATGAAATTATATATTTCCACAAATAGTCAGCCAGTAAATATTTCAGTATCAACAGTTGTTAAATATTTAACTCGATAAGTATTGAACATTGGCAGTACAATTGTTGACCTGGGCTTTTAGATTTAAAACAAGGTGGAACTCGGATGACCGCAGTTCTTAGGCTTCTATACAGCTACCTTTTGGTTTACAATTATATAATATTTTGTAATTATTTTTAATTTAAATTTATAATTTTTCTTTATCTGCACGATCATCAGATTATCTTAATTTTTTAGTTGGTAACTAAAATTTTCTATATAAGAAATTGATTTGCATTTTGTAAGTGTTATTTTACGTTTTACGTAATTTTACTTTCACTCTTTCGCACCTTTAATTGGTTAGTTCATTTATTACCAACCCAAAAAAGTGTAAGATGAATAAAATAATCTCATAAACAATTGAAAAAGCGTCCACAACTCTGTGTGTTTGATCTCAATTAATTATTTTGAATCTTGTTAATCCATTCACGCGTTTGTCCATCTACCCACAAAAAGTAAAATTTAGTGACAAAGGTTTTTTGTCACTAATTTAGTGACTTTGAATTATGCGGACGGACGGACGGACGACGGACGGACAGACGGACGGACAGACGGACGGACGGAACGAAGCCAGATCATAAGGCTTCTTTCTATACTATGTATAGAACTAAAACTACATTTGTAACAATATTTGTTTACGTTATTATTTATTATTTAAAGATTAAAATCATTTAAATAACGAATTAAATCATTTTAGTAAAAGATAAGTGATTTCAGAAAACTAGATTTAAAATCTCTTTTACATCAAACAAAATTAAAAATTTATGTTAATTGTTACCTTCCAGAATTAAAAAGTGAAATTGCTAACTATGTTGTATGACCAAAATTTAATTTGTTTTGAGTGCTACGAAGAGTGAGTGTTTCAATTAATACAAAATTCGAAACTTTCCGATAAAAAAATTTGTGAAAGTAAATATGTTATGTGTAATTTCAAATTAAAAAGTACATTACTAAATTTCTTTTTACTACAAACCTGAATTTGATTTTGGTGCATGCGAAATTGTGTTCAAATTGCAAACAAAAATGTAACAGGGTTCGTATTAATTTTAAATTACTCATTTGATTAGATTTTATATTTCAACTTAATTGCATTATGAAATCAGTTTTACTAAGTCATACGAAATTAGATTAATAGACCTAGAACTGCGGGTAAAATGAATTTTCAAGTGGAATAGTCAAATAAATTTTAAAATTAAAAGGACCATTTGATGTCTAATATATTTTGCTTAATTCCTTTCTAGTAATTTATTTTTTCACTGTTTGAACGAATTTCTGAAAAATAACTTCTTAATTCGTACAAGTCCGAAGGTTATTCTGTTTCAAATAATTTTTCAACTCGGATTTACAAATTTTAATTTTCCTGCGAAAATTAACTAAAATATGAATTTCCAAGGACCCTTCAATCGAGGTTCAATTTTAAATTCTTATTTAAGGTATTGAAATTTTTGTTTCGTTTAGATTCTCAATCTTTTATTTGCATTTATCGAAAAAAGAACAGTTCGTTAAATTTTAAGTTTTATCAAATTTGAAAAACGATTATATTTAGCAACTTAGGCAAAAGGCGGGATAGAAAGTGAAATTTGCAAAACGGAAAAAGGTCTCAGATAAAATTTTAAAATAAAATTTTACCCCTTTCGAGGGGTTCAAACGATTACTTATTTTGCTCAATTTTAAAATTATTCTGTTTTGTAATTTTTTTTCTACTTGTCTTGAAATTGCGATTTTGAAAAATAAGTACTCCTTTAATTTTCCTGTTACAAATTCAAGTTCAATTCTGTTTCCGAAAAATTATTTATTAAGCCCCGCAAATTTTGCACAAATTTTAATTTCAATAAACCTTCCGATGAAAAATTAAACCTACAAAATGGTATCTTGAATTTTCCTAAAAGGTACCTTAATTGCGTAATCGCAATATACAAATTTTAGAATTTGATCAATTTCGAGAAGGCATGCGGAACATGTAATTATGACGTCGTAGATTCGCGCGGCCCTGCAAATTTATGTAAAACGCAAAACTATTAATTTTAAATTACGTTAGCTTGCTAATAAGCTCAAATTTAATTGAAAATCTCAAGTAAAAACAATTTACGACAATTTTATACATTAAAAGTTACATCAAGAAAAGAAATTGCGAAAAACCAAAAAAACGTTTAATTATCAAAAATTTGGAAAAAAATATTTTACTGAACCTAGCCGCAACGAAGCAAAACATACTTGGAAACGGTGCAATGAATTTCTAAAAATTATTTTCTGTTTTGGGAAAGAGGTCATGATAAATTTTATAATTTTTTCTCCCTTTTTCGTCGACAGAATCAGAGAGAAACCTTATTTTGTCGGTATTTTAAAAAATTTTAAAACGGTCGCCAACATTGTGGGCGAACCAAAAGAAATTTATGAAAAAATTTTAATTCAAAATGTTCGGCATTAGTAGGGAAATAAATAAATTCCACTTGATTCAAAATTAAATAAATTTTATTTTTCACGAGAAAATCATAAGGGTCCCCCTTGAAAACTTTTGAAAAAAATTGCGTTCGCTTCTCGCGATTTCCACGGTGGATTTACGACAAAAACCCAAGATACATAAAAAATCCTATTCGGTTAGAAGCGTACGCAACCGTTTTTAAATTAAATATTGGTCGGTTAATAAGAACGCTAATGCATTCTGAATGGTTTTCTCCATTTTGACGGAAATGCGTGTTTTCGTCAAATATTCTAAAATGTGATAGCAACATCAGATAGCATTTCGAAAGTCGGAAATTTATTTGTATTACACATTTAGTCAAAAAACGCCAAATAAAGGCACAATCTAAGAAAAACTGCAGACTTCAAAATTTTGGATACAAACCGGGAGCGTTTTAGATGAAAACAAACTCATTAGTTTTGTACATAATAGGATTGATTTTCGAAAAATGTTATAGTATCTTTTCGATTTAGTGTGCAAGTGTGTGCCGAAGAAACAAAAAAATTTAATTTTCAAAATTTGGAAAAATATTTTGCTGAACCTAGCCGCAACGAAGCAAACCTTACTTGGAAACAGTGCAATAAGTTTCTAAAAGTGATTTTCTGTTTTGGGTAAGACATCATAAATTTTTTAATTTTTTCTTCTCTTTTTTCGTCGACAGAATCAGAGAGAAACATTGTTTTGTTGGTATTTTAAAAATTTAACACAGTCGGCCAACATTGTGGACGAACCAAAAGAAATTTATAAAAATTTTATTGCAAAATGTTCAATATTAGAGGAAATAAATATTCCGCTTGATTCAAAATTAAATAAATTTTATTTTCTAAAAAATTAAAGGTCGTTGTAAAATTTTTAATTCCTAAAGTTTTACCAAACGTCTTATTGATTATGAAAATTTTGTAGAAATTAAGGAAATAAAAATTGCCAATTAGTTGACTGAATTTTACGAGATGTCAGTACGTTGTCGAGAAAATTTGTTTGGGTTTGAGAGATTAAAAATTTGCATTATTCAAAGTTAATCACACGTCACATGAATGTCGTAAAAGTGTTTTCCAATACTACATTACGTTCTGTTATTATGAAGAAATTCTTTTAAAGTGAAACCACCAAATACAAACCAAAAATACAGTGTTGAAAAAGTAATACGTCAAGAAAAACCGCGCGGCCGAAGGTCGCGAGCCGACCACAGGTCGGCGCTCGCAGAGCTACAAGTGAAATCGGCCGAAAGGCCGTTTACCTCTTTTTATTATAAGTTTATAACCATTAACTTTCTAAAATTATCATTAAATTGTATAAGTAGATATTTTTAAGATTTAAAAACATGATTATTTTATTTGAGACGGTTATTGGCCTGCCTGGTTGTTAGTGCGATCAACTTCTAAGTTAAGACGCTTCAGTTCAAATCCAGGTAAAGCTCACTTTGCAATGCCGTCTCCGTGCTCCGAAAGGCACGCAAAGACGATGGTCCTCCTATGTTAATGAATTGCCATAATGAAACACAAATAATATACTCACAGTACTTTGTGTACACGTTAGCTTTTGAACTTTGCCGAGGTTGCTGCTGGATATTACAGAACTTAGTCCTAAGTTAAGAGGAAGAAGATTATTTTATTCTTCTATTATAAAACTTCTTACTAATTGTAGCAATAATTTCATTTTATATTAATAAAAATTAATAATATATTTCGATCCGTTACTTTAAAATAATCGTTTTGACTTACTAGAATATTAAGTAAAACATCTGTTGCAAAACAAAGAACAAAAATGTCAAATTGTAATTAAGTGAATTAAGTCAACAAATACAACACGGTCACTGTGATGGCACGACAATAATAGTGTGACTGTTACTTGACAACGATGCTTATTGGTTAAACTTGATATTTTTGAATTTCAATATACTTTGCAGCATTATCATAGATATTGTAAGAACTAAATGTTTTTGTTCTCATCAAGTTATCCCGCAACTTACAAATCTCCGAGTGGGTCTAAGGGAATCCCTTATTAGACTGAAGAAAATCAATTGTACCAACTAATTTAAGCATATTCATTTCACTCACCTGTTCATCAAAAAATTTCGATTGTTTTACATTATTAGATCAATTAGCAAGTTTCAATTGCCTTAATCGTAATTGAAATATCCAGCTTCAATTCGGTTCAGTTTACGGATAAACCATTTTTGAATCTGGATAAACCTGCAAAACCAAATTACAGTTAGTAATTGTTAGTTATCACTTATATGTAATCAAGAAACAGGTTGAGGTAGGGATTTAATTATAAAACAGAAAAGTAATATCGCACCCATAAGAATTTTTTTTACATGCAGTGATGTGAAAATTCTCAAGGAATTTTTATAATCGTCGATTTCAAATAGCTTCTCTCTAACATACATATAAATGTCAATCTTAAAATACACAGCATAAGGATGGGTCACTTTGGGTGCTTGAGTGATGGTTGTATTAACATGATTATAATACAATGTAAAACTACATAACCTCAATACATACTATTTAAATTAAAAGTTAAAAGCGTCCCGTTAAATAAATCCCAAGTATCCTTAAATTCTTGAAATGGTAATGAATTAATTGCAACATCACCTTGACCACCAGCATTTCTTTAAATTGCAATGAATTAATTTCAGCTTCGCCATTTTTAACGTGTTACCATGTACTATGTAGGTGGAGAAAATACATAAAGAATATGTATTTAATAAAATGAAACACTTACTGCAAACATTTTTCTATGCTTCTACACTTATACATTATACCTTTTTTACAAAGGTTGGGCTGCAAAATGATTTAAATAGTAGGTAGCACGAATTGACAACGTTAGACAAATGACGCAATTTGCACGATCGCGAACAGTGGCGTAACTACTCTATGGAAAACACGTCAGAACAAAGTTCTATGTAATACAGAGTATTACGAAATTTTGTATAATATTTATATTTATTAACCTAAAACATGGAAATTTTATTTTTGTTATCTATTACACTATTCTAATTATGTAGATGTAAAGATGTAGATGTAAATAAAGATGTAACTTTATATTCTTATTTCCGGTTGTCGACTTATTTAATAAAAATATATTTTAAAAAATCAACTCTTTTTTTACTTTTATCATCAAAGAGGCCGGGAGGAGGTTTCAATCTATGCTTGCGTAAAGACCCGTTATTTTTAGCTAGTTACACCACTGATGTCGAGCCGATATATTCTATCTATAATCTATATACAGCGTGACCCACAAGACCCCGGACAAACATGTTTTTCTCTTTTCGCAAAAATCGCTGAATATTTTGAAAAATAATATAGTAATCCGATTCTAAGAACTATGAAGATCAGAAAAGCAAAACAGCATAAAAACTAAACGATCAGTGTGCGAATTACAAAATGTCAAAAAGTCGCGCAGCAATTTCGAATGTTTAAAATTCCTCGGCAAACTGTTTCCGACGCAAACGATTTAAAAAACTTGGTAATACGGAAGACTGACCCGGAAGAGGAAAAAATGTTCTGCCAACACTCGTCGCAATCGCAATACCACCAAACTTCAGATTCAAAGAAATCCGAGACCGAGTCGATGCAAAAAGTAAACTTAAGAAAGAAATACTAACTGATGAAAACAAGTGAGTACGACTTCTACGATGCCGTGCTGTTCTATATTATTTAAACATATAAAATACATATTTATGAATTGTTGCATTTAAATAAGTTTTTTTTTAATGTTTGTCCGAGTTCTTGTGGGTCACGCTGTATATAAAAGACCTTGTTGGTCAGGTTGTTTGCTTTACACTCCTCGAGTATTGAAGCGATACGAGCCAAATTTTTCATAGTTACTCTTTAGGATCAAACGGACCTTTCCCATAAAATGGGCGGTTAGAAAAGTAAAAATTTATAAATAGAGAATCACAGCGGAGGATTGCGGACGCGCACGAATAGATTAATGAGATGCCCGTTACATAAATCTGTAGGGTAAAGTTAGTAATATTGAGCTGATAATGAGTAGGTACTGAGTTAGTACTTTTTTTTAGTATATACCGTGTTTTAATTGGTATTCTGGAGGTAAGAAACCGTGTAACAAGTAATAATTTGTTCTGATATTGGTGGCAAATATAGTGGATTTAGTGAGAAATTGTAAAGAAAGGAGTAATAGGAATGTATATTGTCCTGTAATTTTCCACCCTCTGGTCCATTACAGTCATTCGCCCAAGCTAACCCAGCGTTCAAATAAAATTTTCAATATTTTTTATTTTCAACCTCTTTATTCAATCCAAAATTAAATTCGATAACAAAATTTTCTCTCTTTAATAATCACCGTCAACCACTTGACCGTCTATCATACAATAATACCAATTTATCAAAACAAAATTTTCATCCAAAAACTTGGCAGTGTCTCCCACACCACCGCACATACCTTCTAAATTTACAAAACTAAAAATTTACATTACAATATATTGGACGGTTGCGGGAAGGCTCTAAAAAGTTTGCAACCCAATACAACGTAATGGAGGTTGGAAAAAACAAAGTGAAAGTAGTGGAAAAGATGAGAAGCACATAAGGACGAAAATCGCGGAACAGCCGAAGAGTTGGTTGCATACAAACAGGCGTATAATAACGTAAATAATTCAATAAACAAGTTCAAAATTTAAATCAAGAAACTAAATCTTCCGAAGAGTAGATCCGAGAGATAGGTTCAACGGACACAGAAACTTTGTTTTACTAGAACTTTCAAAATATTTAAAATAATATTGAACTTAACGCTGAGAATTTGTTTTGGTAAAAAACCATTTACGACAAGAATAAAACAAATTGAGAAGTAGGCAACCAGTGGCAAAATAGAAGGCTGCAATTTCATGTCGTTCTGTAGCGTGGTCCCTGCGTGAATGAAAAATCATTCACACACAAGCACTTAATAGCGAGCAAGAGAAAATGGAGCACGCAAAATACAAGTATGCCAGCGATGGTACAACTACGGGCAAAAGCAATAAAAAAAAGAGCGGCCAGTTATAATATCTTTAGACAAAGCAATAAGATATAAGGTCTCCGCTGCCAAAAGAAAATACTAAAAGCGAAGAAGAAGGAGCCAACCGAGAGAACAACCTCACACCTCTGGAGAGAAAGATAATGAAGGAGATAAGGGCGAGAGCATGAGCCAAGAGAGAAGAGGGGAAGACAGTGAAGATAAGACGAGATTGGGAGGGCAAAGGGGAGGTTGGTAGGGAAGATTACGTGTTTCTGTACTCAGGAGAGAGCAAGCAAGGTAGTAAAGGCACAGGTTTCATAATAACGAAAAGGATGAAGAATAATTTCACGTTTTGTTTTTACTGTTTAAATAGCACTCAAACCACTTTAACACTGGACCTCCCAACCCCACTTTTTTAGCTTTTCTATAAGTAAATTTCTATCGATTGTTTCAAATGCTCGTTTAAAGTCAAGAAACACTGCTAAGGTTGTCTCACCATTTTCCATACTTTTGTTCCACTCATCACTACAATCGATGATGACTGATTCACAAGCATGGTATTTTCTAAAACCTGATTGATTTTGCACCAGGATTTTGTTTTTTTTTCGCAGTATTCCTTTAACTAATCCAGCACCTCCTGTTCTAAAATGTTTTCATATATTTTTTATTGACATCCTAATAGTGAATTTACAATCTGTTAAATAACATTTAGTAAATGGTATAGCGTACAAGTGTCATAAGAGATCAAGTCCAATGACTTAACTCCACAAAACATTACTTACAATCATGTCATTTTATACACACCTTCAACTTAGATAACACTTTCATCACTTCAAACAAATCTATTTGGGAGATCCCACGGATGATGCCTTTTCAACCTGCGGGTGTAGAACTGTTTTCAAGGAGGTCTGTGCTAGTTTATTTGGATGGTCGCTTAATTTATTTTTGTAACTTGCACTTTGCGATTTTATGACCTCTTTCACCGTTTCCATTTGCAGATCATTGTGTAAGACTTCGTTAGGTACATACCATGGAACAATCACTGTGGTGAAGAGTTGCTAGTTGTTCCCCATAACTCAATCCCATACGTCCATATAGGCTTTATAATACATTTTCTCCAATAAGCCAGTACAAACTGTCTGAATTTGAGACCAAGTTGCTTTCTTTCGTCCAAATGTGTTTTGCTTAAGTGAGGCGCTTGTCCAAATGCATACCTAAATATTTGACATCATCCGCCTGGGGTAACACACGGTCATTTAGCGTTACTGGTGGGCAATTTTCTCTTTTTTTTGGGGCGTGAAGTTTGGGTTTGGTTGTGGTTGTTGTTTGGTTGGTTGGTTGGTTGGTTGGTGTGGTGTGGTTGGTTGGTTGGTTGGTTGGTGGTTGGTTGGTTGGTTGGTTGGTTGGTTGGTTGGTTGGTTGGTTGGTTGGTTGGTTGGTTGGTTGGTTGGTCATTGTACTCTACTATGGTTGATTGAATATCCTTCCACTCATATACTTTGCCATTTATAGTGTATCCGAAAGTTGGATTCCAAACAACTCCTAATGTTTTGTATTTTCGTTATCTCCTAAGTTAACAACATTATGACTTTTGTCATCCCTTGGAATATCTTCAAGAATGACGGGTTTATTTGAAACTAATTTTCTAAGTGTAAATTTTCTTGAGGTTAATACTGTGAGTAAGTTTTGCAAGATACGTTTTGTTGATGCTATAGAGTCACTTCCAGTCAAAAGATCGTCAACGTAAAAGTCTTCATTAATTATATTACTAATTTCTGGATATTCTTCTTTAATTTCTAGAGCAATTTGCTGTATTGTTCTGACTGCTAAATATGGGGCCGATGCTGTTCCATATGTAATAGTATTTAGTTGAAAGCATTGAATTTTGTCAGTTTGATTGTCCCTCCAAAATATGCGCTGTAGAGGTCGTTGCTCAGGCTTTACAAGTATCATGCGATACATTTTCATTATGTCACCTGATAAGACAACAGAATGTTGGCGAAATCTAATTAATATTTCTCGCATGTCGTTTTGAAGTTTTGGCCCTATATGTTGGACATCATTGAGTGATAGTCCAGAAGTGCTTTTTGCTGAGCCATCAAAACAACCCTTAACTGTGTTGTCAGACTGTTTTTAATGATTGGATGATGTGGTAGATAAAATTCAGATTGACTGCTATTATCATAGTTTTCTATTAAAGTCATGTGATTTAAGGCTTGATATTCTTTAATAAATGCTGTGTATTGGTTTTTTATATCTGGCTGTTTGTCTAATTTCTTTTCTAAATTGTAAAATCTTTGTAATGCTTGTTCCCGAGAACTTCCTAAATGTATGTAATTCTCCTTTAAAGGTATGCTCACAACGTATTGTCCATCTCTGTTTCTCTCTATTGTATCGGAATAATGTTGTTCGCACCATTTTTCGTCTTTTGAAAGCGGTGGCTGATTAAGTTGTGGTTCTTCTAATTCCCAAAACCTGTTTAAACTTTGATCAAGACTAAATGCATTAATTGATGTCGTCATTGTATAAATTGGCATAGTGCCTGCCAAAATCCACCCAAATGGTGTATTGTGCATAATGGGTTGATTTTTGCCTAAGTTTATGTTCTGAGTACCTATTAAACTCAGAAAATTTCTGATCCAAGTAAAATATCAACAGTTCCTGGAATATTATAATTTGGATCAGCTAATGTTACATTTGATGGGATATTGATATTTGTTGATAAAATTACCTGAGGAACCTTTTCAGTTAACTTTGTGATTATTAGGCAATTCAGCTTTGTTGTATAATTACTCGAATTTGATTTTATTACAATGTCTGTTTGTTGATTAATGTTAGATGTTGCATGACCAATTCCAGTAATTGGTATATGTGTGTTTTTGAATTTTAAATTAAGCAATTTCGCATATGATTCGGTAATAAAATGACTTTGCGAACCTCCGTCTAATAACAAACGACAGGAATGCCATTTTCCAGTGCTGTCTTGTGCTTGTGCAACTGCTGTTGCCAAAAGTATGTGTGCTGATTGATTAAAAGCTACAATTTGCGAATTAGTCGTATCTGAAGTAGTTGACATATTATAATTGTTTGTATGCTCATCAAAATGTATAAGCGTATGGTGAGCTTTATTGCATGTTTTGCAAGTATTTTTTGAATTACAATTTTTTATTACATGATTTGATCTTAAACAATTCACACATAATTTAAGTTCTTTTGCCTTTGAATAACGTTCATGCGGTGTAAGCATCTTGAAATTATTGCAAATAAAAGGTGAATGCATGTTTTCATTACAAAAGGGACATTTTTTATTAGGTGCATTTTGATTGGTTGATATATACGAAGTACGTTTGATTGTTACGGCTTCTCTTGATTTATATTTTTCAGACGATATAACTTTATTCGTCGAAAATTGTTCTAATAATTCACACCTTTCTTTTAAAAACAAATTTAAGTATGTTAGTGTGGGAATACGATCCTTTAAAAATTCCGAATATGCTTTGTTTGTGTTAAGATCGAATTTGTTTATAATAATATGATTTATGAGAGTGTCCCATGAATCTACGGGCTGACCTAAGTTTTTTAACGCGCGTAAATTTTTATTTAAATTATCGGTTAAATCTCGAATTGCAGTGACCGAGTCTTTTGTTACATTAGGTAACTCAAAAATTGCTTTGACGTGTTCTGAAATTATGAATTTTTTGTTATCATATCTTTCATTCAATAAATTCCATAATAAGGCATAGTTGTCATCACTGCACATTATGTTTTCAGTTAATTTTAAGGCATTAGACTGAAGTGCTGATTTAAGATATAAAACTTTTGTACATTGGGAATGTTATTTACATTATGGACAAGAGCAGTGAAAGAATCTTTAAAACCTGACCATGCTGTGTAACTTCCATCAAATGAAGGAAGTTTGATTACCGGTAACTTGACTTGTACACCGGAATTACCGTCTGCCGATGCAACTTCAGCAGAATTCTGTATTTGATTATTTTGTTGATTACTTTGTTGGCGCTTACTATCAACTATGCTCTGAATAACATCTTGAGCATTTGCTAAAACTGGAAAGAATTGATCACCGAATTGATTTAAATCAATCACATCCATGGTAATTGTTTGCGATTCAAATGACTGTAATTTAGTAAACACTTCTTCATATTTTTCATAAAGTGTTTCAATTTGTTTAATTCTTATTTGTAATTGTTGCAATGAATTTTCAGGATTGGTTGAATTTTCAATTTGTTGTAAATAATTTTTGAAATGATTAAATTGTGTTACAATTGATGTAGTTTTGGCAATTAAAATTTTAATTTCCGCATTTGTTTTTGATGGTGCCATAGTAAATAATTTTATAATAAAATAAATACGAAGCAGTTATGAATTTGAATTAAAGGTAATCTTTATGATAGGAAATAAGGACTGACCTGATAACCTTGAAGACTAACTTCCTGTTGTAGCGTCGCTGAACGCCTCGATGATGTGAATGTGATATGCACGTGATGTGAATGCACTTGCGAAGAATTGTCGATGCTCTGTTGCACTTTGATATTATTTGTTGATTTCGAGTTAATTATGTTATCCGGCTCGAAGGACCAAATGTATGTTGATGATTAGTGGACTGTAACTTGACTTTTTGCTTGTTTCATGATAACATAAATAAAACTCGACTTTGTTAATTTGATGTTTAATGCTTGACTCGAACTTACGTAATGAATACAAAAAAGGGTAGAGTTAAAATTCCCGGGTTCGAGAGCTCACTTTTCCCTATAGAAATGGCTATACCAAACGAAAGAACACAAAAATACAAGCTCTTTAAGGTGAGGATCAATCTTGTCGGAGTTGTAATAAGGCCACAATTTAATTTTGAAAATTGCAAATTTCCCATAAGAAATACATGTAAGTGTATTAAAATGAAAAGGTATCATTTATTCTGTTGGCGGTACGTGTGCTGTGCCTGGGTCGACAGTGACTAGTGGTGGGTGATACCAGTCGCTCAGAGATCCGTCGCGTCAACTTTCAAAATTTTCGAGTTGGAGCCGCTTAAGGGATGTTTTAATGAGTTTAGCACGTGTCAAAACTGCTCGGAGCCCGCACGAGCCCCGGAGGGGCGAGGGCGGGTGCGGAGAGTAGGTTTTGACAGTGCAACCACCTCAGAAATGAATTCACACAAAAAGTGATTTTTTTCGAAAATTTGTTGTCCGATCACAACTTTAATTTTTTATTAGCTAATTACACCATTATTTATCATAATTCGTCGTGAAAACCGAGATTCTGGTATATTTACTGTCGCCACAGCCTCTTTCAATTTTGGGGCGGGGTTACAGTTGAAAAGAGCCAATGATAAAATTGCATTCCAAATTAACTTTAAAGCCGTTTTTTCAAAATTGTGTGAATATTCCGCAATTTTATTTTTTTATATGCTATTGGGACCCTCATCTTTCATAATCCACTTCAAAATGGTAAAATCGCGATCCGGGAATCTTAACCGCTCCCAAAAAGGTTTTAACACTAGAGTGGTGGGGAGAAAAACTGCATTTAAAACAATGGGGCACGCAGGCAACCCAAGATACATAAGTAAAGTTGATGTAAAGACAATTATAAAATTTTCTTAATCAAACAGAATGCGAAACAATTATTGTAATATTGTTGTTTATTGACTATAATGTTGTTCATAGTAATGTAGGTGTAAATATAAAAATTTGTAGACGTGGTTGAAAAGGGAGATGTAAGGGGTGTTGCATAGCCAACCACGTCAGCTGTGACTGATCGCTTGTAAAATAAAGACAGTATGAACTGAGCTCTACTTGTGTGATCATTTAACATAACACACATCAAATGCCTTTTCGAGATCTAGTAACACCATGCTCGTTGTCACGGTTTACGTGTCTCTCGAGCGTGTCTCTCTCTTTGATTCTTGCAACTTGATGGGTTGTGTTGTGTTTTGCTCTGAAACCAAACTGCTTATTTACCAGTATGTGATTTTCTGATAAGTGAAGTTTCAGCTCCTCCAATATAATCTTCTCGAGGAGTTTACTGAGGGTCGGGAGTAAGCTGATGGGTCGGTAGTTAATGGCGACATTTTTGGCCTTATTGGGTTTTGGCAGCGCGATTATGTTGGCTAGCTTCTACTTCGAAGGAAAGTAGCATATAGAAAGCATATTCCTTTTCTTGGAAGGTATTTAATTTGTCTGTTGGAGATGCCGTCCAATACAGAAGCTTTTCTGTTTTTTTAGGCCTCTCACTATTTTGATGATTTTCGATGGGCTCGTTGTCATTACGTTTTCGTCTAGCGCATCGAGATTTAGCTGGAAGTTCTCGGAATTACTGTTTATAACGTCGTCTATGGGAGAGGCATAGTAGATGGTTTTGCTGTGCACATCGAGGTACATAGATATTTGCATATGCTTCCGCTTTGTCTTCTATCTGTGTACAAGTTTACGTTGGTGCTGGTTTTAATAATTGGGATTGGATCGCGGATCAGAAAACGATTTTTAATAACATTATTAATAACATTTATTCAATTTTAAGGTAGTTACATCATTACATGTTAACAAATTTTAACATTATCTATTATTAGGTGAAGCCCTTTGTTAGATATTTGAAATATGTACAGTAATTATAATTTTTATATTTGTATACATTATTTAGTGAACAGGATAAAATTTCAAAAAACCTGGTAATTTATTTTAACAATAACTAAAAACAAAGATGAAAAGACGACACATTTAAAAACTATTTATGTACAAAAGTCGTCGATCCTCCTCCCCAGACAAGAATCGAACGAGACCAACCCAGCTTTCAGCCGTAAAAGTCGTAATTTCGTAGCAAGATTGATCTTAAAAGTTTGCCTTTATGCTTTGAAATTAAATTGTCCAGATCGTAATCTCCAATTTTTCGAATAAGCTCGTTGTCGTGAAACGAGCAGCCTCTCAAAAAATTTTTCGGTCGATTGTTTGATAAAATCACCGACGTATTCAAAATTGTTGTCTTCGTGCATATATCTGATGGTAGTATAACGGGGGTAGTTGTTGACCACTTTTAGAAACTTGTTAAGACAACGTTGTGTGGCGATTAAATTGCTGTTAGCGGCACTCCCCCAAATAGTGCAGCCGTATGTCAGGACCGATCTGGCACATGTACGGACCAGCAGGAGCTTTAACTCTTTTGGTAGGTATACGTCGTGCTTAATTAGTGGATAGAGCAGGTGTAGCACGTAGTTGGTCTTTTTTGACTCGATCAGCTATGGTCTTTCTCCACGTAAGGCGTTGATCCAAGAGCAAGCCAAGATATTTAATATCTTTTTGCAGTTCGATAACGGTACCGTTGATTTTAATATCGACTGCAGGACGAATTCTGCTGCCCGTAAACATTATAGCTTCGGTCTTACTGACATTCAATTTAAGTTTCCAATCACTGAAAAATTTACTAATCAACTCAAGATGCTCGTTGATGTTTTCGACGATAATTTCCTTGTTTAAACTCGAAGAATAAACGGCAGTGTCGTCGGCATACAAGGCAATATTTGTATGCTCGTGCATTGGTATGTCGTTGATGTAAATATTGAACAGTGTCGGTCCAAGAATTGAACCCTGCGGAACACCAGCAGGTATGCATTTTCGACTAGATCTAGAATTACCAACCACTACGGCGAAGCTGCGGTCAGTTAAATAGCTCTGTACGATCCTTGTTAAGGAGGTAGGAAGATTCAAGTTCATCATTTTGGAAATTAAGCCTTCGTGCCAAACAGTATCGAAAGCCTTTTCCAAGTCCAGTAAGACCATCCCTGTATGGTGGTTTTTATTGGATTCCAGCACAATATCCTCAACTACTCTGGCTAATTGATGGATTGTGCCGTGCCCCTTCTGAAACCCAAATTGTTCTTTAATTATTAAATTGTTACCTTGCAGATGATCGACAATTTCTTCTTGTATCAATTTTTCCAAGATTTTGCTCAAACAAGAAAGTAAACTGATTGGACGATAGTTTTTGGCTTCGCCCTTGTCCTTGTTTGGTTTTGGAATTGCCAATATTTTAGCCGTCCTCCATGCTGTAGGAAAGTAACACAGCTTCAGACAAGCCCTAAAAATATAAAAAAGTTGTACCACCCCCTTTTTGGGCAGATACTTTAGATGTTTGTTGGTGATACTATCTCCTCCTGGAGCCTTCTTGATTTTACGATCCTTGATAATTCGTTGTACTCTCTTAGGGGTGATATGAATATTAAAATCAAGTGAATCGTTTGTACCTCGAAGCAGGTTTACGTTCGCTTTAACCTGTTCCTGTAAGGGAGAAATTGAATTAGTAGTCACCTGGTGTACCTCTTCAAAAATATTGGCAAAAACCTCGGCCTTTTCTTCCTCGGTGTAATAATTAATATTCGCATGACTAACGGTTGGCGTAGGCTCGTTTTTTCTTCTCAATGCGCTATACACTTTCCACAGGGAGTTGTCTTTAGTGGTGAGGTCTCTAGTTTTATTTAACCATTCTTGACGTCGAATGGTTTTAATTCGTAATTGAATTTCTTCCGTAAGCTGGTTCTTATCGACACGATAGCGCACGTCTCCAGTTTCCAACCACTTACGTCGAGCTTTATTACGTCGTCGTTTGAGATCATCAATTGCTTGATCGGCGACAAATTTGTTACGTATCTTTTTAATTTTGGTGGTAACTTGATGAGCATCTGTAATTGCCGTGGTGAATTTAGCAATTTCATGGTCCACTTCTTGCACAGAATTGATGTTGGGAGTTATACGAATTCTGTTGGAACATTCTTGCCTGAATTCGCGCCAATTGGTATCGGAGATGACATAGTTTGGTGGAATGTACGAGGTAGGCAAGGTCATCAACACTGGCCAGTGATTCGAACTCAAATCATTTATTGCTGTAGGTTGCGTAAAATTGGTTATTCCCCTTTACCAGAAAAAAATCGATGGTCGATTGTAATAACCCTGGTGGACTAAACGTAGGTGTAGGTGGGTATAACAGCAAGTAGTTGTTTACATCGTTATGAGTTTTTAAGGTGTTACCGTTCCTATTCGGATACCGACAGTTCCATTGAGGGTGCTTGGAATTAAAATCCCCTCCGACTACTATCTTGTTGTATTTGTTGAAGATATTATCCAGCTCAACTGATGTTAAATTCGTCGATGGTGGAACATACATAGCCCCAACATAAAAAGGACTCTTCAAATTGATTTTTATAACCAAAAGTTCAGCTGTTACGTCGGGTTGCTCTGTCGATTCGTGCGGTAACCCTTTTTTTAATAATGATGGCAACACCACCTGCTCGGTCGGTTAATCGATCTTTCCTAAAAACAAAATAATTTTTAAATTTTAAATTATCGTTTACCTTCAACCACGTTTCAGTAATAAGAGCAATATGCACATCGTTTTCTTCCAGGAAAAGTTCCAGATCTTCGGATTTGTTTACAACGCTGGTAGCGTTCCACGTCATAATATTAAGTATTTCGATGTTGTATTTATCCATCGAAAGCCTTCGTACATTTGATAAAAGCTGACATTCTTACAGCGCCATCTACAGTTGTTGCCATTACGCGATTTAACTCACGTACAGCGTTTAACATTTTATCAATGTCGCACATTGATTCAAGTTTTTTAAATTCGCTAAAAAGTGAATCTAAATTGTCAATGCCAGCGTGACTAACGTTTTCTGGTCTGACGCGATAAGCCGGATGTTGAGTAATCGGCCTTGGTTGATTACTAATTGACCTTTGTTGCAAAACTTGACTCATCGTAGGAGTTGTTGTTGGTGCAAAATTTTGAATTGGCCTACTTGGTCGAAGAGAAGGAAAGTCCGCCTCACGAATTAAGTAAGCCTGTTGTTTGGCTGCTTTCGGTACTGGCTTAGCCGTCTTGTTGACCGCCTTCAAGTAAACGGAACAACCTCGAAAATCTCCCGTATGGGCTTCACGACAATTTGCGCACTTGGGGGTGGCATTTTCGGTGACTGTGCATTCGCTGGAGAGATGATTTCCAGCACATTTCCTGCATGCGATTTTCAAATTGCAGTTATTAGCTGCATGCCCAAACTGTTGGCACCTGTAGCATTGCGTAATGCCCTTTCTTGCTCGGTACTTTTCCCAATACACCCGAATGTTACCAACACCCCTGATCGACTGTATTTCGGTAAATGTTACGTCGTTTTCGAACGCAACTTTAAATTTGGGATAAAATTTATTGTCCTTGTTTAGTAATTTAACACTAAAACTTTTGGATTTACCAATTTCAAAGCTTCGAGTACTTCAACTTCGGTGAGGCACTGAACGCCTTTAAAACAGCTATCATTTTCTTGTCGTTACCCACACTGTAGGTATGAAATTGAGTGCCTTCCTGTATAAATCTTGATTTTAATTTGTTGTAATCCTCGATATCCTCGGTAATTATTTTAACCTTATTACCTAAATATTTTAAGTGGAAATTCTTGTTTACATATTCCTTGATGTCGTTGGTGAATTTTACATGACTTTTTGGTAATCCGGAGACTACGATTGGTTTAGGCTTAATTTTTTTAAGTAACGAAGTTGCATTTGATGTCACAACGTCCTGTTCCATATCTTGAGTATTGTTTAATAACTCGAATTGGTTTTTAACGTTAACATTATACATTGTTTTAACCTCATCCTTGCTTTTGGTTTTTTTTGCCTGATTGGTTTCGACAATTGCAGTTTTGTTCTCTTCCGGAGTAAGTGAACTGTTACCCCGTTTAAGTTTTTGCTTGCCCTTCATTTTGTCGGGAGCAATTTTGGTTTCATAACCTAAAACAAAGTTTGAAATTATATGCGCCGACTTAGCGCAATTTATAGCAGATAATTTTTCGTTTCCCTCAATGATTATGATCTTTTAATTTAATTTACTTTTAATTAACTAGATACAATAAATCAAAAATTGCACAATATTGCACAATGTTAAATTATTAATACTACGTCACACACTAGTATCGCGCAGTAACAACACGACCGATCGCAACGAGCTCTCGGCGCCGAATGAAACAATTTTAAAAACCATTTGATAATTCACACCAGCGAGAAACCGTTTTTTTTTGCAAAATATGCGGCTTCATATGTAATGAGAAATCAAATTTAAGAAGGCATTTCAGAACACACCGGCTAAATATAGGTAGTTTTCTTGCAGCAAATTTTGTGGCCATAAATGTAACGTAAGAAGGAATCCGAGAACGCACACTGGCGAGAAACCGTTTCCTTATTTATATTTTTGATAAATAAAGTTTACCCATATTTTTCTCGTTGTGCAACTGAAACACAATTACATAGAAAACGAAATCCCGTACGTAGATTTAAGTAGTCGTTTCTAATAATCAAAAAATACTTCTAAAAATTTGAGGTTAACACAAGATTAACTAATGTCAATCGTGCAGAAGTTGGCGCTGTCATCAGTTAGGTAGTCGTAATCAAATAATGGCTGCGTAAATTAGTTTTGTAAAAAAATAACGTGTTTTCATCGTAATTGGTAAGAAAACTGATTGTATGAATAGTAATATGTACGCATGTGCAGATGTATAACACCTGTCAGGTTGTAGCTGCAATTAATCTACAGTGACTCACAAGTTAAATGACGTACACATAAATGTACAGGGCGCGTAATAAGTATTTGACCAAGTGGTAGCTATTTTGCATAAAACAATTGAATTCTTGACAACGTAGTAAATTAATGTTGAAAATCTGTTGAATTGTTAAGAAACAGTTGAATTGCTAAATCACGGAAAATTAAATTGTTTAATCAAAGATAATTGAATTGTTGGAGCCAAAAACAATTGAATTATTCAATAATAATTATTCACTGGCGAGAAACCGTTTTTTTGCGAAATGTGTGACTACAAATTTAACGACGTATCAAATTTAAAAAGGCATTTAGCAACGCACAGCAAAGAGAAACTATTTCTTTCAAAATTGTCTACTATAAATGTAACGTCAAACGACTTTTAAAAAACCATTTGATAATTCACACCAGCGAGAAACCGTTTTTTTTGCAAAATATGCTGCTTCATATGTAATGAGAAATCAAATTTAAGAAGGCATTTCAGAACACACCGGCTAAATATAGGTAGTTTTCTTGCAGTAAATTTTGTGACCATAAATGTAACGTCAAATTAAGTTTAAGAAGGAAGCCGAGAACGCACACTGGCGAGAAACCGTTTCTTTCTTTATTATATTTTTGATAAATAAAGTTTACCCATAATTTTTTGGTTGTGCAACTGAAACACAATTACATTAAAAACGAAATCTCGTACGAAGATTTAAGTAGTCGTTTCTAATAATCAAAAAATACTTTTAAAAATTTGAGGTTAACACAAGATTAACTAATGTCAAACGTGCAGAAGTTGGCGCTGCCATCAGTTAGGTAGTTGTAATCAAATAATGGCTGTGTAAATTAGTTTTGTAAAAAAATAACGTGTTTTCATCGTAATTGGTAAGAAAACTGATTGTATGAATAGTAATATGTACGCATGTGCAAATGTATACACCTGTCACGTTGTAGCTGCAATTAATCTACAGTGACTCACAAGTTAAATGACGTACACATAAATGTACAGGGTACGTAATAAGTATTTGTACACCTATAATATACGTAAAACATTAAAATTATCGATATCGCTTCTCTTCTAATCCTATTAAAAATGGAATTAAACGACACATTAATAAGAAATATGAATATTAGAAAGACAATAAAAGTCCCCCAACTTTAACTTTCAAAAAAATACAGGAACTTCAAAGTTATACAATGTTAGACTTGGTCATGGTAATTAAGTGGAATATTTATAGATGAAGCTGTAGCTTTTCTTTTGTTTTAACCCTCGGGTACTATCGTGTTTACATAGCAAAAACTGGCGACTGGGCTGCCAAAATACCCCACAGTAGTAGTTGAGGGTTAATTTATTTATTTTGCAAATTTGGAAATATTTAATTTTGAAATATTTTCTGTTGCCATTTGTCAAGTTTTCTATTTCGCATTTGAAATATTAACTAATTTTGCTATTTTAAAACGAGTTTTATTGGGATTTAAATTTATTTATTTTGCTGTCGTGGAATTGCGATTTTCCGGTTGTATTATTTGCTGGATTTGTGTATATGCAGAGCAAAACTACCTGGTATATACAGGGTAAAGCTACTAAAGTGGTTTTACCACGCAGATGCTCAATTATTATTAAACTACAAATCTTTGTTTTTGTAATAATTTTTAAGGGAACGTTTAGATTGAACCAATTCAGTTTTTGGCATTGAAACGTGACCATAGTACATCCCACATGAAATTAATTATCATAGTTTGATTGTAAACGTTTATCTCCTATTAATACAACTTCTTACAGATATGTCTCGAGTGTTATCCTCGGAGGGGTTAGAAAATAAGGAAAACGTCAGAAACAACATGGAGCTAGAAACTCAATGTAATTTAAGTAGAAGCTATGAAATTAAATCCGAAGTGGTGGAAGCCGTGACATTTAATTTAGAAGATTTCCATCATTCCATTGATATTAAAGATGAGAGTGAATGCAAATCTATGGAGCAAACTTCAAGTAAATATAACAGCTACATTTTATTGGAGTGTTAACTTCCATTTAATACAGCATGAGAATGCACACCGCAAATGTAGAAACAAATTAAGTTTAACTCTGAAACACCATCGTGTGGTCACCAGGATCGTATTGAATATTAATGTTTGTGTTTGTTTTTTACCAAATTTGGGCATTAAGGATCTTTGCAGTTTTAAGTATTTTCACTTAGCGATGCGGGCACAGTGACCGCAAGACGGTGTTTAAAGGTTAAAAATCCATTTGACAATACACACCGGCGAGAAACCGTTTTCTTGTGAGATTTACTACAATGAATATTACAAAAAATCAAATTTAAAAATTCGTTAGAGTATGCACACGCAAGAAAGCGATTTCTTGAGAAATGTTTAATAAAGATGTTGCATGGTATCGAATTTAGTGATAACTCCTATTAATTCTTGAAAATAATATCAAATGAAATTTATAACCGAAATAAAAATTTTTGAAATGCGGTCTGCGCTGAGAAAATCAAATTTGAAATTCAAAAATGAATCCGTCAGCCGATTACGCTTCTGACGTCATACGCGTGATCCCGAACCTTTTTATGGAAATTTTACAACGTTGCAAAGAACTGACAGTTAAATATTTGACTTGCATTTGACAGTTGCAAACAATATAACGTTTACCATTTAATTGTATTTTTTATTAATATAATATTTATTTTAATACAAACTGTAGTCACAAACAATTATAGGAAAAATGGTTTATTCCGAGTTTTCTGTGTTTTTATTAAAATTTATTTTTCAATTTTTACACAAACTATTTATAGGTTACATTATCAATACAAACTGCATTTGCTGTGTTGTCAGTTGTTAAAAAAGATAGTTTGTGACGTCATTCGCGCTAAAAACACGGTTTCAAAAATCATTTTTTATAAATTTTTTTTGAGAAAACTGAAGGTCTCTCGAACTTTTTATCTATACAGTGCTGTTTATCAGCACCTAAAATTTATAAAAAAAATACTTCAAAAATTATGCAACATATCTATTATACGTCTGCGCATAAAGTAATCATTGTTTTATAGACATTCCATTGCAGGCGTCACCTATTATGATACTTTTTTCTGCAAACGCACATCGGCCCTTCGCACACTGGTCGAAATGCATAATCTAGCTGTGCAAAAGTCGGTTCTTTAGTTTTTATAAATTCCGCAATTTCTATTTTTTTTACTGAAATATGAACCCATATTAATAATAATAATAACGGCGTTCATTCCTAAGGAATATGCCCACTTCCGTTGGAAGTCTTTACAATCCATTTCTCCAGGTGGATTACTCCTGATTTCCTTTTCTTTCAATACTCATAGTTTCGCGCATGTTTTGGCTTCCTTCACCACTCTTCTCCACAAGTTCCTGTCTCTGCACTTCTTCTTCCAATCTCTCAGTTCCAAGGCTTCGAGATCCTCCAAAACTTCGTCCATCCATCTTGCTCTGACTCTGCCTCTATCTCTTGTTTCACTTGGTTTCCAGTCCGTGATCACTCTCAGCACACTTTCAGGACTTCTCCTCATAAGATGTCCGAGCCAGGCTATTCTTCGTGCTTTTACACATCTCACCAAATCTTCTTTACCAATTATTTCATTTACCTCGCTGTTTGTTCTTATTTGGTATTCATTGGCGTTTACTTTCTTTGGTCCTAGGATCATTCTTATCACCTTTCTCTCGAAGATTCTCAGTTTCTCTTCTTCTCTTTTTGTCAAATTCATCACTTCTGATGCATATGTTAACACCGGTCTAATAAAGGTCTTGTATATTCTTACTTTTGTTGCTATGGACAGACTCTTGCTTTTAAGCATCTTCTTGTTCGCATATACCGCTTTCCATCCAGTCTGTATCTTCTCTTTATTTCCTCTGCTCGGTCGTTTGTACTATTTATCTGCATTCCCAGATACTTGAACTTTAGAACTTCTTCGAACACTCGTCCTTCTATTCTTAATTCCTTTTGTCTTCGCTCTGTCTTGGTGAACTTCATGTACTTTGTCTTGCTCTCGTTTATCCTCAGACCCATCGTTGTTGCTTTCCTTTCTATCTCTTTGAAGATTGTTGTCATTTTTTTCAGTGATCTGGCAATAATCACCAGATCGTCTGCATATGCAAGCAGTTGCCCCTCTTTTGTCCGTACAGTTCCTCCGCAGTCTGATTCTCTTATGATTTTTCCATTGCAAGGTTAAACAGGGTCGCCGACAGCGCATCGCCCTGTCTCACTCCTCCGTTAATTTCGAAGTTCTCGGTTTCTAATGTTCCTACCTTTACTATGGCATTTGATCTTCTCATCGTCATCTGTATCAATCGTATCAGCTTTGTTGGAATGTTCATTTCTTGCATTGCTCTGTATAGTTGTTCTCTTTTAATCGTATCGAAGGCCTGCTGGAAATCGACAAACAGCAGATGCATCTCTATATTATATTCGTGCGCCTTTTCTGTTATTTGCTTCATAATGTGTAGTGCATCCACTGTCGATCTGCCCTCTCTAAAACCATGCTGGTAATCGCCAATTATGCAATCTGTTTCCTCTTTCAATCTATTATGGATGAGTGTCGATAGAATCTTATATATAACCTGTAGCAATGTTATGCCTTTGTAGTTTCCACATATTTCCAGATCTCCTTTCTTGTGTATTGGCACAATTTTACCAATCTTCCATTCGTCTGGCATCTCCTCGGCTCTCCATATTTCTATTATCAAGTCATATATTCTTTGATGTACATTGTCTCCAGCATTTCTTATCATTTCCCCATGTATCTCATCGCTACCTGGCGCTTTACCATTTTTTAATTTCTTAATCAGTGTATTCACCTCGGAGTATGTTGGTTCTGCTACTTTTCTTTCATCCTCTCTTTCTAGTGCTGTTTCCTTGGTAGTATCTCCTTTCACATTTTGGTTTAGTAATACTTGGAAATGGTTTCTCCAAATTTCACCTATGTCCTCTTCATTGTTCACCTTTCTTCCATTTCTATCTTTCATGGTTCTGTTCTTCGCCATGCATTTTGTTTTCTGTTGTTTCACCCCCAAGTAAAACCTCTTGGTATTGTTACTTCCACGATCATTCTCTATTTCGCTCATCACGTTATGTAACCATTCATTTTTTTCTCCTTGCAGATCTTGTGAGCTTCTTTCCTTTTTCTCTATATATTTATTCCTATCTTCCTCATTGTTTGTAGCTATCCACTTCAATCTTGCTTCTCTCTTGTTGTCCACTTTGTCACTACAATCTTGATCAAACCATTTCTTGTTTTCTTGACCTTTTTTGTACTCTAATGTTGTTTCAGCGGATTCTTTTATTGCCAATTTTATATTTTCCCATTTTTTATTTATATTTTGATCTTTTTGTCTGTTGCCAATTAATTTGTCCGTGTTTTCGGCGTATTTTTCTCTAGTGCTTTCTTTATAGAAACCCTCCAGTGCCAATTTCTTCCTGGCTTCTCTTCGTTTTTCTGCGGCTTTCTTCAATTTAACCTCTGCCACCACCAAAAGTGGTCAGTGTCTGCATCCGCTCCTCTGTAGGTTCTGACATCTTTGATTATTGTTGCGTTTTTCTTTAATACACACACGTGATCTATCTGAGTTCCTTTATCGCAATTTCTTCCTGGTCTCATCCATGTTATCTTGTGCAGTGGTTTGTGTTTAAACTTCGTACTACTTATAACCAGGTTCATTGCTGTTGCCAGGCCGCACAGTCTGTCCATTATCATTTGTTTTCTCATGTAGTGTAAATTTGCCCGCCACCTCGCTGTAGTATTCTTCTTTTCCCACTTGTGCGTTAAAATCTCCCAAGATGGTCAACAGGTCTTGTCTGGGTACGTCTTCTACGCCTCTTTCCAGTTCCGCATAAAATTTCTCTTTTTCCCCCTCGTCTTTATCCTCTGTTGGAGCATATGCGTTTATTATGCTGAACTTACAATTCTTCATTTGAATTCTTATATAGGCCAATCTTCCACTTATTGCCTCGAATTGTATTATATTATTCGCTAGCTGCTTGCTCACGAAGAATCCTATTCCTCTTTTGCCTTGCTTTTCTTCTCCTGAGAACAGTAGTCTGTAATCCTTCGCATTGACCTCTCCTTCACCCCCATCTCGTTTCCTGCACCGCCGCTATTTCAATTCTATATCTTTTTAATTCTCTTTCTATTTCAAACATTTTTCCTCTCTCAACATTGTTCTCACATTCCATGTACCTATTCGCATGGTTTCTCTGTTTCCTTCTTTTTATTCTTTCTCTTCTTTCCATGACGTTTTTCCTTATTCATTGCCGAGTTCGTTACCATATATCCGTCCAATTTGTCTCGTTTTGTTATTAGTTTTTTGAGCCATGCCCCTCTTCCTCTTCCGTTTTCATTCTTCTCTCTTTTATTCCATCTATACATCACTCCACCTATTATAGCCTTCTGGTAACCTACCGTGACTTTTTTCCCGTTCTCTCTCTCTCTCTTCGCTATCGCTCTTATTTCACCTTGGATCTTACGCTCCTCTACTGTCAAATCATTATCTATATAGATCCTTCTACTTCCCAAACGTGCTTTGTTCTTCATAATCTCCATCTTCTTGGACCATGATTCAACTTCTGCTACTACAGTTTCAAAGTTGTTCGATTTCAACTTATAAGCCTTCATTAGTTTTACTTTAACTTGTAGCTCTTTTTCTATAAACTTTTCCAGGTCGGTAGTTGTATCTCTATCTGATATATTGGTCAGACCCTTGATTACAATGTTGTTCTTTTGCTTTTTTCTCTTCTCTTTTAAATTTGCCCTCTAGTATCTCTATCCTTGTTTCCAGTTGTTCTCTTTCCTTTTCCCATTTCTCTTCCCTTTGTTTGAATCCATTCCTCATTTCCTGTATTTCCTTTTTAACTTCTGATGCATTTTTCCTCATTTCGCTCATCATTGTTTCGAACATTTGTTTAACTTCGTTCGTATCCATGTTGTAGGTTTTAAATTTACCTCTTTCTTTTTCTGCCTGTTTCTGTTCCGGGGTTCTGATCGTTCTTTTGCTTCTGTCGAAAGCCAATTGCTCTTCCTCTCCTGAGGGTTCTGCTTCAGGTTCTCTAAATCTTTTCCTTGTCTCTTTGCTCATTTGCGAGCGTTGGTGGTTTTCTACCGGGTGCTTCGTATAGTATGTTGCCTGTTCTGTCTTATAATGGTATTTATAGTATCGCAATTTTTGTATCGGTTGCCAGCTATGCAACCCAACATGCACCTTGTAGATTGTACTGCAAATTTTGTTGAATTAATTATATTATACTTATTTTCTACTAATCTAGCTTATTCCTGCTTGTACCCTCTGCTATCGCACCTTGCGTCAATACGATCACCCGAATCAACTTCTAGGAGGTAGTCGTATTACAATGTTTTGAATTAAAGGATACTTTATAGGTTAACCTCAAAATATTTCTTTATTCACTTTCGTGGTCTTTCTCGTGCGAATTTATATTCTAGCTTATAGTTGCCTTCCTCTGGTGTTTTCCAATACTCCAATAAACACATCCAAATCAATCAATCTCCTCAATCTACTTCACAATCGCCAATTATCTAGCTCTGTTTCAAAACACCGTGCACAGGATCGTACTCGCCACATGCACCCATATTATCGCATACAATAATAAAAACAGATGAAGTTTTCTTTATATGAATCGTCTAGTTTCAAAACCTGATAAATCCACTTTTATGTGTTCTGAGTAAATCGCGAAAAACATGTCTAGCTCTTATTATACTACTCATAATAACAAAATTAGTTTCCAAACTCAGTATTGGTAAGAAGATAACATCCCAAAAAAATTTTCGCCTTTGCCTATTATAAAAACTAAGATAATAGCGTATAAATATTGGAGATGTCGGGTTTGTGCAAAATTGGCGCATTCAATCGAAAAAATTTTAGAGCACAGAATTATGCACGGGATCGTGCTCTCGGCGTACGTGTAAACGCGATTCGATTCGGACTCGAAACGGCTGAGCCACGTACAAAACTGTGCGGCACGCAAGTAATTAAATTTGAGGGCACTAAAAGAGGAATTTCCAGATGCGCGACGTATCATTTTTTTTTGCAAAAATGCAAATCTAAAATCGTGGTGAAACAATCAAGCCTAAAAACGCAAAGATCGGGCTTCAAACGAAGCCACCATTGCGTTTTAAAGGAAAAACCTCGCATGCACTCTAAAATAAAAACGGGGTCAAAATTCGAAAATTTGTTCCAACAAACTGTCCAATTTGGCTTTCTACACTACCTCTCCAAATTTCATAGAAATCGTCGATAAACTGTGGAAGGAGTAGCGAAAAAACGAATAGAGAGCGCAAGAGTTGTGGAGGGCGCTCGAGAAGAAATTTAAAAAAAGTAAAAAGAACTTGCCGACCAAATTTCGGCCTTTTAGTTGGAATTCCGCATTTTTTCGGGCCCTTGCGTCTCCCGTTTCTACCCCTGTCGTGCCCTCGATTTAAAATCTGACAATTTTCCCGTTTAATCCCCGTTGATTCCCATCAACCCTCCAAATTTCAGCTCTCCACGACCTCTCTACGTATGCTCTGTAAATTATGAGTGAGTGATTTGCTCAACTTTAATAGTATAGAATTAATAATTAATATAAATTATATCCAGGTGCGTAACGAAAGAAATTGGATCCATATTTTCAAACACATTCCAATTTGTTGGCTCGTGCCACGTTTTTCATCCAATAATTTGGCTCTTTTTTTCTTTGAAGCATTATTAAACAAATTTAAGTTTTAAATATTAGATTAATTTTTTTATTTTAACCCTTTTATCTTCTTCATCGTTTGCTTCTTGACAGAAGCGTCGAGACCCAGCTTGGCCAAAGCCAAGATGAATTTTCATGGGAATATAATTCATGGAGTGGTTTCCCGTTGCCTTCCCCATGGTCCACAGATTGATATTGGAACTTTGATCACAGCAGTGTATTCGACTCGACTAGGACTCGAACCGCGGTCTACCGCTCTCCAGTCGGCCGGTGTATACTTTACGCTACACTGCTGGTCTTACGCTACACTGCTGGTCTTTTATAATACGTGTTTTATAACAGATCTTTCCAGATGTAGATGATATATCTGTGATTGGACTGTTTGTCCATTCTTTGGTTTAACATACAGGGTGTTCATACAAAAAAGCACTTTCCGTTTTTTCCGAATTTTCCAAAGAATTTTGAAAAAGAAATCAGAACTTGAAAAAAGTTCAAGATTTAGAGATAAACTTAGAAGCAAATGCACGACTTAAAAACTAAAGATACAAAGAATGACACCGAAATAGGAATCCCACAAACACTTGTAGATGGTGCTGTAAATTTAAGACATCAAAAAAGAACAGCTAACAGGAACAGCAGAGACTATACACAAATCATTGAAAAGAAAAGATCAACACCCTATTCTGTAACTTTTTGTTATTATAACGAATTTCATTGAGTTTTGTTTCGTAGAGAAATATTGAACAAATTCGTTAAGAATAGTATTCTGTAACCGAACTCTAACGAATTCGTTACGGGGTTCATTCGTACATGAATCTCAACGAAAACGCTAAGCGTTTTTGACACGATTAATTCGAAGTTGTACTCGTGCCGCACACTAGCTATTTTCGGATTTTAAATTTTAAAATTATTATAAAAACGAAAAAATTTTTAACCTGTAAAACTTGATGACGTAATCGGATTTTGTATGTAATCGATTAATAATGCGTAGGTGCATCTAGCACTGTATTTCACAAGTAAAACAGCACAATTCACGTGTATAGCACTGTATAGTATTTTTTAAAATACTATACAGTAAAAGCTCCTTATCCGCGGTTCCGTTATTCGCGGTTTGAGTATTCGCGGAAGAAAAATTGAGACCACTTTCTGTATTCGCGGCCGAAAATTTCATTATTCGCGGATTAATAATTTACGATTTTGAATATTATAATTTATATTCAAAACTCAAAATTAAATAATAATATTTAAACGAAAAAATTTAGACTTCAAGGAGGTTCTTGTTTTGGACAATGCTCCGGGTCACCCTTGTGAGCTTGAAACTATGCATCCGAATATTAAGGTGATATTTTGCCTCCGAACACGACGACTTTACTTCAACCAATGAACCAGGGAATAATTCAAGCTTTGAAGTTCTTTTACATTAGGCGAACCTTTAAAATCATTCTGGATATCATGGAATGTGATTCTGACGTGAGTTTTATGGAATTCTGGAAAAATTTAACATAGCAATGTGCATTGTTAACATAAAGGAATCGTTACAAGAGCTCAAGCATTGCATACACATTGCAATCATATTGGAAAAAACTATAGGTTGATCTAACAGTCTGTGAAAGTGAGGGATTTAAACAAATTAAAACATTAACTGACACAATTGTACAAATTGCTAATGGAATAGGACATGATGGTTTTGAACAGATAGATTCGAGTGACGTTCAAGAGCTGCTTCAATCACACGATGAAGATTTAAGTGAAGCCGACTTGCAGGAAATGTTAAAACCCTTCAAGCTTCAACATCTTACAATGATACGATGACAATCACCTTAAAAAACCAGACCGCAGGTTTCCAAATGGCAAATGAACTGTGAGATCACTTCATTAAAATTGACCCGTTTTTGGAAAGAAACCTTCCTTTTAAAAGGAAAATTGAAGTTGCCACAGCTGAATACCATGCGGAATTAAAAGGCATTTTAAAGACGGCAAAGCAAGAAAAAATTACTAAATATTTTAAACCAAATAATTCAAACAATAATAATTAATAATAATGATAGGTATGTGATTAAACTGATTTTATTTTTATCTATTTTATTTTATTTTCGTACCTTGGAACCCAACCCTTGCATTTCCATACAAATCACTATTCCATATTCACGGTTTCCTTATTCGCGGCATAATTTTGGAACGTATACCCCGCGAATAAGGAGTTTTAGATACACTTTTGAACTATTTAATCTTGGCATAGCAACTACTCATATTAAATTTATTTTGACAAGAATTTTAACAACCAATTTTAAGATCGCAGTTTAAAAAAAATGAAAATTACCCAAAATTTAACAGGAATGAAATAAATTACAATTTAATTTATAACTTTAATTTTAATTTAAATTATCTGCCAATATACATAAATATCTAGATTGAAAACGTAACTTTTAAAGTAAAAGTTACGCAGAATAAAAAACATAACTAACCTCACTTTTATTTTAATTACGGTAATTGGTTTTAACCCTAACTTTTGCGTTCATTTCGGTTAAAATACGTCACTCTTTATGAGATATTTTATTTGTAAATACCTATTGTATAGTATTTATGAAGAATTTAATAGATAATATGAATAAATCCTTTGAAAAATAAAATAATAAATTTTAACTTATGTTTTATTAAAATGTATAGAGATAATCTGGAAATTTTTCATTTTCTATTGTGTAAAATATTATGAAAATTACCTTTTAATAAAACATGAACTTTTAGCGAGATATGTGCTAAAAATGTTCCCCAACGATTTCTAATTATTCTTTGGAATATTACTCGAAAATTCGTGTTAAGGAACTAAAAGTATTAAATCTATTATTTTTTAAAATTTTGGCCGATAACTAGCTCAATCAGGGTTTGTTTTAAATTTGGTTGAAATAGGTCAAGTAGGCAGTTCTGTTATTCAGTTTTTTATCATATGTATAATAAAAGGTCAACATTTAATATAATGCCTTTGATTTCGCTCGAAAATCGTGTTAAGATAATTCAAATCCATTATGAAAATGGTCGATCCGTGAAGACTACATTTCGCAAAATTCGCGATATTTTATTTGTAACGATCGTCCATCTGAGACTACAATTGCGAATTTAGTGCGAAAATTTGAGTCCACCGGTTCAGTAGTAAACGTAAGCACAAAAATATGTGCTCGTCCATGTCGTTCAATCGAAAATATTGCTGCAGTACGTGAAAGTGTCACAGAGGACCCAAATTTATCGGTTTCACGACGTTCTCAACAATTAGGCCTGTCCACAATGACCACATGGCGAATTTTACGGAAGGATTTAGCTCTAAAGCCTTATAAGATACAACTGGTACAAGAATTATACATAAAATATGTATTTTTTGATTTCTAATTTTAGGGCCCTTAAATTCAAAATATTGTCAACCCTATGATCTACAGTAAATTAGTGCTTGATATCATATAAACCTTTTCTACCTTTTATCAATTGCACACGCCACATCTCATATTTTATTTGTGTATATCATTGGTTAAAATACATTTGATCATACAATAAAATCGTTTAATAGTCCATAAAAGAAAAGTACAGCTTTGTTATTTTTAAAATTATTTATAGTTTAAAAAAATTATTACATAATTGAATAATTAAATCAAAATTACACTTGCATAAATAACTATTAATCTACCATTATTATCTATGTTCAAAAATTTCAGCCGAAACTCGAAACGCGCAAAACGTTACGGTTACCAACTTACCGTAACTATAAAAGTAATAAATGAGGTTGGGTTACGGTTTGTTTGGGAGTCTGCCGTAACTTTAACCACTTCCTAAAAGTTACGTTTGCCGTAACTCTAGCCTCTCCCTTGAATTATTTCATAACCATATAGTAGCACAACCTCACTTTTGGATGTATCAGCAGGTCGTTTTCAAAACAAAATCGTCGAAACAGCAAAGGACGAGTACGAGGTGTTTCGTAACAAAAATATTAATGAACGCAAATCTTATTTGGCGTTATCGGACGATGGAGACAGCGAAACAGACGAATTTAAACGTTCCTTACAAGAATTACAAGATCACAAAAATAAATTGCAATCTTCACGACCTCAAAGAGAAACACGTAAGAGAGGAAATGGCGACCACACGTTCAAGTTTACCGGTTTTATACCCAAAGAACGAAGGAGATCACATCGTATTGCAAAATTACCGCCCATTCATACAAGTGATGTACTGGTAAGTTTGTGTTTTTTTCTCTAGGATCCCATTTTTAAAACATCGTTTTACAGGACGATGAAAATTCGAAGAGTTCCTATAATTCTAACAGTGTGGATGATTTGGAAAGAATTGCTTTTCGACCAAAAAAAATACAAAGAGTTTTGCCGCAAAATCAAACTGTAATTTTCTTGCCTGTCGATGAAGTGACAAATGAAATGATTGCAAAGATTGCCAAGAGCTCTACCAAAAAAAAATATTCGGTCGAAGGTACCTCCTGCCATCAATGCCGTCAGAAAACAACGGACACGAAGACAGTGTGTCGTAGCGGAAGGTGTGTGGGACTTAATGGACAAATGTGTGGACCGTGCTTGAAAAATCGTTATGGTGAAGACGTGGCTGCCGCACTGATGAATCCCAATTGGGAGTGTCCTTTTGTCGAAACAGCAAAGGACGAGTACGAGGTGTTTCGTAACAAAAATATTAATGAACGCAAATCTTATTTGGCGTTATCGGACGATGGAGACAGCGAAACAGACGAATTTAAACGTTCCTTACAAGAATTACAAGATCACAAAAATAAATTGCAATCTTCACGACCTCAAAGAGAAACACGTAAGAGAGGAAATGGCGACCACACGTTCAAGTTTACCGGTTTTATACCCAAAGAACGAAGGAGATCACATCGTATTGCAAAATTACCGCCCATTCATACAAGTGATGTACTGGTAAGTTTGTGTTTTTTTCTCTAGGATCCCATTTTTAAAACATCGTTTTACAGGACGATGAAAATTCGAAGAGTTCCTATAATTCTAACAGTGTGGATGATTTGGAAAGAATTGCTTTTCGACCAAAAAAAATACAAAGAGTTTTGCCGCAAAATCAAACTGTAATTTTCTTGCCTGTCGATGAAGTGACAAATGAAATGATTGCAAAGATTGCCAAGAGCTCTACCAAAAAAAAATATTCGGTCGAAGGTACCTCCTGCCATCAATGCCGTCAGAAAACAACGGACACGAAGACAGTGTGTCGTAGCGGAAGGTGTGTGGGACTTAATGGACAAATGTGTGGACCGTGCTTGAAAAATCGTTATGGTGAAGACGTGGCTGCCGCACTGATGAATCCCAATTGGGAGTGTCCTTTTTGTAGGAAAATGTGTAATTGCTCTATTTGTCGCACTCGCCAAGGAAAAAGACCAACTGGAATTCTTGCACCAATGGCTTTACAGCAAGGTTTCGAGAGCGTTAAACACTTTTTAGAAAATTTAAATGACCCAAAATGAAATTGATGCCAAATCATGCATGTGTAATAATGCGGGGGTTTCTTAAAACTACCGAGTGTTGATTGTAAAGCAAATGTACACTCGGACATTAAAATATTTTCCAAGTATTATTAGATTTTTGTACTTTTTTAATGTATATAAAATTATAATATAAGCTGATGTGTAAATTATTTCTAAATAAGTAGCTTACCTGTAAATTTTGTGTTGGTGAAATGTGAACTTACGGTAATTTAGGATTACCTCCGCTCGCAATAACGCAAATTTATATATACGTGTTTGCCCTGATGGTCGTTTAGAACTAGCTTTGATGGTAGCGGAAGCTAGGGTCTATAACTATAACGGTGCAATTAACTAACCTCCAAAAAATAACGATGGCCTGGTCGACGCACAAGCTGAAAAATCGCGACCTTGCGATTTTTCCAAAAACATGGAGTCGATAGAAAATTTTACAGCCAGATGTTGTTTCAACAATTACTAAATTCGCTCTCTCAAGTGATATATGATAAATCCGCTCAAAAAAGTGCAACCGGCGTTTGATGCCCTATAATTATTAACCAACACGATTATATAATTTACACTGGGTGGTGGATAAGCCAAAAGAAAAATTTGACCGCATCGACGTTCGCCCTTTTTGACGGCCGGTTGATCACTTTCTATTTCATAGCATGAACTGCGCGAACTTCTTATCTCACTTACACGTGACCTCGTAAACCTAAGGGTAATATTAGAAAGGTGGTGTCAAGAGTACCTTTCGTAACAGAAATTGGGATATTACAATATTTTGTTATATTGGTATTTGCAAAGCCAGAGCCATACTGTTTTCTAATCTGACAGCACAAAAAAGATCTTATCTTGTTGGAGTCTTCGTTCTTGATAGACAAACGAATCTGATAGTGATGGGGGAGCAGGATCCAGGTGGACTTCGGATTAACAAGTCGTGGTAGATTCAAAAAAAACTTTGGCCAGACTCCTTTTGGTCGATAACTCAAAGAAACTCGATGCAAATACTTCTTTTGATCAATAACCCAAATATTCGATCAGCAATCCAAAATATGTGGTTTTGCACACAAAACGGACACCAAAATGGGATGTGGCCATGCCATGACTTTATTATACTTTTATTAAGTATTAAAAAATAATTTTTAATAATAAAAAATATTATCTATCAACCAATTTGACTCAAAATCTAATCAGCTCTAAGTCTCGATACAAAGATACAAAATATCAAATTTAGTTTTGAAATGCGTATTAGTTTTTTAAAAATTTAATTAAAACTAATATTAAATTAAATTAACTAATATTAGATTAAAAAAGAATTGTTTTATGAACCATTTTAATCAAAATTTAATCAGTTTTAACTCCTATCATAAAGATACGAAATCTCAAATTTGGTTTGGAAACGCTTATTAGTTTTCAAAATTTTAAATAATAAAATTTAAAAATTAGAAAAATATTGAAGTACAGAATTCGTTTAATAGAAGTATATAATATACGTATAAGTTACCAAATGTGGAATAGTATAATTTTGGAATATAGTATACGCCGAAAAAGTGTTTCATGTACATAAAAAATAAATTTTTTTTTATTTTAATCGAGAAACGTAGAATATTAAGCTATAATATTTGTTTTATAAAAGTATATCCAAGTAACACACAATGGTATATTAGACATAGAAATTGTCTAGAGCAAACGTTACAATTGTCGATAAAACGTAAATAACAGGTCTTTTTGATCATGAGGTATCCCAATATATAGACGTATATACATAACTATACATATATTATATGTATTTAATGTACGTATAGTATATTATCCATTGTAGTACTTTATCGATAAACTGTATAATGAAAACGTATATAATCAGTCTTTTTGGTCATGGTGTATGTTTCGTTTGTGGTGTGCATATTACATTATACGTACTTAATGTAAGTTGCCATATGCTTTATTCTAAAATATGGTATACGTTACAGAAATGTTTCATATAGACGTTTGCACTTAATATAATTTTTTTCAAAATTCAGTCTAGAAACGGAGAATGTTGAGCTAAAAAGTGTGGTTAATTTTAAACTTCGCCATCAAGCTACCTGAAGGCTAAAACCCGCGTGAAAACAGCAAAATCAGCGACAAATTTTACTGCCCGAAATTAGTACTATATGCGCATGCGCTCTAGTTCAGTACAACGATACTTGGAAATCATCGACACGTGGAAATCATATATATCCGAACTTTTTGATGATAATAGACCAGAACACCTCACAGAATCCAGTTGCTCGCATGATCTTCCAATAACAACAGACGAGGTCGTGAAGGCAATATCACAAATGAAAGATGGCAAAGCATCTGGACCCGACGGCATTCATGCGGAATTTCTTAAGTTACTCGATGATCGGGGCATATCTTGGTTGACAGCGATATTTAATAAGATATACTTTGATGGACAGATACCAAGGATATGGCTTAAATCCACGTTTATTCTAATACCAAAAAAATCACATGCTAAATTTTGTGGGGATTTCCGCACCATGAGCCTCATGAGTCACCTTCTCAAGCTTTTCTTAAAAATAATCCATAAAAGAATCTTTAGAACATGCGAAGACACGTTAGCCGCACATAATTTGGTTTTCGTAATGCGATGGGCACAAGAGAGGCTTTATTTGGTGTCCAAGTTCTCTTTCAAAGATGTAGAGATGTCAATTCGGATGTGTGTGTCTGCTTCGTTGATTATCAAAAGGCATTTGATAAAGTAAAACACGATAAGCTCATCGAAATTCTGAAAGAAATAGGACTGCATAATAAAAACTTGAGAATTATCAGTAACTTGTACTGGAACCAGGCATAAGAATACAAGAAGAACTTTCAGAGGACGTTATAATTAAGCGGGTTGTCCGGCAAGGGCGTGTGTTGTCTTCATTACTGTTTAACGTGTACTCGGAGAAAATTTTTCAGGAGGCTTTAGAAGAATTAGATATTGGCATTAAAATCAATGGTGAATGCATAAATAATTTAAGATGCGCTAATGATACGGTACTGATAGAGAACGATATGAAGAATCTTCAAGAACTAGTGACAAGACTGGCAGAAGTTAGTCAACATTATGGACTATCACTAAACCGAGCAAACACAAAATATATGATAATATTAAAAGAGAACAACTACCACGGTCAACTTACAGTGAATATGCAACCATTACAGAGAGTTCAAAGGTACATATATCTGGGAACAACACTTAATGAAGGGTGGGACCACTCTATAGAAATCAAATCGCGAATAGAGTAGTTTAGAGCTGCATTTCTTAAAATGTCAAAACTGTTTAAGTGTGGCGATTTGTCATTAACAACGAAGTTAAAGTTACTGAGATGCTACATTTTTCCGGTGCTGCTGTATGGGGTTGAGTCTTGGACTTTGACAGAAGCTTCATGTAAGAAGCTAGAATCATTTGAAATGTGGTTATACCGACGTATTTTGAAGATACCGTGGACGGACCATGTCACCAATCAAGCTGTGCTAAAAGAATGGGTAAGGAGAAAGAGTTACTCCTAAACATTAAGACCCGCAAGTTGGAATATCTAGGGCATATTATGAGAAATAATCAAAGATTCGGATTATTACAATTGATTCTACAGGGAAAAGTTGAGGGAAGCGAGGACCGGGAAGAAGAAGAATATCATGGCTAAAAAACTTAAGAACATGGTATAACACATCAACAGTAGGTCTCTTTAGAGCTGCTGTAGACAAGGTACGCATTGCTATGATGATCGCCAACATTCGAAACGGATAGGCACTAGAAAAAGAAGGAGAATATATAAAAATATAATTATAAAAATTGCAACTCGGAGATAAGGGCACCGCGAAAATTCAAGAAAAAAACGCAGGACAGCTTCCACTGACACAGCACCTCCGTTCGATTCGTCGGACCTGAGTTTTGCCGCTCCGAGCAACCGGACGGTGTCCGGATCGCGTACTCGCTTCCGAAGCGTGGCACTTGCGTAAGCCGAATTAATAAATTTACGAAAAATGCTGGCATTAAATAATAAACAAATAGCGCATTGGCCGGTCGGTTACGAAATTTCAATAATTATTATTCAAACAATATCGGGGGACGGGTAAGAAACCCGTCATCCGATTTTGACCATTTTTAAAGTGGATTATGAAAGATGATGGTCTAATTAACGCATAAAAAAATAAAATTTGCTGATTATTCACACAATTTTGAAAAACACGGCTTTAAAAATGTATTAACAATGCAATTTACTCATTGGCTCTATTGAACTGTAACCCCGCCCACCAAAATTAAAATGGGTTGTGGCAACTTTTAAAATACCAAAATCTCGTTTTTTAGAACTAATTATGAATGATAATGGTGTAATTAGCTAATAAAAAGAATTAAATTTGTGATCGGACAACAAATTTTCGAAAAAAAATCACTTTTTGTGTGAATTCGTTTCTGATTTAGTTGCACTGTCAAAACTTACTCTCCGCAACCGCCCACGCCCGTCCTGGGCGCTGGCGGGGCTCTGAGCGTTTTAACACGTGCTAAACTTATTAAAAACATCCCTTAAGCGGCTCCAACTCGAAAAGTTTGAAAGTTAACTCGACGGATCTCAGAGAGCGACTGGTATCTCCCCACCACTAGTCACTGTCGACCCAGGCACAGCACACGTACCGTTTACAGAATGTTTTCCATATTTGGGATTTTACTACACAAAATACACTTACATGTATTTCTTATGGGAAAATTGCAATTTTCAAAATTAAATTGTGGCCTTATTATCCTTACCTTAAAAGATTCGTATTTTTATTCTCTTTCGTTTGGTTGAACCATTTTTATAGGGAAAAGTGGATTTTCGAAGACAGGTTTCTTACCTCGACCCCAATATCGAATCTAAAATTGCTTTTAAGGATGGCGAAATCCATTTTAGTTCTTCCAGGTATCGACATAATCAAAAAAACATACAAATTTCTAGGATTGTTTTCACTTTACTAAGATAGAATAATCAACTTGACGATTGATATATTTTAAAGCTGTCAATATTGAATATTTTCGAAACTACGAGCTTGTAAATAATTAAAATTTCAAAAAAAAAAAAACTTTAAACATATTTTATATTGCATTTACTATAAGGCCATAAAAAATTATTAAAATTATGCTATTTTTTGTGTCTCTAGAGTGTCATTACTAGAGATGAGATTTTTAGGTCGTAAAATTTAAAAAGGCACCTAAAGGTTCTAAAATAGTCATTTTAGGTCGTATAAATTCAAAAAGGTACTAAAAATGCTATTTTAGGTTGGTACTGTAAAGTTTTAGTGGTTTTATGTAACTAAACCCACCAATTAGGTATTAAAATAATAACGGGATTAATTATTAAAACATTTATTAAAATAAAAAAATTATTTTTTGAAGTACAGTAGCTGTAACCAACTACTTGATGGACTTGATATTTTTTTAGGTTGGTACATTGTGGGTTTGCACCACCAGGTACCAAATTAAAAAATAAAAATATTTTAATTTAAATTAATATTAAATTTTTTTCAATTTTAACTGAAAATAAAAAAGTTTCAAAATGTTAAAATAGGTCGTAAAATAACAAAAAGGCAGAAAAAGGCAAAAAAGGGAAAAAGGCAAAAAGGTCGAAATAAATAGGGCTTATATAACGCAGTTTTCCATGAAACAAATTTTGGTACTAATATCATAAAAATAGGACATAAAATAAAAAAGGTAAAAATCTCATCTCTAGTCATTACCCTTTAAAAAATATTATTTTCGGTTATATTATATCGTAATAAGCACTCAAAAGAAAAGCAAATTAGATTTTAAAATATAATATTATATCAGCAAGAAAATGAACTGAAACTTTAATACAAATTCAAAAATAATTTCAAAATTTTTCACACACACAATATAGGATTAGATTTCAAAACAGTTTAAACATAATAAAATAATTTATGTGAATATAAAAACAATAACATAATTTACGCACCTTGGGATTTAAGGCGCGCGGGTTATAACACGCTTCACTAGCGTGGTTTATATACAATTTTTCCACTACTAGGATTGTTTACTCTTATAATAATAATTGTTAATGAATAAAGTAAATCGTTTTAATTATTTATTTCAAATTATAAAACAAATGATAGTTTTTGTTTTGATGTTGACACTTGCTTGAAAATGTTTAATTAATTTTGACATAAAGGTTACATTAAATATTTTGATATTTATAAGTTTTGCGAGTGTTTTAAAAATGAGTGAAAGTTGTACACCACCCGAAATGAGAGAGATTGCTGAATCAGTGGCAGACAAGCTACTGCCGGAAAAATCCAAGACTCTTTATATGAAAGCTTATGTAACATTTAAAAATTGGTGCAGTGCGCGAAGTGTGGTTATAATATCTGAAAATGTACTGTTAGCATATTTCCAAAGTTATGCCAATGATAAAAAAGCTTCCACTTTATGGGCACATTATTCTATGTTAAAATCAACTCTTTCTTTAAAGGACAACATAGACATTTCAAAGTTTTTCAAATTAGTTGCGTTCTTAAAACGCCAAAATGTGAATTACCGTGCTAAGAAGTCTTCCGTTTTCAGTCAAGAAGAAATTACAAAATTTCTGATTAATGCACCCGATGAATGTCATATTGTAAATAAGGCAATTCTTATAATTGGTTTATCTGGGGCTTGCAGATGCGATTGCTTCTTTTGCAATTTGCTTCTTTCTGATGTTATCATAAAAGATGATATGATTATTATAAACATTCGTAATAGTAAAAATGGTTCATCTAGAAAATTTGTTGTTATGGAACCCCTTTGGATGAAAATTGTAAAAACATATTTAAAAATTAGACCAACTTCCGACATGCAAAAATTATTTATTAGTATACGCAATGGAAAAGCTACAAAGCAAAATATTGGTCATAATACAATAGGGCAAGTACCAAACAAAATTGCAATGTATTTAAATTTGCAAAACCCTGCGTCTTACACGGGTCATAGCTTCCGAAGAACTTCAGCCACAATATTAGCTGCTAGCGGTGGAAATATCCTGCAGTTGAAACAACATGGGGGTTGGAAGTCATCTACGGTAGCCGAGGGCTATATAGCTGACTCACTCTCGGTTAAAACGAGCATAGCTCGTATGGTCCAAAGCCAATCAACATCAATTAATCAAATAAGAAATTTTGAGCATTTTGAAGTGTTTTAAACTGTAGTTACAATAGCACGGAGATTGTAAATTTTCTAATGGAGTAAAGGTTATACAAGTTTGCGAACGACTACTTCTAACGATAGAATAAATTTGCACATCGAAGCGCATAAATTTTTTTATGATTCTGTTTCGACCACTAATTTCTTTAATATCTTCACAATCCAGTTATCCTACAATTGAAAATATACAGATTTTTAATAATATTAATGTAACAAAAACACTTACCAAACAAAAAAATTCTATATCGAATAAAAACTAGTGAACGTGGAATGCAAGTAAATAGATGTTGACGAAAACTATTTTGTCGAAAAATGTACTATTTGTAACGATAATTGATTGTAATAATTATTAATAATCGATTTATAAAGTTTCTAGTTTCAGCTGTCATATAAGTCATAATCTGTGTTCATAATTCTCATTTCGCCTAATTGCTAAACGTCACAAAATTCCAATTTAATCAACATTTTAAATATCAAATTAATCTTATTTATAGACCGATTTTAATTATTTAAACACTATTGATAGAATTTCTTGGTTATGCTAATTCGTTTTACACATAAATTTTCTTTCAAAATGGCCCGAAGTTTCCGGACTACGCATTTATGTTCATTATTAACTACTAGTGAATAATAAAATATTATTCACCTCAGGTGATAGAAGGCGTGGTTCACAGTTCGATTACTTACGTTGAAATGATAGTGTTTATGGCTAGTAGTGGAAAAAATATAATATTATATCAGCAAGAAAATGAACTGAAACTTTAATACAAATTCAAAAATAATTTCAAAATTTTTCACACACACAATATAGGATTAGATTTCAAAACAGTTTAAACATAATAAAATAATTTATGTGAATATAAAAACAATAACATAATTTAAAAATAATATATTAATGTATAAAAATAAAATATATATTTTTTGCATAAAAAGAATTTCGCTATATAAAATTTTGCAAAGAAATATAAAATATAAATGTTCATTGATTCTTTTGTTTTTGGCATTTTGTTTTTTGCAACGGGTCGAACGTCTATAATTGTACAAATAAATACATAAAGTTTTTAAACTAGTGAGCCCAACGGTTCGCGTTTGCGCGAGGAAAAGGGATCGCGGTTCCCTTCAAGGGGTAGTAATGTTCATTTGTAAAGTTTATTTTCGCGGTTTGCTAAACACAAGCTGTATTATTTTCCATTTGTAGTTCTTATTAGTTTTATTTTATAAAATTTGCACAGGTAAAGAAAATCGGAGAACTAAGGGGGGAGGCCTTAGTTCAGCGGTGGATGCAACTGTCTGGTCGATGATGATGATGACAGAGAACTATTCGAGTCATTGGTGCCAGTATTGCAAAAGATGAATCCATTGGAATGTTTCATGTGGTGCGATTGTTTTTGGCGCACCTGACATTTTGGGATCGTGAGGCGGTGATCAAACTAACCATCACAGTAAAGATGAGTTGTAATGTTGTGGTGGACCGTAGCATAAGAAGAACTTAAATATGTTTTAAAATGTGATCAATGCGACCTTGGATGAGTTTTTGGTTATCGCAAAGTCAGCGGCTACTTGACAAACAATTCCATTCTTCGAGATAAATTGTAGAAGCCAGTTTTGGGTGGCGAGGAGTATGTTGATTGGATATTGTTCACATCTATTTCTAACACAAATGGATAATATTCTAATGAATTTTGTCCGTTGTTTAATGATCTAACGTTTCCATATCTTCAAGGGTTTTGTCCGTTTCCATTTATGGTTGCGCAATTAATATCGAACTTTTTTCTTTGGTTAATTTTTCGTACTTGTCAGAACGTTGTAATTTTGATAAACAGCACTGTTCTGAAGAGGGGGGCGAGCGCTCTTACGGTTAATTTACTAGCCTTTTACACTTTTAACATGTTCAAGTCTTTATCTTGTTTGCGTTGGTGCAAAATTTCCGCAATTTTGCTGTTAGTTTTTCGTGCTTTTTCGCATAGTTGTTCACTTTACTTTAGTTTTCGAACTTCACTACCGAAAGGTTTATACGTTACTATTACGCTCACTAGTTAAATCGGTACAATAAAAAAAATATATATTATATATAAAATGGAACAATAAGACAATCAATGTTATAAATTTAAAATAAAAGTTTACACATACAAGAAAAGAAAACCTTATGATCAATCATGCGTAAAAATAAATTTGAAAAAAAGATACTCTCTTAACCCTGTTTTGCTTTATCAATACAATAAAGTGTAAAACAGAAAAAGGCTTTTTTTTTGTTTGTTTTTTCTGTCGTAAATTAAGTTTAAAAAAAATTTTCAATTCGACTATCGAATTGATACATTGAACTAACCCTGTTCTATTTCGTAATGCAAAAAAAATAAGAAATAATTCAAGCGTAGGTAGTCGACATAATGAATACCTAAGTGGTGAGAAATAGAAAAAGGTTATTATCGTTCTTATGAGGATAAAAAAAACTGAAGATCAATTTATTATTAATTTTAATTTGTTTGCATATGATTTGATTTGACTTGAATTCATATCTATTCTTTGTTGGATAAAATATTTTAAAAAATACAAGTTTTATAAAATTTGAAATCTATTCTTTGTTATAAATTTATTATGAAACTACGATTATCTACGTAGTAGATTTTGAAAGAAATTTCTTAATTTTATTCGTTATACTTCTTTTGGGTTCGAACAGAATAATATAATCACTCAAATATAATAAATAATTATGATGAAAAGTAAAAAAAAATATATGATATAAAAAATCGATTCACAATATCAAACTGAATTAATTTCGTTATAGGTACTCATTTTATGTTACCTTTAACTTTTCTTTAAATTTTTGATAACTTACAAGATCCAATTCCGGATCTGAATAGATAAAAGTTAGAGCGTCATCACGTATTTTATAATATTCAAAATTTTTGATTCATCCCAATTATGCAACTTAGCGATTTCTTCAATTTTAGAGAAATAAGCTGACCCAACTGTGCCACCGACCAATCTATATAATTTTGTTCCCACTGAAGTCGTTTCTTTCTGTTACCCTGACGTAATAGGGGTTTTTGAACGGCAAAGAGACCATGGAGATTAACTTCTTGAAGTCGACGTTTCACAATACTAATAGAAATTTTCCTAAAGAGAAGAAGATTTCCTAAAGGGTCCTGAACGATATTGCACTTCTAAACTACCTGTTGTACGATGTCGGTGAATAAAATCGTTCACGGACGAATGTTTCAATATTCTCATTGAATAAATGTCGCTGTAATGTATGTTCACATGGAATAAAGACGATTTTCTAAAATATTTGTTAGTACATATTTTAAAAAAAAATCACTTTTATCTTCCTGATTGGCAATACCAGGGGCTGGTTCCAAAATTTGTTGCCCGTTAATTTCCTGATAAGGCAAACCCATATTACTGATAAACTAGTAAACTTGATTTCATCATCCAGATGTTCTCCAACCTTCGCCATTAACAACTTGTGATCTCTCTCAGTTACTGCACCAGGAAGAGTCTTTGCGTTTCGGACGATGGTTCGCCATTTCGTGCGTATGTATCGTGATATAATCTATCCTATTTTGGTATCTACCTCCTGGTGATTTCCACATATATAAGCGTTTTGGGTTTTGCTCAAAGATCGTGTTGGTACCATAAACCTACGTACTCTGGTAAACTATTAAATTACTTTTCCAGCCACGCGAAACACTAGATCTTCATTGTGGCCCGTAACTTCATTCGGAAAGTCCTTTCTATATCCCATCCAAAGCTCATATCCGAAAATCGGGACATCATTAATTTGGTCTTATCTGCCAATGATTTCCATATGTCAGTTACAAACTCCCTTTTTCGTGCATTTTCATCTAAAGGAATCAGTTATACATCATCATCACCCCTTTCAATTTCTACCTCTTCTTGCCCCCCCCCCCATCCCTAAACTCAATTTTCATAGTTTAACCTACGTCAGAGGCTTATACGAGAGCCTCACATTGGTCTTTAAACCTATCCCCAACATCAAATTTGGACTTAAATGTCCCAAAAAGAACCTTCGATTCTTTTCCAACACCAAAGACCCCCCTCATCTGATCAGAGTGGTTTGGTTTATCGTATCCCTTGCCAGGATTGTGACTGTGTATGTGGGAGAAAGTTCCAGAAAGTTAGATGTTCGCATAAAAGAACATATGAGAGATTTGAAAAAAACTCGCGTTTTCAGTTATGAGAATGACAACACATATGTATACTGCCTTATGCAAACACATGACATTGAATTCGCATTCCATAAAGCATGAGAATGTCATCATCCTGGATCGAGAGATGATAGACAAAAAAACGTACAATTAAAAAGGCTATTAACAACCATTTCAAGTTATAAACCTATGAACGATAAGAAGGATGTTCAATACTTCCACGGAGGTTATAAACACATCCTGGATATCAGGAAGGTGACTTAAACCTGGCCAATATTCAGTTTTTTAATTTTCATTTTTATTAAAAAAAAAAAAATTGGAAAATTTGGCGCTTCCTCGACGGTTTCGGGACATTTTTTGATAGGTTGCTGCAAGAGCAAATTGAAAAGAAACACGAGAGGTCTGATTTGCAAGAGATTGGGAAAAATATTTAAAATTTTTAATGCAGTAGCGATATCGTTTTATTGGATCGTGAATTTTATTTATATTTATTAGGTAGGTATTTCTTAAATATGTATATGTACATACATCATAGAAAGTCAGATGTTAAATTTATACCATATACACTGTGTAAAAAATGCAATTTTTTCATGCATATGTGATTGGGTTTCCATGTTTTCAAAATTAACTTTCGCTCTTTCTAATTCAGCCCTTTTCTGTTCCGGTGTTCTAATTGTTTCTTGTTTTTGCCGAACAGAGCTTGATCTTCACCGTCTGAGTAATTTTCATATTCTTCTCTTTTTCTCTTTTGTGGTTCTTCGGGCATTTGAATTTCTTAGCGTTTCTGGTTTTTCACCTATGTTGGTTTTGTTTGTGCGACTCTTCACCTAAGTAAATTTCCCGCATTGTATGTTGTGTTGCCTACCATCATTTAGCTAATTTTAAATTTTCGTCAACTGAAACGCGCTTACATTGTGCCGCAAGATAATTCTTTGGCATATCGAATTAATTTGTATCAAAACTTTAATTGCAATAATCTCGAAATGACATTTTCAAATCGGTGACATTGATAAATCGAAAACTATTTGTAGGAGTTATTTTAAATACCGGGTGTTCATTTTAAAACTTCCAGCAATTAATATCTCAAAAACCAAAAGTAAGATGAAAAATGTTTCGAACGCAAGTTGTATGATAGCGAGGGGACAGAATATGGCATAATTGTTTTCTTAATTTATTGACCTTTTCAAGGTCATTTGAAGGTCAACTTGGGTTTTTAAATGACACCTTAATTTTTTAGCAAATTCATATTTTGCATAAAAAAATAAACAACTTTTGTAGGAAAATTTTTTTTATCTCACATTAGGATTTTCGAGTAAGATGCGTTGAAACAAAATAAAAACATTATTATCAACTAACCATTGTTAATCAAAATTTAATATTTACATGTTTTAGAAGGCTATTTATTAGTATTAAACAGTAGAAAAATGCTCGTAAGCGAGTGTTTTATAACAAGTTTTCAAAATGTTCCCCATTTACAGCTAAACAATGATACAGCCTTTGTTGAAACTCGTTTCTAACATTTTCAAAAGTTTCTTTCGTAATATTTTTGCAAGCCACTGTGATTCGAAATTTTAACTCTTCAATATTAGCTGGTATTGTATCATAAATTACAGATTTTAAATGTCCCCATAAAAGAAATCAAGAGGAGTTAAGTCAGGGGACCTAGCTGGCCATTCTATCGGTCCTCGTCTGCCGATCCACTGCCCTGGAAATTTATCATCTAACCAGTTTCGAACAGGAATAGTATAGTGAGGAGGTGCGCCATCTTGTTGAAAATGCAAAACAGTTTCATCGAGCTCCAGGTGTCCTTCTTCGTCACTTTGACTTTCTAACGCATCAACTATTAAAGGATAGATTGTATCTTCAAGCATTTCTAGATATTTTTGACCTGTTAAATTTCCATCAATAAATAATGGTCCAATAATTGTATCACCAAGTATACCAGCCCACACGTTTACCTTCTGCGGCCACTGTGTATGTCCATCAGTAAACACATGAGGATTTTCATCACACCAATATCGACAGTTGTGTTTATTGACAAATCCATTTAAAAAAGGTTGACTCATCAGAAAAACAAGTCGATTTCAATAAATGTGGATGTGTAGTTAATAATTGAAGCATTTCTTCACTAAACTCCACTCGTCTGTCTGGATCATCCTCGGTCAAAGTTTGATGAATCTGCATTTTATATGGGTGAAATTTATGCAATTTTAGCGCCTTATGAACAGTGCCCACTGATAGACCACTAATAGCAGAAACTTCACGCACCGAACTATTAGGATTTGAAGCATAATGGCCTATAACTTCAATTTGAGCTAAGTCATCCAATATTCTAGTAGAATTCTTGCGTGTTTTATTTTGACGGATCCTGTTTCCGAAATTTTGAAACAAGGTCTATAACATACCTATGAGAGACATTTCTACCAGGTTGTCTCGCGTTATAAGATTCTGCAGTTCTTGCAGCATTTTCATTTTGAGTTCCGTACAAGAAAATTAATTCGATTCTTTCTTCTACAGTATAAACCATTTTAATGATCTAATTGCGAACTTTTATCAGATCTAAAGCAAACGGGAAAATAAAACTCACTGAAAATTACAAAACTAACAATAGTTGAAGAAACTAATGTCAATTTATTTGTTTTGACAGTGTTTTGTTTTCATTGTCCTAAAATTATTCAAGTTGAATAATAACAAAAGCAACAACAGCCTTCTAACTTTTAAAAAAATAAGTTTCGATATAATCAGCTGCATTTTATTAAAATGTTTTCATTTGTTTCAACGCATCTTACTCGAAAATCCTAATGTGAGATAAAAAAAATTTTCCTACAAAAGTTGTTTATTTTTTCATGCAAAATATAAATCTGCTAAAAAAAATTAAGGTGCCATTTAAAAAACCAAAGTTGACCTTCAAATGACCTTGAAAAGGTCAATAAATTAAGAAAACAATTATGCCATATTCTGTCCCCTTCGCTATCATACAACTTTCGTTCAAAACATTTTTTCATCTGACTTTTGGTTTTTGAGATATTAATTGCTGGAAGTTTTAAAATGAACACCCGGTATATAAAACTGGTGCTTGAATAAAGGAATTATTATTTCGACTTATAGTTTTCCCTTTATTGCCATAAAAGAGGCATAATTTGTATCAAATATCAAAATCTTGACTTTGAACGTGTGCCATTTTGTCCTAAATTGGTATATTGGAAAACCCTTCCTTCAAGCACTAAATAATTTAATATCTTATTAAATACATTTTTAAGAATTTATAATTTTACATGAACCAAAACCAAGTAGCAATTGTGCAAACGGCCAGACACCTATTTTAAAACAATTTCGGGAGAATGGCCATATCTCGTTACACGTTAAATATTTTTTATTATAAAAATTATGTTCTTTGAGTAAAAACTGTGTTTTTTATGTATATTAATATATTATTAAAGCAATTCTTACAAAGAAATTCTCCAAGATCACATATTTTTTGCACTCCTAACTGAGCCAGACCCCTTAACGGATCCCTCTGTATATAAATGTGCCAACGTCTAATTATTGATAATGTAACAACTTAAAAGTCACGCTAATTTAGTTATTCCACATCAGAGTAGCTAGAAATTCATAATCGTAGTTATTTTCTAACTTATATTTTAGTTTCTAATTTATTTGACCCTAAAAAATTTTCATAATTGTAATTAAATTATTGCTTCATTACCTCGGCATTTAATTAATAATTTATAACTAGCATAAATTAGAGAAATATCGTCGAGGTTTTAAGTCTAATTGAACAATTTTAAAATTGACCAACGTTTCGAGTCGTTTATTGACCCATTTTCAAGGCTACAAAACCATACATAAAAATAAGGATCAAGTGAATAATTAAAAATAACTGATATGTGCAAAGATAAGTTTTATTTTTTGTATGTATTTATGTATGTATGTATTTTTATATTTATGTATATGTTTTTGTAGTCTTGAAAATGGGTATTGGAAAATGGGGTATAACAGTACACCTTTTTATGTCTGCAAACATTCACCTACTCGTGACTGGATGCCCTCGTTCACCTATCCAAAACTTGTACAACATCGTGCTCATCTTGGCTTTGCTCATCGATGGTAAAAAATAGATCAGAATCCAGAATATTCTTATTCCATTCCAATTTCGTACTGTAAAATATACAAGAATATTGCACTATAAACATTTTCCAATTTTAAACAAAATATAAAAAATCATCAGATCCCGTTTCAATAAATGGTTCCTTTCATAAACTGCTCACGGCAAAAATAAAAATAAATATGTATGTAAAGATTCATAGATGAAAGAATGCACGCCAAATGTAGTACTAATCGATCCGTTTTAAACTTCAAAATTTCCTTAAAGGAAAAAGGCACCAAGTTTGAGATACTTTTTATGTAAAATAAAAATAACACATTTTAGAAAAAAAAACTAGCAGATATTTTACATTAAACCTTAACTTAATCTTCTTGCAACACATCAGCATAAACAAAAATACTTAAAAAATCATTTTTACTAGAACAAGATAACTTCAAAAAATGTATCGACAGTTTTATCAACAAAATAAAAATGTAAAATGTATAAAATAAAAAAACAGTCAAGTTTTTGGTGCACCATGCACTTGTAATTAATTTTTATAAAAGGCAGGATGACAACGGCCTTAAATGAGTTGTGGATGAATTTTTTAAACACCATCAAATAAAAATTGTAATTTTATACATAAATTTCAGTAATAGCAACTTGAAATAAGTAAAATATGTTGCCACACTTATTCTTCACATTCAGTATTAAGCCATTGCCTGTTACGGCTCCCATCTCTTCTTTGCTCTACCATTATCTCGTTTACCCTTTTACAATTCTTCCAAAAAAAAGTACTGCAGAGTTTTTTAAACCAAGATTACATATTTGGTTTATTTTTTGTTAGTTAGGTATTTGAATTTACATAATCAAAAATTCTGTCCGTTTGTACGTACTTATTCATGTATTAATCCGACAGTGGCAACAAACAGGAAGAGTAATAAAAATTTATGCAACTTACAATTTTCAACTGTATTCTAGATAAAAGCTAACACCTTCCGTGTTCTTGTAGTTGTGATTTGGAACGTAGATATAAATTTGGTTCCCAATTACTATAAAATTATGGTTGCGATGGTTCCGATTCCATGTTAAGCTGTAAGTCTTTGTTTACGTTTAGTCAGTAAATAACAACTTTTGCTTTGTAATTCCATTCATACAGCTACCGATTGTAAAATAGATTAACCATAAATTCGATCCATTTCTGTAAGCCTCCATCTGCAAATAAAAACTAATTAGAAAGGCAATGGGAGCAACAAATAGTTTTATAACGAACATAACGACAGGAAAATCTTGCCTCGGGTATAAACTCGGGTTGTTGCATCTGTTGAGGTGTAAGTTGTGCTGTTGTTAAAACTAGGAATATTTAAATATACAGCTTGGGGAAGCAAATAATTTAAAAGAAACTTCTTGTTGCTTTCTCTTATTCCGTCGTAAAAATTGAAACTACCAACTCGTTCGTGCCTTTACGCCTGGTTCTTAGTTTCATCTAAATCAGCTATTTTAATTACAGATTTTGCATTGTTCTCTTTTGTTAATAATATTCCAAGCAAGAGGCCCACAGTAACCATATTTAGATCTAAAAATAAACAACTATATAAATAACTTCTTACATGAAAGTGTTTGTAGGTAGTGAAATGTTAGGTAATCGGTTACAAGTTGCCTAAATTTATCAGTAAATTTTGTCAAAACTACGATCACGATCATAATTTGATTTTGGTCTACTTCAGAACGTCCTTTTCGATACACTATTTAATATACAATGGAACACTTAAATACATCTTAAATTAAAAAAATTGAACAAATAAGGTTATAACTTCATTTTTTTCACAGACAAATAACCAACGCAATAGTTTGTAAGTAATGCTTAAAATAATGAATGTCTAATGTCGCTAATGCAAGTTCATACCTTATTACAGAACAAAAAGTTCTTTAATTATTCCAATTAACCGAAAAATTCACAAAATAACAACATCTCCCATGTTAAAATTGCTTTGTATGGATCGTAATAATAAAATTAATTATAAAGTGACGCATGCACTTGTGGCGACTGAGTAACACTTCAAGTTTCAAGTATAACCCTGTATAACTTGTGCATAAATTTGTATATGTAATACAAATGTATAAATACTACAATATAAGCAAGACATTATTTTATAAAAACCAACTCAAAACAATAAAATAATATAAATGTAAAATAATACCTAACCACTTGATATTAATTAGCTCAATAGATGAAGCCACCAGTTTTGCCACAATCAACTACTTGCTTTGCTACAGGATGCTACAAAAGAATTTGATAAACGAAATAAAAAATTACAAATGAAAACTTAATACGATTTGATTTGAATAATAAATTAGCTTTATTTATTTAAACTTAAAATTGAAATACCTCAAAAGCTCAAAAAAAAAGTTTTTTTATAATGATAATTTATTTTGTTTTCAAGCCATCAATAAATCATTATTGATGTCAAAATAAAATTATTTCTTAAATTATTCCTAGCCGTAAAATGTGAAAACCAACCCTATGATGTAAGGTCTATAATCAATAGGTCTTCCCTAACAAAGTATGTAGATATACAGAGTCCTCAGCTCAACATTTAATAGAAGATTAAATCATAATTTTATCATAAGTGATTAGACCTTTCAACGCCTGAATTTTTTTGATTCTGAAATATATGTTGTACTTGTCACTATTGTCTATCATTTGACACTAATTTCAGCCTGTATCAAAATGTTTGAGAGAAGTCGTGCACTTTTAAAATTTTGAGGGCGGTGGTTCAACCTTTCAGCCCCTGAATTTTTTTGATTCTGAAATATATATTGTACTTGTTACTATTTCCTACCATTTGACACTAATTTCAACCTGTATCAAAATGTTTGAGAGCAGTTGTGCACTTTTGAAATTTTGGGGGCGGTGGTTATGCCCTTCAGCCCTGAATTTTTTTGATTTTGAAATATATGTTGTACTTGTCACTATTGTCTATCATTTGACACTAATTTCAACCTGTATCAAAATGTTTGAGAGCAGTTGTGCACTTTTGAAATTTTGGGGGCGGTGGTTATACCCTTCAGCCCCTGTATTTTTTTGATTCTGAAATATATCTTGTACTTGTCACTATTACCTATCATTTGACACTAATTTTAGCCTGTAACAAAATGTTTGAAAGCAGTTGTGCACTTTTGAAATTTTGGGGGCGGTGGTTATACCCTTCAGCCCCTGAATTTTTTTGATTCTGAAATATATGTTGTACTTGTCACTATTTCCTACCATTTGACACTAATTTCAGCCTGTATCAAAATGTTTGGCAGAAATTGTGCAACTTTGAATTTTGGGGCGGTGGTTTACCCTTCAGCTGAATTTTTTGATTTTCTTTAAAATTAGATCAAGAAATGAATTCAAGTACAAAAAAAATATTTTGATTCCCAAGTCCTCTTCCGTCGTAATTATATTTTCTTTCTCGTTGAAAAAATTGTGGCAGCTCCCCCTACACTGCTCTTCCACCCCTGTTACATTGGCAATAGCGAAAGTGTAATCTTACACCCGCACTGTACTAGCAGTAGATTTATATATTTAATACCCCCTCCCCCTTTGTTATAATTGCTGGCATAAAAAAATAAAATACAAGACTTCTTTAACTCCTTACTTTTCTACATTGCTTTTAGCGGCAGAATCTACTCTAATTACCCCCCTTCCTTCTGCACATGCATCATATACTATTGCTGGCAAAACTTGAACCGCTTCGCAAAATTAACCCTCGGGAATAACCAGATTTAGTTATTTGCCCTGCTAAAAAAGGATACATTATGAATGAAAAGAAATTAGCAGGAATTAAGCGTGCTAATTAATTACCAAGCCAATGATTTCATAACTGCATACTAATAATAAAATTTTTAAATATAATACTTCACGATTACTTATTGAAATGGCAATCTGTCAATAATAATTAATCATCAAAATACCTTTTATTGCTTTTGGAAATCTATTGGCATGAAAATTTTTGGTCTCCCTATGGTTAGGTCCTCCTTACGAGGTATCCTGACCTCGATAGTCCTGCAACTGTAGGTTTTTTGCTACGCCACAGATATTAAGAACAGTTAAGAAATGCCAAGCCAAAAATATGGCTTTGTTCCTAGATGTTCCTACATGATGAAATCAGATGGCACTTTATGAAATAGACAACGAAGATTACAGATCATAAAGCATTATTTTCGGCTATTTTTGTAGTGCAGTATCTGGAAATGCAATGCATATTATTTAGTTTTTTTATATAAAACAAAGCTTACCATTGAAACAGTTGCTCTAAGAATGATCGCCGTTCCTAAAGTTTAAAAAGCAGCAAACGATTTAAGAAAATTAAAATAAATCTTCGTGATTTTCTCTCAATTGTAATTGGACGATCGTACTCATGAAAACAGTGCCAACAGTGTTAAGAGCACAAGTAGGTTTGCAAAACCAACATGACGTCTTATTAAACAAAAATTAAGCTCTCTAAAAACAGTTAGTTATGTCAATAATCACAGAACTTACAAAATAGTTATTTCCCGATTATTGGCTATACCAGAGTTGGTATTGCAAAAATTTCGATTAATTTCCTGGTGGAAAATAAAACATCATTCGTAAATTGGGTACTATTTTCTTTTACGTTATTCAAAATTATTCACTACCTACTAAGAGAGTTGATGTAATATCCAATAAATTTGATAAACTACAAAGTTTCAACTGGATCACAGCAGTGTAACAACCAAAAATAGAACTTAAACCAATTTTTAGATTTTTTGTCAATTGGTTTGACAGTTGCGATCAAAAATACTGAGAGCCGTTATCAATTTTGTTCAAATTTATACAGTCAAGTCCTTGACGATAGTTTGCAGATTATTTCGCCACTTCCAAAACTTCACATACGGCAGTACAGACATCCATTGCCCCAAGATTTGAGAACATTGCATGTATAGTTCATCATCGTTTAGATCAGTAGTCGATCAGATATGTTTCATTGGTTGATCCTGTTATGGCAGATATCATTTTCATGTTAGCAACGAAGTGGTAAATTATCAAACTGCTTCCCTGCCAATTTTATTTTCTAATAAACAAAAAACATAATTAAAAAATTTTGAATTTTATAAATGTGTGATAAATTACCTCTAATGCCGATCCTGAACAAATATTTACAACACTGCGTCTTTTTCTTTTCGAATTTTGTTATCCTATTGTTTAAAAGTATAATTAATACAAATTATTTTTCTTTCTAAATTACCTACTTATTCACATATCTTGCATTTTGTATCACATGTTAAGTAAGAGGATTAATCCACCTCAAATAAGGATTTTGTAAGTCTGCAGACAGCCAAATTCTATAAAAGAATGTAGCGCTAATTAAATAAATAAATAAAGTTATCCAAAAGCACTCAGAAATACCAAGAACTGTAAAAACATCATCATCAAAACACATCTAATTGGCACGAGATGAAAATTCTTATAGATTTGTGATTAACCTACAAAATTTGACAGCTGATTGCATTTGACCTTTCGACACAGATTAAGTGGGAACGAGCAGCGAAACATATTTTCAAGGTCACATTGATCGTGCTCGGCAGATTCAACGATTAATAAAATTAACTCGAGTATGACCATAATTGTTATTATTGAAGAATTATAATTCCACCCGAGCAGTGGCGTATTTAAAAAATGCCTATGGAAGGGCAAACCAGATTCATTTTTTGAACCTCGTTAATACATTCATGCGCGTCAGTGGTAAAAAGATAACTGACAAATTCCAAAAATTAAAAAAATTGAAGAAATTCAAAACTTATTTCAAACTCAAACTTATTTAAATTCTAAAACGTGGTAAACATTATTTTTGTCACGGAGGACTTCAGGGATACGATGCGAGTCATCCTTGTGCGCCGGGGGGGGGGGCAGTTGCCCCTTGCTCACCCCTAAATACGGCACTGCACATGAGCATATGAATATTAAAATATATAGGATATTCCTATCTATATTTTATTATAAGATATGAACTAAAGAAAATAAAACGTCCGTCCTGACTAATTATTAGTCTTAAGGTGGCAAAATGTATCAATTATTTTCAAGCACTACTAGTAGATGACTCTGATATCGATTGATCACTATATCGTATAATGCGAGCAGCAAATTTTATCGATGCCTGTGTTAGTTCGTACTTTTTTTCCGCTTACCTATTTAGAAAATTGTTTTGAGCACAAAAATTTCTTATATTGACAACTTTAATTGTAAATCTTCAGGTATTTCATGTACCTGAAAGTGGGCTGTTTTTTCTGGGACAGTGTTCAGTAAGTAGGAGAATAGAAAACCAATACTTTCCTGGCAAAATCAGTACAAATGGTCACCGTATTTATGGACTACTTCATTATTATTCACTAGTCGTGCTTTAGCCATTTTGTAAAAATTTTGGGACGGTTAAGAATCCCGAATCGATTTTACCATTTTGAAGTGGATTATGAAAGATGAGGGTCTAATTAGCGTATAAAAAATAAAATTTGCGGAATATTCACACAATTTTGAAAAAACGGCTTTAAAGTTAATTCGAATCCAATTTTATCATTGGCTCTTTTGAACTGTAACCCCGCCCCAAAATTGAAAGAGGATGTGGCGACTGTAAATATACCAGAATCTCGACATAGAAAAGAATAAAATTTCTTTTATTTATAATTTTATTTGGAAATTTTAAATTTTGAAAATAAAGGGGGGCCTTTTTTTCTCGGGCAATTTTCGTTAAAAGGTGTTGAAAAAATAATTTTAAAAAACCTTTTTAAACACTACTAAATTATTATTCTCTAGTCGTGATTTTCAAATACTTTGGGAAAAAAAATTTTAACGAAGCCCAATGATTCTTTCTATTTTAATCGGGTTTTAAATATTTTTAGGGGAAATTGCATTTTAAAAAAAAAAAAAATTTGCTTAAAATTGACAATTTTAAAAATTTAAATTTTCGGATTTCCAATTTTTTTCAAGGGCTTTTTGGAAATGTAATCCCCCCCCTTAAAAAGGAGTGAAAACCAAATTTCCCAAAATCCGTATTTATGGACTACTTTATTATTATTCACTAGTCGTGCTTTAGAAATTTTGTAAAAATTTTGGGACGGTTAAGAATCCCGAATCGATTTTTACCATTTTGAAGTGGATTATGAAAGATGAGGGTCTAATTAGCGTATAAAAAATAAAATTTGCGGAATATTCACACAATTTTGAAAAAACGGCTTTAAAGTTAATTCGGAATCCAATTTTATCATTGGCTCTTTTGAACTGTAACCCCGCCCCAAAATTGAAAGAGGATGTGGCGACTGTAAATATACCAGAATCTCGTTTTTACAACGACTTATGAAAGATAATGGTGTAATTAGCTAATAAAAAATTAAATTTGTGATCGGACAACAAATTTCCGAAAAAAAATCACTTTTTGTGTGAATTCGTTTCTGAGGTGGTTGCACTGTCAAAACTCATTAAAAACATCCCTTAAGCGGCTCCAACTCGAAAAGTTTGAAAGTTGACGCGGCAGATCTCTGAGAGCGACTGGTATCTCCCCACCACTAGTCACTGTCGACCCAGGCACAGCACACGTACCGCCAACAGAATGAATGATACCTTTTCATTTTAATACACTTACATGTATTTCTTATGGGAAAATTGCAATTTTCAAAATTAAATTGTGGCCTTATTACAACTCCGACAAGATTGATCCTCACCTTAGAGAGCTTGTATTTTTGTGTTCTTTCGTTTGGTATAGCCATTTCTATAGGGAAAAGTGTATTTTCGAGTTCGGGATTCTTAACTCTAGCCAAAATTTTAAATAAATAAGCTCATACACGTACTATACTATCTTTTTCAAAGTAAGTATCTTTTTTAATGTGGCAGTGGAATATGTGACAATACTTTTTTCCATATTTTGCAAATTTTGACAGTAATTTCAAAACCCACTTTTCGTAAAATAAGACAATATACTATGCTATGCGCGTGCCATCTACGAAACATTTTCCAAACTGCAAATAGCATAAGCAAGATAGGGACTAGAAGAACCTCGATTAATGTCAAATAATTATGTATATTACTACTGAATAATGTAACTAATGAGGTTAATAATGGATTTTTAAAATGTGAACTCCCAAATGGACGATTTGTAATGACATACTGTAAATACAGTACAATCACTTTACTATTTTCACTACAATTAATAAAAAACTGAATCGTTCCGCAGGCCCGTTTTATTTATTTTATTTATTCATTAACTATAAATGCTTTTACTTCTAATTATAATATATTATCGACAAATGTTCAATTATATCATGTTGCAAATTTGAGTACGACACGTTATCTTTACTCTGTTTTTAACAGTGGTTTGTTCTTATGGTCAAATAACATTGGTATTTGCCACCTTAAGGCTTATGCACACGAAGATAGTAACTTGTACAAATTACTTGCTTTAGTAAGCCTGCCGTATCCTGCGCTCCGCTCTGCTTTGCTGCGGGCGCTACAAGCGGTTTTGATAAACGCAACTACGTCAAGAGTCGCATTTACACAAAAAGTGAATTTTTTCCGAAATTTGTTGTCCGATCACAAATTTAATTTTTACTTTGTAATGTTCGCTACACATTCGAAATTGCGCCACAAATTTCGAATCCCAACCTAGATAACACACACGTTGTGTAAATCGTAACCCAACTTCTTTAAACAGACGGAAAACAAACAGTAGTTGAACCAAACAAAACCAGTGGCGTCCTAAATAACTAAATCTGCTCACCCGTGGCGTCGCTGCTGACCTAAACATATAAGCAAAAACACATAACATAAACGGAGATGGCTCGGTGCTTGCGTAAACCTTCCGAAACCCAAATTGGACACTAAAATAACCCCATTTGAAATAAAACACAAGTCAGTTAGGTTTTGGATATTTTATTAAATATCTACCTCACGGAAACTCGAACAAACTCAGTAGAGTTAGAGAAAAACCTTAATCTTCATCTGTGAGATCGGTTATTTAGTAAATAAAATAGTGTCAATATCGACTTGATTTAATACTTGATATGGCTATGATCGCAAGCTACATATAACAGTAAATGTGAGAACAAATTGTCCTTAAATAATAATAACCTTATGATTTCAGTTGTAAATTGTTACTGTGCGTATGCAGTATTCGTTTGCTATATTTTAATTGCAACTGCTATGCTTTTATTGTTACTTTGTTACTGATTTTCATTAATCTTGGTTTTGTACAATGTGCTTAAGCAGATAATTAAAATTCCCCCCACCTGTATGTGTTGGTGGGGACTTTCAGATAAGTAAAGCTGATAACAAATTGTAGATAATAGATAATAATAGTGACGGTGACCCCTAAACATAAATTAACATGTGCAAAACCCCAAACCTAAATAATACCTAATGATAGAGAATAAAACCTTAATGACCTAAATAATACCATAAAGATTGCATCTAATTAATTCATCACCTCACACGGATAATTAAACCAAAATCAACAAGAACCTAATTATGCAACTTTCACACACTATCACAGAAATTGTAACCCCTGTTACTATTGTTTTATATTAAATAGGGAGCATCGCTTGCAGTCGAAACCTATTAGAATTCACATCACTATGTGCAATTCTGATTCACATCACCATGTGCAATTTTTTTTTAATCGTCGGGACAATAGTACAATCAGACGAAACCACATTCATTTAGATGGTTAAATTAATTAGATGTCAATCTTTTGGCAACCTTGGCCCTTTTGTGTAAAATCCCTTAATGCGCCCCTGACCTTAAATTTACATTTGTCGACCCCACATAATAAACCTTAATTAATTGCATAACCACCCCAAATTTACACATAAATCACAAATATAAATAACCAAATCACAGAATTTATAATACCTCACCAAAAGATAAATTACCTATAGAAACAATAGATACCTGCGATCAAGTAACCAATCAAGCTTATAAACCAATAAATAAATATTCATAAATTACAAACCCGATTTGAAATAAATTAAATTAATGCCAATTCACATTTTAAACAAATCCATCAAACACCAAGCCATTTTAAAACATAAAAAACAGTAAAACCATTTCAAACAACCACGCTAAACAAAACCAATATGGCTTCCTCTCCACGAGGGTTGAAATTAATAATCGATATTATTGACTTTTTGTTAATATTATATAAATCGTACTTACACGAATTTTGAAATCACCTAAGTTTAATTGCAATAATTAAATATTTAAATTTTCTTACTTGCAAATTATTTGTACATGAATAATTTTAAACCACCATTAACATATCAACGGTCAGCTACCCTTGACTACCCCGTAACAAGTGTCTCCGACCCCGAGTGATCAACACGCCATTTCCCTATTCCGCCCCGAGATGGCGTAATTTCATGCGCTACATTTTTAAATTTAAACACCGCGAATATTTGAATATAAAATAATATTACAACTTTATCATATGTAATATGAGAAAGTATTGTTTTCGTGCAGAAAAAAAAATTTGAGATTTTGATGGATTTACACTTTTTGAGGTCCCCTGAGTAAAATAAGACCATTTCCAAAAAATGTCTGTGTGTGTGTGGTCAAATTTTGTGTGCGACCTACAGCAAAAACTAATAGGAATTTTCAAACAAAATTTTGGATTTTGTATTCTTATGTTGAGACTTAAAGCTGATTAGATTTTGGCTAAAATTGATTCACGGGAACTATTTTTTTTTTTTTTTAAATTTTATTATTTAATATTAGTTTTTAATTAATATTTCAAAAACTAATAAGAATTTCAAAACGAAATTTAGGATTTAGCATACTTATGTCGAGATTTAGAACTGATTAAATTTTAGTTAAAATTGTTTTATGAAAACTATTGTTTTTTTAATTTTTTAAGTTTTATTATTTAATATTAGTCTTTATTTAATATTTTGAAAACTAACAGAATCTTCAAAACCAAATTTGATATTTTTATCTTTATAGCTGGTGTTAAAGTTATTTAAATTTTGGTTAAAATTGGTTCATGGCAAAGAGTATATAGATATACTCTATCTCTATTTGAAAATCCTTTTAGTTTTAAAATATTAAATAAAGGCTAATATTAAATAATAAAATTTAAAATAATAAAAACAATAGTTTTATAAACAAATTTTAACTAAAATTTAATGAGTTCTAAATATCGATTAAAATATGCGAAAACCTAAATTTAGTTTAGAATTCGTATTACTTTTCGAAATATTAATTAAAAACAATATTAAATAATAAAACTTAAAAATAAACAAACAATAGTTTTCATAAACAATTCAAAATGGGCGGGGCTTGAGGTTCAAATGTAGCCTATCATGGATACGTATTTCAATTTTGAGTTTTAATGCCTAAACGTGAACATTTTGAAATCATCCATAGTTTATAATATTTCTAAATTTGTTCTTTTCATAATATTATACCATTTCTATAGGAATTTGCGATTTTAGAGTCCCAGTTCGCGTACCCTACCCGGAAATGGTCTTATTTTACTCAGGGGACCTCAAAAAGTGTAAATCCATCAAAATCTCAATTTTTTTTCTGCACGAAAACAATACTTTCTCATATTACATATAACAAAGTAAAAATTGAACTGGCATCTTATGTGAAGGTAGAAAACGTTTTTTTGACATTTTTAACGCCGTCTGATTGAAAAATGCGGGCTGTTGAAGTGGCAGACGTGTATATTCTCGATTGAATAACAGTTCTCTTCACTTTGGTTTAATTTCAGCCTGGTAAAAATGAGGATGTTTAGTGTAAAATTTTTCATATTTTTGAAAATTATAGCTACTGAAGGCGGGAACTGGCTGCCGGCAGATTTTGTTTTTACTACTGATGATGTTAAAAACTTGGAATGTTAAACCTTTGGTAACTTATGAGGCAATCGTTTTGACTCCCAGCTCTTGATCTGTAAGGTACTTTAGTACATACTTTAGCTTACACAGATAAGCTACTTATTTAGAAATAATTTACACATCAACTTATATTATAATTTAATTTACATTAAAAAAGTACAAAAATCTAATAATACTTAGCAAATATTTCAATGTTTAAGTAGACATTTGCTTTGCAATCAACACTCGATAGTTTAACGAACACCCACATTATTCCCCCTCAAAAGTCTTGGGTTTCCCCTTTTTACCTTCTTTTTCGGTTATAAAATCACCGCATCCATTTAAAATCTCATTTTCGATGAAACCTAAATGCAGTTTCTCGTTAAATGTCGTTGATTTGTTTTTCTTAGCGTCCTTATCTTTTCTAGAATCTCCATATCCATTTAAATATTCTAAAAAGTGTTTAACACTCTCAAAACCTTGTTGTATAGCCATCGGTGCAAGAGTTCCAGTTGGTTTTTTTCCTTGACTAGTTCGGCAAATAGAACAATTACACGCTTTCCTACAAAAGGGGCACTCCCAATTTGGATCCATCAGTGCGGCAGCCACGTCTTCACCATAACGATTTTTCAAGCACGGTCCACACATTTGCCCATTAATTCCAAGACATCTTCCGCTGCGACACACTGTCTTCGTGTCCATTGTTTTCTTTCGGCACTGATGACAGGATGTACCTTCACTCGAATACTTCTTTTTGGTCGAGCTTTTGGCGATCTTTGAAATCATTTCATTTGTCACTTCCTCGACAGGCAAGAAAATTACAGTTTGATTTTGCGGCAAAACTCTTCGTGTTTTTTTTGGTCGAAAAGCAATTCTTTCCAAATCATCCACACCGTTAGAATTATAGGAACTCTTCTAATTTTCCTCGTTCTGTAAAACGATGTTTTGAAAATGGGATCCTAGAGAAATAGACACAAACTTACCTCATAATTTACCAATTCATTAATATTATCGGGGGGTAATTTGCCATTTCCTCTCTTACGCCTTTGAGGTCGTGAAGATTGTAAAGTATTTTTATAATCTTGAAATTCTTGTATGGAACGTTTAAATTCGTCTGTTTCGTTGTCTTCATCGTCCGATAACATCAAATAAGTTTTGCGTTCTTTAATATTTTTGTAACGAAATACCTCGTATTCGTCCTTTACCGTTTCCATTACTTTGATTTGAAAATATTAACCTGTTGATACTAAAAGTTTAAAAGTTGTTGATACATCTAAAAGTGAGGTTATATTCCCAAACTGAAATTTTAGAAGCATAGGCGTTCCGTGCGGGTTTTCGTAAGAAACTACTAAATGTTAAAAATTTTGAATTTGCTTTATTATTGCAGTAATCCTTCTGCTATTAGTAATTTTGATTTCCTAATAGTAATAATTATATAAAATAAAATTGTTAGTAATGATGATGTCTACTTAAAAGTGAAAAGAATTACTATCTTTATTTATTAAGGTAAAAATTAAAACTGCATAAATCTCCTTACATAGATTAAATAATTTAAAAAGAAAATTTTTTAAATGGGGGACTAACTTCACGCACGCTGTGCTGGCAGTTATCATAAGATACCCGAATCTAGAGTTTTAAAACGAATTATGAAAGATGATGGTCTAATTAACAAATAAAATTGAGGTCGGTTTACAAATTTCCGAAAAAATACACTTCTAGGGCGAATCCAAGATTAGCCGTAGTTGCGTTTGTCAAAATCGACTTGCCGAAACCTCCGCTACGCTACGGCCGCTTTACTCATTAAAAATATCCCCCTAGAACGATCCTACTCGGCAAAGTGTGGATGTTGACCCGACGAATTTCAGAGAGCGACTGGTATCTCCCCATCACTAGTGACTGTCGACCCTCCTACAGTGTTGCCAGATTTTATAAAGTTTATAAATTGACCATACGGCGCCTAAATTAAATTTTACTAATCTTTGTGAAATCGGACAATAAATAAAGACAATTTGAATTAATAAAAGTAAATTAAATAGAACGTTAAGAAATTAACGTTTCTAAAAATACCTCTAATATCAGGATCGGTGCCAGGGGCAAGCGGCCACTTCCTTCAGGCAAAATAAAATTTTTTAAAAATTAAATTAATAACAATCTTAAACTACATGATTACATAATACAAATGAATTTTGTTTCGAATATTATCATTATTAAAAAGACCTAATATTATTAAAAAAAAAAATTGTGATTAAAAAATCTAAGCACATTTTCTAGTTTGTTAATAAAGACAATTTCATTTAGGCTTAGATCTCTTAATTAAATGCAGTAGCACAAATTTGTAATTATAAAAATTCAAACTGTACACGATTCAGAAACTAAAAATAGCAATATATTAATATCTTATCCGTTGATTCCAATATTTATTTAATTAATTATAGTAAAATAAAGAATAGGTGGGTGCGCTCAAGGATTATTAAGTAAAATATATTTATTATTTACTAACCTAGGTGCGTTTACCCAGCTTGCCCATACCTAGTACCGCTACTGCGCTTATTGTTTTTTTTGTGATCTGGTTTTTCGTTCCTGTTATTTGTTAATGTTGTTAAAGGTGCGTATGTATGTGAATTTAATTAATAATAACTTTTTAGGTAATGAATTTTACTTGTATTATTATCGGTGTTGGTGATTTGTCCAGATTATCCATAGAAATGAACTCGAGACATTTTTAAGGTTAGAAACGAACGTGGTTTACTGAAAATTATAAACTTAATTTAACTATAATTAAAACTATGTTGATTTGCAGTAATAAACAAAAGTTCAAATTTAGAAAACGAATAGGTTTTTCTTGAAGAGACTAATACAAAATAGCGTAATTAGAACATTGAAGGGTTCTTATCAATTGAAAACGGACCAATGCTTACCAAGGTAAATATTTACCTTGAATGCTTACAGCCTTCCGTACATTATTAAATCTATCGGTTTCATCCGATGGTTTCATTGCATTGGAATGAACTTACATGTCAAATTTTTATTGCGATTGACATTTAGTCACTTTATAACTTCGAGTTGTTAGCGATGGATTGTTAAGAATTTTTACCGATACACCTTGAACTAAATCGATCGAACGATAGATCTAGTGTTGTTTGGTGGGCATAAGTAAATCATTTAATAGCATGGAAAAGTTGTTGACATTACAATGTATTTGTCTAATGTACTTACTTATTAATGCTCAAATATGTATTTCTTGGTGCGATAATGGATGCTTAAAATACCAAAACTTGGTAAAATTCAAGTTTTAGTCAAGTGCTGGTCAAAGGCTACGCTTTAGCCAAGCATTCCTGTCGCTTAAGTGCTTAATTTGCAACTAGGAAGTACAAATATAAGCATCAAATTCATGTCTGTGAATCCGGATGTAAAACAAATAAAATTGATAAAATCGTGTTTGCCTTCTGTCAATCATTTTGTGTTTATTAAAATTAAACAATCTATAATTGACGTTTTTCTTGAAATTAATAACTGTTTTTTGCACTTCAGATAAAAAAGCCAAGAGGCTTTCAAACCAAAATCATTGAGAATGATTTAAATGGGTTAATAAGCACCAGGAGAACTTGAATTCTGCCAGGCTGTCCTTTGAACTAATATAATTTCAGTCTTGAAGGTTGGTGAGTGTTATCAATTTCACTAATGTTTGAAATAAATTAATTTGATGATAATATGTATTAAATTATACTCGAGGCTGCAGGTCTAGTGATCTACGAATGAAATTGTTTGGTTGATTTTCAAGGCTAAAAATTATATAAATTTATATTTATCTTGGTGAAAACAGAAATTTATGTAATAACATTTTTAGTTTGGGTAATAATCGCTTAATGAACTAAAATTGAAAAATAAGAACCAGTAAAAACAGTGAGTTAAATAACTTGTATTAAAATCGACACCCCCCAAGCAACAAAGCAATAATAATTTTTACCTAATAAAAAATTCCTGAAGATGTATCTCAACTGTAAAGTAGTTGTTTCAAACGGGATTTTATGTAAATTGTAGTTAGCTTTCTAGCCGTTTTCCAAATTAGAAGAGTAACTTGACATTACTGAAGAAAATTTGTTGGGTTTCTTTATTTACGAAAATTCCTACGACAATCTTGATTATGACCAGGGAATTTCTTCCATTTCTAAAGCAGTCCTGTCAAATTTTGGTTATTTTTTTAATTCTTAAAAATCGAAGTAATTCAAGCTAGCCAATTAAAATCAACAGTTTTATATTGTAGCACGATTAATTCCTGCTAATTTCTTTTCATTCGTAACGTATTCTTATTTAGCAATTAACTGAGGGTTAATTTTGCAAAGCGGTTCAAGTTTTTAAGTTCTGCCAGCAGTAGTATTATGATGCATGTGCAGAAGGGAAGGGGGTAATTAGAGTAGATTCTGCTGCTAAAACCAATGTAGAAAAGTGAGGAGTTAAATAAGCTGGTATTTTAAGTTTTTATGCCAACAATTATATCAAAGGGGCCGGGGGGTTTAAAATATTTCTTTTGCACTTGAATTCATTTCTTGATCTTATTTTTAAGCGAATAATAGGAGTTGCAATAAAATACAAGTTGACGATTATAATTTTCATTATCGAAGCTTTAAAATTTACATCATTTTTCTGGTAATTAAATAGTCACAGAAATATTACATTAAGAATATAACAATTCTTGTTATAGAATTGAAGTTATTTATATAGCTGTTTATTTTTAGACCTAAATATGGTTACTGTGGGCGCCTTGCTTGGAATATTATTAACGAAAGAGAACAATGCGAAATCTGCACTTTTCCTAAAGTGAACAGCAGAGTCGAAGGTGGAAAAACTCTAAGGAAAGAATTGTCAAGGTAGGATATATTTTCATTTATGTTTTTGTGTTTAGTCTACAATTAAATACCTGTTTTAGATGAAACTAAGAATTAGGTGTAAAGGCACGAAAAAAATGGGTAGTTTCAATTTTAAAGATGGAATAAGGGAAAGCAACAAGAAGTTTCTTTTAAAATATTTGCTTCTCTAAGCTGTATATTTAAGTATTCCTAGTTTTAACAACAGCACAACTTTTTGTCTTTCCATTGTCTTTCTAATTAGTTTTTATTTGCAGATGGAGGCTTACAGAAATGGATCCAATTTATGGTTAATCTCTTTACAATCGGTAGCTGTTTGAATGGAATTACAAAGCAGAAGTTGTTATTTACTGACTAAACGTAAACAATGACTTACAGCTTAACATGGAATCGGGACCATAATTTTATAGTAATTGGAAACCGAATTTATATCTACGTTTCAAATCACAACTACAAAAGCACGGAAGGTGTTAGCTTTTATCTAGAATACAGCTGAAAATTGTAAGTTGCACAAATTTTTATTACTCTTCCTGTTTGTTGCTACTGTCGCATTAATACATGAATAAATACGGACAAATGGGCAGAGTTTTTGATTATGTGAATTCAAATACCTAACTAACAAAAAATAAACCAAATAGGTAATTTTTTTGAACGAATTTTAAAAGGGTAAACGAGATAACGGTAGAGCAAGGAAGAGATGGGAGCTGTAACAGGCAATGGCTTAATACTGAATGTGAAGAATAAGTGTGGCAACATATTTTACTTATTTCAAGTTACTATTACTAAAATTTATCTATAAAATTACAATTTTTATGTGATGGTGTTTATTATGTTAAAAAATTTATCCACAACTCATTTAAGGCTGTTGTCGTCCTGACTTTCATAAAAATTAATTACAAGTGCACGGTGCACTAAAAACTTGACTGTTCAGTTATTCTAGGACTCAAAAGTGAAAAGTTTTACCTATATTAATTCCAAAACTTTTTATTATTTGGTAGAATGTTAAACAAGGCTAGTTAATGTTTAATCTCGATTTGCAACCCTTCCTGAAGGTTGCATAATTTTTTTTTTTACCAGAACATGGTTTTAATCTATATTTTTTATTTTTTTGCAAAAATATGGCGATCGAAATAACTACAAAACTTTTCATTGAGGGCTGCAAATATTTCAAATACCATTAAAATTATTGTATTAAATTTGCAAGCTTTCAGATTTCCCAGAAGTTGATAAAATTAGCAATATTTAAAAAATCAAATCAATTTCTTACATATGTACGTATCCAAATTAAATTACAAAAGAGTTGCAAATTGAAGGTACCATTTTAATTAAATACACTCTAAGGCTGTTTCTACACTATCATATACATGTGTGAACAGACCAATAACTAAAACTGCAACTGAATCTTTTCAGCATTGCAGTTGTTAAATGTTTACAATATGATAATAAAAAACGACATTACTTATTGAACAACCTAATACTATATTATATTTAGTTTTAATACGCGTATGTAAATCGTTTTCAAAGTTTAAATTTATAAAAGTAATTATATAAGTGTAATAAAATAAGAAAAATTAATGTTTAATTTTTTTCAGCTACAGCTTCTCAATTCAATAAAAAAATGGGAACCGATAAAATTGAGAATGTACTACATTACAGCTTGAGTTATTTTACGAAATTAAAGGATTTCATCAATGTGAGTAATTTTAATATTTTTTTAACATCTTGATGGAGGTTATTACAATGAAAGGAAACTCTTATCCTAGAGAAAAATTTGACGATTTCAATGATATATAATATAACTCATTTTTCTAAAAAATGGCGCTCAAGGGTTTTTGCCTTTCCACCGTCGACATGCTATACATACATATGGGTATTCCGTTTTTCCTAACCTAGTCGCGTAAAACGGGATAATAATATTTTTTCAATACTTCATAAACTTATTTGTTTAAAAATTAAAAATAATGTTAGAAATTTATACTTAAAACTTTTAAGTGATAGAAAAACTAACGTACTAAAATTTAAATTGACCATTAAATCAATCTGCTTTTAAAAAAATTAAATAAAGCGCTTTTTATTGACCGAAAACACTGGAAATGTCTTCATCACTGTCGATGGCATAGACCACGAGGAACAATGCAGACACTTAATCTTAAAAAATACTTACTCTTAAAAAGCACTACTTGATTGAATTTGAGTCAAGTTTTATACCATTTTATCCGACAGTTTAGTATCCTGTTTTGCCCAACTGAATTTCGAAATATATTACCGAATTTTGTCATGAAGAAACATAATTTTTTCTGAACACAATCATGAATAAATATAGAAAGTTATTGATGTATTTAGTAAATGTGTTTGCCTTTACTTTTTTGTTCATACAAACTAAATAATTAGCGACCAAATAGAGATGACAAAAATAGTATAAACTTACACTTACAAACATTTGACTGTCACGCCGCACAATATAAGATTAAAATAAGGCGTTACAGTAAGACAAACATCTATATCGATATTAATGCAATAACTGTCTAATAGAAAATATTGCTTATAGCTGAATATTAGCGGTATTTCGATTTACCATACTGGTGCATTGTGGCCAACTCTCCCCTGCTTATCTAAGTTTATACCGCCATAACGTATATTTTCCGTTGATTCCGATATTTATTTGATTATTATTTATTTATTATTTATTATTAACGGGTTGTGGTTTGGGACCCACTGCACTGAAGCTTAGCTTATTGTACCCCACGTTCCAAGTTTTTACTCCAACAAGTGCGTCTCCTCAACAAAGTCGAGTATGCATTTGAAGGGTGCTTGCGCAATCTCCTCAGCTTCCGGAAAAGGAACACCAAGGTGTCGTAGCCTTTTGCTAGCTAAGGCCGGACATTCACATAAGATGTGGCGAGGGGTTTCCTCCTCTTCGCCACACTTCCTACAAGTGGAGTCTTCCACCAACCCCATATTCTTGAGGTGTCTGTTAAGGCAGCAGTGTCCTGTGAAAAGTCCTACTATCCTTCTTAATTGATTCTTGCTCAGTATGAGAAGTTTGTTCCTCTTTGCTTCGCTTAGGGGGGCCCTTATGAACATCCGCGATTGCCTCAGTCCAGCTAGGCCCGCCCAGTAAGCAAGGTGTTTTTCTTTCAGATTGTCTCTGATTCTCCTCTTTGCGGTCTTATATGAGATTCCGCATGAGGGTTCTGGGCCCATGAGGCTTGTACTAGCGGCTCTCCTAGCTAGGGAGTCCGCTTCTTCATTTCCTTTGATGCCCTGATGTCCCGGCACCCACATCAGCGTGACGCTGTTGCCGGTGTCCAGTTTCATCAGGGCGTCCTTGCATTGTTTGACAACCTTGGAGTTTGTTTCAACTCCTTCCAAGGCCTTTAGCGCCGCCTGGCTGTCCGACATGATGCAGATGCTCCTGTTTTCACAGTTCCTCCGCAACAGTTCCTCAGCACAGACAGTTATCGCGATAACCTCCGCCTGAAATATGGTGGCGTGAGTTCCCAGGTTGATGCTGAACGCCTCACCCGTTCTACTTCCACGCACTCCAACTCCAGTACTTGACTCTGTTTTCGACCCATCTGTGTACCAGATGGTATTGTATCGCCGACACAGCTTTTGTGAAGTTTCTACCTCGCCCTCCCAGGTACTACAACCCTGAGAGGTCTTCGGAAGTCCCTCACAATGCTGGTTCTGTCAGACGGCATGCTTAGCATGCTGTTACTCGTTATTGAGTTGATGATCATGGTGTGATATCCCCCATAGGGTTAATCCCACCATGTCCATTGATTGCAACCTATACGCTGCAAGAAGAGCCTCAGTCTCCACGACCAAGTGCAGCGGACGGAGTCCCAAGAGGGCCTCCATGGAAGCGGTGGGCGTAGATGTCATTGCCCCCGTTACTCCCAGGCACGCCAATCTTTGCAGCTTGTTGAGCCTGTTTAAGTTTCCCTGTTCTTGGCTTTATGCCACCAGATCAGGGCCGAGTAAGTTATCGTGGGTATCACTACTCTGGTGTACAACCAGAGCACCATTTTCGGTCTGAGTCCCCATGTTTTGCCAATCATGCTCCTACAGGCCCAAAGGGCCCTGGTCGCTCTGATTGTGGAGTTATGAATATGAGATGTGAAGGTCAGCCTGTTGTCCAAGGTTAGACCCAGATATTTGACCTCCCTCCTTAGAGGTAGCTCCTCCCCCCACATCCTTAGAGTTCCCACATCATTTAGATTTGTGCGTCTTGTAAACGCTACAACGGAGGTTTTGCTCGGATTAACCGAAAGTCCCTCCTTAGTGCACCATCTTTCGACAGTTCTCAGGGCTCTTTGCATCAATGATGACACAGTTCCCCCAAATTTACCAATAACAAGGATAGTGATATCATCAGCAAATCCTTGACCATGTACCCCCGCCTGTTCCAGCTCAAGCAGGAGGCCATCCACCACAAGGCACCACAGTAGGGGTGAGAGGACCCCCCTGAGGACACCTCGCGCAGCAGAGACCTCCGCCGTCGCCTGCCCAAGGCTGGCTCTAATGCTTCTGTCTCTCAGGGTGGAACTAATCCACCCCGTGATGGTCGGGTCAACGCCCCTTCCATCGACAGCTCTTTCGATAGATTCGAAGGAGGTGTTATCGAACGCCCCCTCTATATCCAGAAAGGCTCCCAGGGCAATTTCTTGACCTCCGAGAGCCTTTTCAATCCTGCAAGTCAGTTCGTGTAGACTTAGCTCGCACGATTTACCAGGTTGATAGGCATACTGGTGTCTATGTAGAGGCAAGTTTGCCAATACATCGTCCCTTATATGCCTGTCAATCAGTTTCTCCAAGGTCTTCAGGAGAAATGACATTAAGCTTATTGGTCGAAATGACTTAGCTTGGGCGTAAGAGGCACGCCCTGGCTTGGGTATAAATACCACTCTGACCTTTCGCCAATTTTGAGGCACATAATTAAGAGCTAAGCTTGCTCTGAATAACGCGCACAGGGGGGAGGCCAAGGTCTCCAACCCCTGTTGTAGTAGAGCAGGAAAAATTCCGTCCTCACCTTGAGATTTGTATGGTTTGAATGTTCCAATCGCCCAAGCAACTCTCGAGGTGTTAATGATTTTGTTAGCCACCTTCCAGTGCCGCCTGCCGGCCCAACGAGTTGGTGTAGCATGGAGGCAGTGGTTGGCAGCAAAGTTATCAGGTTTCGGAGTGCATCCCGGGAAGTGTGTCCGAAGCAGTAGCCCCAGAGTCTCCTCTCCCGATGATGTAAACCCGCCCTGTGGTTTTGTAAGCGTGCCCACTTTTCCGTGGTTGCCTTTTAGTAGCGCTCTTTGGAGTCTAGCACACTCAGGAGTTCTTTCAACCTCCTCACAGTACTTCCTCCACGAGTCTTCTTTAGCCTTGCGTATAGCAAGCATGTATATCAGGCGGGAGCTCTTGTAAGCTTCCCAGTCACCTGACCTCTTGGCCCTGTTAAATGACCTATGTGTGCTCGCCCTGAGAGATTCGAGCTCGCGGTTCCACCAGATGGTGTCCCGCTTAACTCTCCTCTCTCTGGTCGGGCAGCTTTCTTCATAAGCTGTCAAGATGGCCGACGTCACCATGTCGTTCATCTGATCTAGCTCAGCCGTGTTGGTGGGTCTCGATGGACATTCCCCCACACCCTGTTTTAGTCTCTCCCTAAAGAGAGCCCAGTCACAGGTTCTTGGGTTCCTGTACGTCATCCCCAACCAGGGAGGGGTTTCTATATTAAACCTAATGTATTTATGGTCAGAGAGTGACTCCTCCTGAGAGACATGCCACTCCTCAACCATCCGACCCATGAAGGGGGTGCCTAGCGTCAGGTCGATGACCTCCCTCCTAGCCACATTGGCAAAGGTAGGCTCATCGCCCCTATTAATTATTTCTAACTTATGGCTAAAAATAAATTCAATTAAGAACTCACCTCTGCTGTTCGTGTCCGTGCTCCCCCATAGAATGTGGTGTGCATTGGAGTCACAGCCGATCACCAATTGTGTTTCACTGCTTTCGCAGTCCATTACCAGTTCCTTGACCTCCTTTGGGGGTGGTCCTGGCTGGTCATATGGAAGGTAGGCTGATGCCATCACCAGGTCCCTCAAGCTTCCTTCCATTGTTATTTTTGCTTTGGCCGCTATTAGGTCTCTAGTACTAAGTCCCCATAGTGGTAGCAGGCTAAGCCTTTTTTTCGCAATAATGCACACTCTAGGATTGTCCCCGGGGCTGATAAGCTCCCAGTCTCCTAGTAAGTTAAGACCTCTGACACAGCCCCCTGTTATCCAGGGTTCTTGTATCAGGGCCACGTCGATGTCGTTTTTGATAATATACCTCTGCAGGGCTGCCGAAGCAGCCCTGCAGTGGTGAAGATTAATCTGGACGAATCGCAGCATTACGTCCGCGATTCAGTCTGGAGAGCTGAGTCTCTGTTCCCCTCTCCACCGCCGCCACCTGGAGGTGTGGAGGCAGTTGGAGGTGTGGTTAGGTTAGAGGTGTGAGTGGTCGGGGCAAAGATGCCCCGCCCCTTCAACCTCCATTGCCTCTGTGTCATCCTTCTCTTTCTTTTTCCCCAGTTCCTTAAAGGTGATCCTGGAGAAGTTCAGGAAGGGCTTAAGTTGAACTTCCTGGATTTTACCCCAGGAAAGTTCGTCGACCAGCATGATAAGTTGCTGGCCTTTTGCATCAGGCTTTTTGTCCAGAATAGTCCAGGTCTCAGTTCTGAGCCCTGCGTTCTGGACTTTGAGCCTTTAGAATTCGTGCCGGTTCCTCTAGGGGTCCCGGCACCCACGTCATAACCCTAATGGGTTTGGGGATGTCCTTGGCGTCAATGACGCTAAGTTTCGCCCCCTCCCAGGGTTTGCCATCTGCTACCACCCCAGCCAGCCAGTCCTTAGTGGCCTGGTCAGCACAGGAGGCGGTCAGCAGCCCCCCTTTGGCTCTCATTTCTGAGAACTTAGGTGATGGTCCACCTTCCTCGATGTTATCCATAGCACCGAGCAGCATTCCCCTAACCAGGTCGCACTGCTCGCTGCTAAGAAGGACTGCCGGATAGCCCTCCGGAGAGATGGCTACCCTTACGTCCGTTAAGGCAGACCTATAGGAGAGGGAAGGTTCAGTGCCCCTTCCCTTCTTTCTAGGTCTTCCTACACCCAAGGGTGTGCTACCATCCGACCGGTTTCGCTTTTGCCCCCCGGTCGAGGTACTTTGTTGTGTTTTAGGAGTAGGTTTCACTGAAGTCCCTGCCTCCTTATTTTGGTTTTCTGCTGCTAGGAGTCGCTTGGCGCGCCTCCTTGCAGCCCCTGAGGGTCTGGGTGGATTCATCCTTTCGGAACCTCCACCCTCTTTTTCGATTGTTTTATTTACTGATTGGTCCATATTTGTTCCCACGAGTAAAGGGGAAAAGATATCGCCATCGCGCAGCGCCCCATACGCGACAGAAGGCTTTATACAACGGGGTTCGCCGGTGCCCCGAGGTTTCTGCGACTAGTAACTGGGCTACCCCCCAGCCTTGCATCCCTTAGGCGTCGCAGTACCGTAGGAGTTGGGAGTTTTTATAGTGGTATCTGTCCACGCGGCCCAGGCGGCTAAGCCAAGACCCTCGTGCCCCTCGTCACTACTATCCTCGCAGGAGCGTAGCCTGCGAAAGAGTCGTTGCAGCCCACAAGCGGTTTACGATGTGTTCTTTTGTGTTTGCCGATTAGTCTGGCCTCCTCTACCGCAGCCATCGTAACCATTAAGAGGATGGCAAGGAAACCCGGGGACAAAGAGTTTTAAGTCCCGGCCGGCCCCGACCACCCCCCGTCAGCCGATGGGGAGATCATCCCCACCGCCCGCACCTGGAGTATATGCCCCCGGTTTCATTGGAGACACGCTAGCCCCCTCACCACGCCAAGGTTGCAAACACTTGGAGGGGTTTATTTGATTAAAATTATTAAATTAACTGCTATCTTTCAAATTTTATTTTAAAATATTTTTGAAATAATTAAGATTTCTTTACTTTTAGTTCAATAATTTTCCAATTGTGGCATTAACAATTCGAGTTTTAAATTTTAATACTTTGAACACATGTGTTATCAGTACTGATGGAACGCACATTTCTTTCCAATTGCGTCTTGCCATTTGACAGAGTAAATTGTTACAAAATTTTTAAGTAAAGTAATGTTTATTTAGGGCGTTTGTAGTAGCCAATTTATTGTGAAACATAGTGTTATTTTCATCCAAGCTTTTGGGATTAATATTGGATACTACGTTTTGGATTTTTCCTGTTTACCGGCTTTAATGAGCACCTTTTTTTGGGAAATAATCTGATCTTCATTGTCAAAGGATTAAAATCGTCCATTTACATTATATCGCTTATTATTACAAAACCCTCCAACAGCATCTTGAGGTATGTTTGATAACTTTAAAAACCACATTTGTTAAGTTTAAAAATTTCAGGGTATTACTACTGGCTTACAAGTATTACTCTTGGCTTACATTATTAATTTTGACTCGCCATTATTATTTTGGATTACCATTATACCACTATCTGGGTATTATTTCGAACATACGCTACCATCTTACCGATTTGACTTGTTGGTGTTGCATTCCTTGGTTGGTTATTATCGATTGGTAGAAAATTTTAATTGGAGCCTTCTTTATTTTAACATCTGTTATTTCTGCTTGCTGCAAAATCCCACTTGTTGCCTGAACTCGCCACAAGCTCCATTTTGGAAAATTCGCTCAATTACCCCAATCTTTCATTGCTGCCCAAGTTTAACCGTCAAGAAAGAAGACATCAAAAAAAGATAAGAACTTGTTTTTTTGTGCCGTCAGATATTATTTGTTAAATTTTAAAATTTGTTAACTATTTTTATTGCGTGACATATTTATTGAGCCGTTCTATGAACAAATTTTTATTTAATAATTTAACTAAGTTTGAAAGTACTGTAATTGATTACAGAAAACGCGTAACAACATCTGTGCGCCAAATATACGTATATGCAGTAAAATTGCTAACGCAGGTTTATAAAATGATTAAATTACACGTTTTATTTATGCTCTTACGTTTTCAAGAGTCGCCCAATATTGCGCTTAATTGTAAACTAATTAAGAAACAATTAAATCTGGAAAACACAAGAAACAACATACTGATACTTACACCTTTGACCTGGTCACTTATTTGTGGACTACTGATTTTACATACAGGGTGATCATTTAACTTCGTGGCGCACAGATATCAGCTTACTGGCTTCCTCTTCAGAGCGTAACTTTAGCTTTTCCCCCTGTATAAATTCACGAAATTCTAAAAATCTCAATTTGAACTTAATGAAAGAAGCTCCATTATAAATAATACCGTGCAACACATTTTGAAAAGAGCACGTATGTGTGCTGAAAATGAGGGAGGCCATTTTGAAAATTTATTAAAATAAATTTTGTGAATTTATTTAGTTTTTTTAACCTACACCTTGTTCATTATTTTCGTAATTTATGTGAAAACGGTTGGTTTCCCAAAAAAAATTATTAGACCAACGTTGTAGCCCGTTAAATTTCCTATCCGGTTTGGGCCATTAGTTTTTTTCTAAGACGTTTCGTTTAAAAGATACGGGGTTGGCAAGAAAAGTAAAAAAAATAAAACTCGGAATTTTTTGACATTTTTTCCCTTAATTTAATTCATAACTCGAAATCTGTTGATTCTAGGCGATAAGGGTTATAACATAATTTGTAGATATTCAAATGCTCTATAGAAAAGATCTAATCCATTAAACCCAAAAATCAAAATTATCGGTGCAATGGCCGCTTGAAATCATAAATTGAAAAATTGCTTTAAAGTGAGGTACCCCCCAAGGGTTTGGACTTGGACAAAAATTTTATTTAAAAATATGTCTTAGAAAAGTGTCCTCTATCACCACCTAAGAGGTTCTCCACGGTCACGAGAACACCCTGTATAAAGCTGATCGTCTTCATTCATCATCGAAATTCACAGCCCAAACTGCCGGAGCTAGAAAGCTGGAGTTCTGGGTGCACCTAGAACGACCGCCAACGAGTCGGGGAAAATTCCAAAAACTTAAAAAAAGGGCCCCTCACGAAGGGTTCCTATTTTTAACTTCTTTATTTACCGGTCGATTTTCGATTTTTTGGTTTCGTTTTGTTTTCTTAATCTTTTTATTTGCATTTATCGAAAGAAAGAACAGGATCGTCGTTAACTTTTAAGGGATTTTATCGCTTTGAAAGTACGGATTATATTTAGCAACGTGTAGGCAAAACCGCGGGCGATAGAAAGTCGAAATTTTGCAAGAACGTGAGCAAGATAGGTCTAACGACGATAAAATTTTAAAAACTTGAAAAAAAGGTACCCCGCCATTTCGATAAGGTTCTAAACGATTACTTATTTTTGCTCCTAATTCCGTTATCCTAGCTCGAAATTTTGATTTCTTTTTTTCTACTTGGTCCTTACGAAGATTGCAATACTTATCTGGAAAAAAATACGCACCTTCTCGCTTTAACTTTCATGTTACAAGCTCCCGAAAGTTCAATTCTGTTTCCGAAATAATTGATTTTTTCCAACGCTCTGGGCGCCGTAATTTTGCACCAAATTTTAAATTCAATTTAAAATCGGCCGAAAGGCCGATTTTACTTTTCTAGTTGATACTATAATGAAAATGGCACGAAGTGTAAAAGATATCTAATATTAATTAATTCAAAGAAATCATTTCAAACATTCAACTAATTTCTGTATTTTGTATTATCTATCACGATTCAATAAACTATAAACATTTGTTTCATCAAATCGTTTAAACAAATTCATTGATTCAACTAATTTGTATTTTTGATTTGTTTACTTTTTAAATTTTAAAATCATCTAATTTAGTTTAAATGAATTATTCAACTTGATTCAATGGCTAAAATTCAATCAATTTCTTTATATGATTTCAACTAATCTTTAATTGAAATCGTAATTTTTTTTTTCTGTGTAGGTTTACGTTAAACCGGTGACACTATAAAAGTTAAGGAAACCTTTGTTGTTAAGAACATAACATGATTATAATAAAGTTTTTCTCAACCTTTAAAGTGTTACCGGTTTGACGTAAATCTTGATGTTATTTCATAACGGTAATCTTGAAAATAACTTTTTGTGATACATAGGGTAACGTACCAATTGTTGGACACTTTAGAGAAGGAACTTGAAAAAAAATATGCAAAAAATACAAAATTTCAATAAAAAAAAATTATGAATGTTTATTTGGTATCGTAATGAATGTCCTTAACAATATATACTTTGTTGTCATAGATATCCTTCTATTAGTGTAAATAATAACATCCTCAAATTATATTGGCAAAAAACATAGTCATTGGACACAAAATTGAGTTATGGGACAGCAATCAACTAGTGATTGGACAAGGCTTAATCTTAAGATTAACTTGTAGGTATTAGGTCAACCATATTGCTCATTTCATCAATGGTTGTTGTAGATAAAGCAAATTGATTCAAATCTTCACTTTGTAAAGCCTGATTGGATTGAGATGCATAAGTCTCTGAAATCATTGGCCTTTGCAATTTTAAAACGCTGTAGAGTTTGTATAAGAGTTGAAAATTTTCATCTTGGTCATTAACATTTTCACAAGCTCTTAGTTCTTCCATTTTCAAAGGACCCAATATGTCAACAAAGTTTGACAATGTAATAACATTCTCTGACACTAGTGTTTCAACGTTCTCTTGATCAACTTGATTATTTGTACCTAAACACTTGCTATAATCTATAGCATTCGGGTTGAATGGGAACAAACCGCAAGCTTTAAATCCATTTACTAAAGTTTCAGGTTTTACAGCTTTCTCAAGAGCAACGTTTAGAACTTTGGCAAAATTTACTTTGGTAATAACTTCATTTGGATTTTCTATTAACCACATTCGCGATGCATCTTTCCAGGCTGCTTTGACTGGTCTAAAAACTGCAACGTCTGCCGGTTGCAATATGCGAGTTGCATTAGGATACAATGCGATGAGCTCAATTTTCAGCGCTTTGCAAAGTTTACTAACTTCATACGTCAAATGCGTCTTGTGGCCGTCAAGAAAATATATAACTGGCATGGTAACACCCATCTTCACTAAATGTGGATGAAATACATTAGCGATATACTCAAAAAAAAGTTCGCTAGTCATCCAGCCACTTTCGCTGCGTCCAACGCCCCAACCTTCCGGTACGCTTTCAGCCACTTTTTGCGGGATTCTTTGATAGTTATATACCACCATGGGAGGACTGGTCTGACCATTTGCAGCAAACGTGAACATCACTGTAATAGATTCTTTAGAGTTATTAGAATCGATTGTGTATACGTTCTTAGAACCTCTGGCAGCTAAGACTTTTCCTGTTTTAGGACATAACTGGAAACCACTTTCGTCTCCATTAAAAATTCTACTAGGGTCTTCTAAAACTTCTAATAGATTATTTTCGTCTAGGTATCGATGGATTTCCGAAAACCATTTCCTAATATTTGCTTCTGATACACACGCGCTTGACTGAGTAACTCCTTCGCTGGTACGAGTAGCAATAGCTGGGTGTCTTTTTAAAAAACCTCTTACCCATCCAGCACCAGGGTAATTGTCTTTAAAACTATTTGGTCTAGGATTATCTCGTAGAAATTTTTGTACGCTACTTTGAAGGTCTTCTTTTTTTATTGGAAATCCTTTCTTTGCCAATAAAATGATCCAATTTTCTAGAGTTTCTTCTTCTTTAGCTGTTAAAACAGGCGGTGGTCCAAATGAAGTTCTGTGTCCAGGATTTTTTAGTTTGAAATGTAAAGTTGATTTGGGTATTCCATATTTTCTAGCTACTTCGCACCTTTCCTTACCAGCCGCAACCTCCTTTATGGCTAAATTAATAAGGTCTGGATCGTGAATGACTTTCTTATTCGTTGGAGCCATTTTTAACTAAATCTGCAACAAACCAGTCATTGGACACTAAAATTACAGTAATTGGACAGCTGTCCAAAACTAGTACCCAAAGTTATAGTACTACAAGAATGAAATATTAACTTTCTGGTCCTAAATCCTATGGAATTAAGGTATATTAAACATCATAAAACTAATTTATACGTAACACAGTTATTGGACAGCTGTCCAATTACTGATTTTCGATGTTTTTAGGGTTGCAATCGTTGGACGTCTCAAAATAACCTAAAATACTGATTGAAATTACTGGAAATTCTGTGAAAACCATAAATGTGATATAATCGATCTATTTTAAAACAAAAATCATGATTTCAAAATCTATGATCAACAATATTTCGAATTAAAAAGTCTATTTACCTTATATTTTCTTTTAAATTCCACAAGTATGACCGGCACACAGCGACGACCGAGATGAAATATTTTTTCATGTTAACACTGCCATCTAGTACAAAAACTACTGCACTATTTAATAACGCAAATGCTTTATGCACACAACAATGCTATGTTACAAGCAATTAACCAAGACAAAATCTTATTATTTGAAGGCAGGTGTGCGCTGTCCATTGACTAGTATTGTCCAACGACTAGTACGTTACCCTAGTAGGCCTGAATGTTAATTTTATTAGGTTTTGGTAATGCGGTTTTTTTTATACTAGGAGACGGTCTATAGCAGAGATTTTTTAACTGCAGGTGTAACAATAAAATTTTTATATTAAAATAAGAAATAAAAATTAGTTATTTTCTAGAGAGAACGGCGGTCTCTCGCTTCCTAGTCAGGCGGTATATACTTTGCGGTATACTCTCATTTAACCCCGAGGAAATGGAATTGGAAGTTTTGTCGTATAAAATAATAAAAATGCAATACAAAATTCTTTCAATCTTGACTTGGAAACATTACTCTCGGGTGGTAAACTGCATGTTGAGGAGATAGCAAAAACCAATTAATACAGAAAAGGTGTAAATAGTTAATGCCTTTATTAACTTTAACTAGTATGTATATTTATTACGATGTGCTTAAGTTGGCTTCCGCATATCTACTGCCGGTATAATGCCGGCGTAGAGCGCTTGTAGCGCTTAAAGGTGCGCACGAATGTGCGCGTGGTAAATGTTTATAAAACATTAAAAAACGTTTCAACACTGCATTTATCGCCCTTGGTACACAATTACATTGTATTTTGTTTTATTAAACGTAAATTGTTTTCAAAGCCTGAATTTTTTATAAGAAAGTGTAATTAAATACATTGTTCTAATGTTAATTTTTTTCAGCTATATTCAATAAAAATGGCAAACGACGAAATTATGACGTAGACTCCGTTACCACTTCTGATATTTTAAGAAATTAACGAATTCCATCAAGTTCTTCCAAGTGGGTTCAAGTTTGCTGTATCCTGACTTTGGATTAGATTTCATCAATGTGAGTAATTTTTAGTATTTTGTCTTGAGCTCCTTTTTAACAACTTTATGGAGGTTATTACAATGAAATGAAACTCTTATCCTGTGGGATATTATGAAACAATAATACAATTAATGAAATTTGATAATTATAATTTCAATTTAAATCAAAGAGTTATTTTGTTGACCCAAATAATGTCCTTATATTATTTTGTAGCTATTTATATGTATTTCGGGCTTTCTTTTTTGCAATGACACAACTTATTTCGTTTACCCGTTCCCTCAAGAGGGCACTCGAGCAATTAATAACTTGAAAGATGTTGCCAGCACCTTGTGACAGGACCACCGTCCTTACGTGCCTTCCGAAGCACGGAGACGGCATTGCAAAGTGAGCTCTACCCGAATTCGAACCGGGGCTCCTTACATTAGCAGTTGATAGCGCTAACAACCAGGCCAACAACGGTATAAACGGTCTCAAATAACATTTGGTTTATTATTTATTACTTAATTTTCAAGGTTGTGCGGCCTTTGGAGGTAGATAAGAATTTGCCTTACACAGGTTTTGTATATTGGGACTTGACTCCCCGTAGTCATGCTTTTGTTTATCAACTGTTATTCTAAAATAATCAAAGAATTAGAATTTAAAAATAATTGAAAAATTTGTTTAAAAATGTAGGTGCGCATATTATAAATAATACAATGACTTAATTCAAGAAATTATAAATTTTGACTGTGCAATTTTTGTAGTAAAATTTGGGTATAAATACTAGTTGGGATGCTATCCCTTTTATTTTCTGATAATCATATCTATTATGTATCACAAAACGTTATATTAAAGGTAACCGTTATGAAATAACATGTAAACAAGGTTTACGTCAAACCGGTGACACTTTTAAGGTTGATTTCTCTCTTTTTTATTAATTAATGGTATTTAGAGAATTTCCTATGGATATGTACTACCAGGCTTATATCAAGATTTGTTTAATCTTTTAAGAAAGACCTTTGAAGGAATCTTGCTTTTCTTGAATATAAGTTAATGAATTTGATAAAGTAATATTGTTTTAATGTATCTACAAGATTATTTAACATAAAGGTAAATATTATAAAAATATTTAAATTTATAGAATTGGGTGACCAAATTTGTGTTGTAAAATGTATCTCAACATCTTTGATAAAGATTATGTGCTTTTCAACTTCCAGTTTATAAAGTATTTTATTTTTACAAGTTACAGGTTTATGAATAGGTTTTATTTTAAAAATGTGTGCGAAATGCGAACCTGGTGAAAAAATAAATCTGGTTCATTTTGATAAAACGGGGCAATGAATTTTTACGTTGTTTTATAACTGGAAGATCTGTATCCAGCTGTTTTAATTAATTCAAGTACACCGAAGAAGGCTTAAGTTTCTTTCGGTTTGGATTCGAAAAGAAAAAACTATATGCGATAACTTGGCAAAATATTAAATCTCCCCGGTTTTTGGCATTTCGTTTCACTGTGCAACGGTCTCCAAGGGACTCCCATTGGAATGGGATGCAAAGTTCGCAAACCACCGCTCTAAACCACTTTTAGGTCGTGTTTGGAACAAATAGATTTTCTGTGTTTGTAACAATAAGGACCGAGTTAAATAGAATAGGTGTTCTCTGTTTTTGTGACATATTTAAAGTAAATAAAATGAAAAATATTATAATCAATAATCCAGTTTATTTTTATCAGAAATGCTTAGGTAATATGACCAATACAGCAGAATCGATAAGAAGGGGGCTACAAAACCTTTTTTACTCTCGGTGAAGTTAAAAATATACAAGATCATTTTATTTCATTGTCTCCATATTTTTGTGACCCGACAGCCCAATAGTAATAAAGTTAAAAGAGTGCACTTTCTGCAAACTAAAATTAGCAGGATTATTATTGCCCTTTTTATAATTATTTAATAGTTCACTACCATTGTTAGGCTAATAAATTAGATAAAGGGTGGTAGATCATGATTTTTCCAAAATAAACAATAAAAATATTTCTTTAAACTTAGTCCACGTGCATATTATTTTAAAAATTGCTTCAAAATCTAATTTCAACGTAAAATGCCGAAATTTGTATAAAAAATAATGTATTTTGGTCATTTCTGAAAATTAATAGGAAGTCCCCACAGTTTGAGAAGCACTGGTTCTTTGAAAGAGTATTTCTAACCTCAAATTTTATTTACGGTTAAAATTTTCTGCAACGAGAATGGCTAAAAGTATAGGAGTAAGTAATTAAAACGATTTAATTGACATTTTTAATTAGATTTTACCCTTTTAAAATACTCCTGTTTTAAATAGCACTCCTATTTATACTGGAATTATTAAAAGACGCCCCGGAATTCACGATTACTATGAGAAGAGCCCAGGAATATATCATTTAAGTCCGATACCTAAAGCCAAGATAAATAAAATTGCACGTAACTCATCGGCATCATATGGAACTTTTCAAAATCCCATTCGATATCAAATCGCAATATATCAGAAATCTTATCAGAAACGAGCTCAACTAAGAATTTTGGAAATATCTTGTGCAATAACAAACTGGTAATTTTTCACTTATTTGGGCTATTTGTGCTACCGTGTTTTGTTTGTCTCCAAATAGTCCAACTGTAGAGAACATAGTATCAAATACAAGACTGACTATAAAAGATCTACAAGAGAAATACCCTTTGCAATCAAATGACATTTGGGATTATCTCCGTTATGCTGTCAAATATCCGCCGCAAAAATCCATGACGTGGATTGTAATGTACCAGTGCTTTGCAAATTACCCGTAGTATTTTTGATTCCAACTGCTGGATTTTTGCGGTGTTGGATACTGGCATAGCCTCAAAGCTGGATTCCATAGGTCCAAATGGGCTTTAAAGTTGTTTTGTATAGAAGTTTGTTTTATATTTTTAGTTGAGAATTTGGCTCATAAGGCTAGTACATTTTGCCGTAATTGAAGTCTAGTTTAGGACGTAGATAACATAATTATTATGTGTTTGGCCAAGTTTCAATATTTCCAATCGAAGAACTATTTTCACCAGACACAATTATTTTCTTCCTCCCAATCTTACAATAATAATTATTATTAACACTAATTAAATACAGTAAGATAGACTGTCATATACAAAACTCATTATACTTATTGAACTCAAAAAGGTAGGACCCACAGAAGCAACTATTACAAATTTTTAAAAAAGTCTATAATTACTATCGCTCGGAAGAAGAGCATGGCGTGCACATTTGAGTTTCGGAGACATCCCGTTGGGCATCGAATTCATCATAACAAAGAGACAGCGCCGAACCTGTATTCCCACAAGATCGCGTTCTCACGCGCGAATGTCCTTGACTAAGCGTTTGACCAAAATAATTATTCAGACAGAATTATTGATATATACAAAGTAAATTTAATTAAGGTATGTACGTAAAATTCTATTTACATGGAAAGGACAGAAAACATTTTATTTACCAAGAAATTATAGCGTTATTAAATATTGTGGTGATATTTTTAAAGTTAGACTTCAAAATGCAAAAAATGGTTTTTACTAGTTACTTACCAGTAGTGTTAGGTTTCTCGTCACCGCGAGAAAGAATAAATGTTTTTTAAGAATTTCGATTTGTTGATCAATTTGAAGATCAACAAATAAATTTGCTTTATTTTGCCAACAAGAATGCCAAAAATTGTTACTTTCAACACCTTTTACACAAAATTATGATTTGTTTTGATGAATTTGACAGTGTGATTATTTGACATTAGTGTTATTTGTGCGCGCTTGTTTATGGCAAGGTGAAATTTAAAATTTTGAAGCGAAAAGAATGTTTTGAATGTTGGCAATTTGAAAAAGAAAAAGAGGAGAGAAAGCAAAGGCAGTTGGTCTGGGAACGCAGACGTGCACGTCAGTTGGAGGACGTGAATTTTGAGATTTTGATTTGCGTTGCCGTGAAAGCGGTAAATTTTGAGTTTGTGATAGTGCCTTCTGAAGACGGGGTCGTCTGTTTTATTTTGCGAGTTGATCAAAGTTTTGGTTGGATTTATCGAATCTGCAAAGATAGCAAATGAATAATTTTGATAGAGGAGCCATTTTGGAGTTATTCAAGTTTGATTTGTGCAGCGAGTCATTAAGTTTGTATTGGAGTCGAAAAGAGGAGCTATTTTGGAATTATCAAAGTTTTATTGTACGAGTCAACGAGTTTTGGATTTGAATTGGATAATTGAAAGCGCCAGCATTAGGGCAACACCTGGAGCGTTGATAAGGTCAGTCGTTGAGAACATTTGTGCGCTAGTTTAATAAAATTTTATTTGTGTTAAAACATTTTGAATAATTATTTTAAAAATTATTACCATTCTAAAACACAAGACACAGAATTGTTTGGTGGTTTAAATTTCAGCAAATGATTTCAATTTTAAATTTAAATTTCAATCACCAAGCAATACACAATTACACCATCTGGCATATTTGGAATTTTGTCCCAAAATCGGTTTGAATAAAGCAAATTTTGAAATCACGTTTAAATATTCGAGTTTTAATTGCGCTGTGGTCGCCGAACATTTATTCATTTTCAGAACTCACTACTGGGTAAGTCTCATAGCTCTCCGCTGATTAATCCTAGATAACTGGGTTAAATTTTTTTGGTGTTGCAACGGAATTTCGGAAAGGGTCCTTTCACGAAAAACCACAACAATATATTATGTCAAAAATTATGTTTAAAGGCTTTCGTTTAGCCTAAACGCTTGTATTGCACAATGCACGTTTTGCATAAGCAATTGCGCTTTCTGCACAGTGACTAGTTGAGAGCGTATAAAAGCTGTATAATATCTTGTACAATAAATTGACTAATTGTTTCGGGCAACATTCATAATGAATGGTTCTTCACCGTGCTAACTACATACATACATTGTATATCGGCATGTTTTGAAATTGAAATATCTTTGTAATTTCTAAAGGTGCAGGATTATAATAACTTCTCATAATTTATTCCGCAGGGTAGCATCAGCTGTCACCCTAGTGTGATAACTGCTAAATGTAAAAGTAACTTAGTATAAACATGTCGCTAATGCATAAATTATAGCGCTGGAAATTCCAGTTCGAATTGCAGTGAACTTGTTTTATTAAAATGTTTATTTCTTTGGATAAAAGTTACAAATAAACTTAACTCTACTTAAACTCAACGCTTAATTACATTAAATTAAAATTCAAATCTTTATTTGTTATATAACAAATTATAAAACTGACTGGAAAAATATAACTATAAATCTAGGAACTATAATACTGTTCTTTATTGGTCGTTATTCGATAATCGTTATTATCTAGGATTGGTGTGTGACGCCAGTTGTGGCCAATATCGCTATAGGCAGGTCTGCAGTACACAGCAGGTACAATATTGGCCCCAGTACGCTTGATGATATTTGTGGAAGTTCTGTGTACTTGTTTTGGTGTTTAACGACGAAATGTCTTTCAGACAAGTACGACTTCAGTAACTCGCAGACTCTTTGGTGTTGGGTAGTTGTTCGTCACATGACAACTCGTCAAATTGTTTTTTTAACTTTGCTATTTCCGTGAAATATTTATGAAGCTATTTGAAATTGCATTTGCTATTTTCTGCAAGTTGCTTTCTAAATTGCAAGCTGTAATATTAAGCTTAAAAATAAGCTCTCTCCATCTTTGGTAAAGCGACATAGCTGTGTGGAAATCTTTAGATGATAAATAGAACAAAATCTATTGTGCTATTTCTCCTGATAAATTTCCAATAATATCAAATTTTTTGCATGTCGTTCTTCGGTACTCCTTCCTCCTACTATCTTAGTTTTTGTACTGCTGTAGCGTACTGCTGTACAGCTTCTTGATATTTAAAACTTTCCAGATGTGCGAGTTGTAACCCATTTAGTGAGACCGCCGGGAAATCTTCCCTATTCATCGTAAATGTAACGTGGATAGACTTGCTTTCGTTAGCGTCGATTCTCCGTGTTGTCGCCCATTGTTGGATTTTATCAAGATTTGCTTGCAGAAAACGTGAAGCCATTACAGGGTTGGTGTGTGACGCCAGTTGTGGCCAATCTCGCTACAGGCAGGTCTGCAGTACACAGCAGGTACAATATTGGCCCCAGTACGCTTTCCTGCAGTACGCTTGATGATATCTGTGGAAGTTCTGTGTACTCGTTTTGGTGTTTAACGAGGAAATGTCTTTCAGACAAGTACGACTTCAGTAACTCGTAGACTCTTTGGTGTTGGGTAGTTGCTATTTCCGTGAAATATTTATGAAGCTATTTGAAATTGCATTTGCTATTTTCTGCAAGTTGCTTTCTAAATTGCAAGCTGTAATATTAAGCTTAAAAATAAGCTCTCTCCATCTTTGGTAAAGCGACATAGCTGTGTGGAAATCTTTAGATGATAAGTAGAACAAAATGTATTGTGCAATTTCTCCTGGTAAATTTCCAATAATATCAAATTTTTTGCCTCCCCTCGCTCAGTTTCGCCTGCGGGGTCAACACAGTTTTTAGGGTGTGGCACGTGGAGCCATGAGTGAGAGTTGGGTACCCTACGAGATCCAGTTACCAAGGATCTGCACTACTCTACAACTGCACTACGAATGCTACGACTCTCCTTTTTGTGTTTCTTTGTAGTGCCGTTAAAAGCCCGATGGTATTGCCCTGTAATGGTAATATTTATTTGGATTGAATTTTATTTTATGAATGAAAACGTATTGTACTAATGCTACTTTTAGTAGAAGTAAAAGATTAAAACTAAATACATTTGTTTGAAGTATTAAGCTGATGATAAATAGGACAAAAGTATTGTGCCATTTCTCCTGGTAAATTTCCAATAATATCAAATTTTTGCCTCCCTCGCTCAGTTTGGCCTGCGGGGTCAACACAGTTTCAGGGTGTGGCACGTGGAGCCATGAGTGAGAGTTGGGTACCTACGAGATCCAGTTACCAAGGATCTGCACTACAGAATGCTACGACTCTCCTTTTGTGTTTCTTTGTAGTGCCGTTAAAAGCCCGATGGTAGCCCGATTGCCCTGTAATGGTAATATTTATTTGGATTGAATTTTATTTTATGAATGAAACGTATTGTACTAATGCTACTTTTAGTAGAAGTAAAGACTAAAACTAAATACATTTGTTTGAAGTATTAAGCTGATTATAAATAGGACAAAATTTATTGTGCCATTTCTCCTGGTAGATTTCCAATAATATCAAATTTTTGCCTCCCTCGCTCAGTTTCGCCTGCGGGTCAACACAGTTTTCAGGGTGTGGCACGTGGAGCCATGAGTGAGAGTTGGGTACCTACGAGATCCAGTTACCAAGGATCTGCACTACTTTAGAACTGCACTACGAATGCTACGACTCTCCTTTTGTGTTTCTTTGTAGTGCCGTTAAAAGCCCGATGGTAGCCCGATTGCCCTGTAATGGTAATATTTATTTGGATTGAATTTTATTTTATGAATGAAAACGTATTGTACTAATGCTACTTTTAGTAGAAGTAAAGATTAAAACTAAATACATTTGTTTGAAGTATTGCTGATGATAAATAGGACAAAAGTATTGTGCCATTTCTCCTGGTAAATTTCCAATAATATCAAATTTTTGCCTCCCTCGCTCAGTTTGGCCTGCGGGGTCAACACAGTTTCAGGGTGTGGCACGTGGAGCCATGAGTGAGAGTTGGGTACCCTACGAGATCCAGTTACCAAGGATCTGCACTACTTTAGAACTGCACTACAGAATGCTACGACTCTCCTTTTGTGTTTCTTTGTAGTGCCGTTAAAAGCCCGATGGTAGCCCGATTGCCCTGTAATGGTAATATTTATTTGGATTGAATTTTATTTTATGAATGAAAACGTATTGTACTAATGCTACTTTTAGTAGAAGTAAAGATTAAAACTAAATACATTTGTTTGAAGTATTAAGCTGATGATAAATAGGACAAAAGTATTGTGCCATTTCTCCTGGTAAATTTCCAATAATATCAAATTTTTGCCTCCCTCGCTCAGTTTGGCCTGCGGGGTCAACACAGTTTCAGGGTGTGGCACGTGGAGCCATGAGTGAGAGTTGGGTACCCTACGAGATCCAGTTACCAAGGATCTGCACTACGAATGCTTACGACTCTCCTTTTGTGTTTCTTTGTAGTGCCGTTAAAAGCCCGATGGTAGCCCGATTGCCCTGTAATGGTAATATTTATTTGGATTGAATTTTATTTTATGAATGAAACGTATTGTACTAATGCTACTTTTAGTAGAAGTAAAGACTAAAACTAAATACATTTGTTTGAAGTATTAAGCTGATTATAAATAGGACAAAATGTATTGTGCCATTTCTCCTGGTAGATTTCCCAAAAATATCAAATTTTTGCCTCCCTCGCTCAGTTTCGCCTGCGGGTCAACACAGTTTTCAGGGTGTGGCACGTGGAGCCATGAGTGAGAGTTGGGTACCCTACGAGATCCAGTTACCAAGGATCTGCACTACTTTAGAACTGCACTACGAATGCTACGACTCTCCTTTTGTGTTTCTTTGTAGTGCCGTTAAAAGCCCGATGGTAGCCCGATTGCCCTGTAATGGTAATATTTATTTGGATTGAATTTTATTTTATGAATGAAAAACGTATTGTACTAATGCTACTTTTAGTAGAAGTAAAAGATTAAAACTAAATACATTTGTTTGAAGTATTAAGCTGATGATAAATAGGACAAAAGTATTGTGCCATTTCTCCTGGTAAATTTCCAATAATATCAAATTTTTGCCTCCCTCGCTCAGTTTGGCCTGCGGGGTCAACACAGTTTCAGGGTGTGGCACGTGGAGCCATGAGTGAGAGTTGGGTACCCTACGAGATCCAGTTACCAAGGATCTGCACTACTTTAGAACTGACTACAATGCTACGACTCTCCTTTTGTGTTTCTTTGTAGTGCCGTTAAAAGCCCGATGGTAGCCCGATTGCCCTGTAATGGTAATATTTATTTGGATTGAATTTTATTTTATGAATGAAACGTATTGTACTAATGCTACTTTTAGTAGAAGTAAAAGATTAAAACTAAATACATTTGTTTGAAGTATTAAACTGATTGATTATAAATAGGACAAAATGTATTGTGCCATTTCTCCTGGTAGATTTCCAATAATATCAAATTTTTTGCCTCCCCTCGCTCAGTTTCGCCTGCGGGGTCAACACAGTTTCCAGGGTGTGGCACGTGGAGCCATGAGTGAGAGTTGGGTACCTACGAGATCCAGTTACCAAGGATCTGCACTACTTTAGAACTGCACTACAGATGCTACGACTCTCCTTTTGTGTTTCTTTGTAGTGCCGTTAAAAGCCCGATGGTAGCCCGATTGCCCTGTAATGGTAATATTTATTTGGATTGAATTTTATTTTATGAATGAAAACGTATTGTACTAATGCTACTTTTAGTAGAAGTAAAGATTAAAACTAAATACATTTGTTTGAAGTATTAAGCTGATGATAAATAGGACAAAAGTATTGTGCCATTTCTCCTGGTAAATTTCCCAAAAATATCAAATTTTTGCCTCCCTCGCTCAGTTTGGCCTGCGGGGTCAACACAGTTTCAGGGTGTGGCACGTGGAGCCATGAGTGAGAGTTGGGTACCCTACGAGATCCAGTTACCAAGGATCTGCACTACAGAATGCTACGACTCTCCTTTTGTGTTTCTTTGTAGTGCCGTTAAAAGCCCGATGGTAGCCCGATTGCCCTGTAATGGTAATATTTATTTGGATTGAATTTTATTTTATGAATGAAACGTATTGTACTAATGCTACTTTTAGTAGAAGTAAAAAACTAAAACTAAATACATTTGTTTGAAGTATTAAGCTGATTATAAATAGGACAAAATGTATTGTGCCATTTCTCCTGGTAGATTTCCAATAATATCAAATTTTTGCCTCCCTCGCTCAGTTTCGCCTGCGGGGTCAACACAGTTTCCAGGGTGTGGCACGTGGAGCCATGAGTGAGAGTTGGGTACCTACGAGATCCAGTTACCAAGGATCTGCACTACTTTAGAACTGCACTACGAATGCTACGACTCTCCTTTTTGTGTTTCTTTGTAGTGCCGTTAAAAGCTCGATGGTAGCCCGATTGCCCTGTAATGGTAATATTTATTTGGATTGAATTTTATTTTATGAATGAAACGTATTGTACTAATGCTACTTTTAGTAGAAGTAAAGACTAAAACTAAATACATTTGTTTGAAGTATTAAGCTGATTATAAATAGGACAAAATGTATTGTGCCATTTCTCCTGGTAGATTTCCAATAATATCAAATTTTTTGCCTCCCCTCGCTCAGTTTCGCCTGCGGGGTCAACACAGTTTCCAGGGTGTGGCACGTGGAGCCATGAGTGAGAGTTGGGTACCTACGAGATCCAGTTACCAAGGATCTGCACTACTTTAGAACTGCACTACGAATGCTACGACTCTCCTTTTGTGTTTCTTTGTAGTGCCGTTAAAAGCCCGATGGTAGCCCGATTGCCCTGTAATGGTAATATTTATTTGGATTGAATTTTATTTTATGAATGAAAACGTATTGTACTAATGCTACTTTTAGTAGAAGTAAAAAATTAAAACTAAATACATTTGTTTGAAGTATTAAGCTGATGATAAATAGGACAAAAGTATTGTGCCATTTCTCCTGGTAAATTTCCAATAATATCAAATTTTTGCCTCCCTCGCTCAGTTTGGCCTGCGGGGTCAACACAGTTTCAGGGTGTGGCACGTGGAGCCATGAGTGAGAGTTGGGTACCCTACGAGATCCAGTTACCAAGGATCTGCACTACTCTACAACTGCACTACGAATGCTACGACTCTCCTTTTTGTGTTTCTTTGTAGTGCCGTTAAAAGCCCGATGGTAGCCCGATTGCCCTGTAATGGTAATATTTATTTGGATTGAATTTTATTTTATGAATGAAACGTATTGTACTAATGCTACTTTTAGTAGAAGTAAAAGATTAAAACTAAATACATTTGTTTGAAGTATTAAACTGATTGATTATAAATAGGACAAAATGTATTGTGCCATTTCTCCTGGTAGATTTCCAATAATATCAAATTTTTTGCCTCCCCTCGCTCAGTTTCGCCTGCGGGGTCAACACAGTTTCCAGGGTGTGGCACGTGGAGCCATGAGTGAGAGTTGGGTACCCTACGAGATCCAGTTATCAAGGATCTGCACTACTTTAGAACTGCACTACGAATGCTACGACTCTCCTTTTGTGTTTCTTTGTAGTGCCGTTAAAAGCCCGATGGTAGCCCGATTGCCCTGTAATGGTAATATTTATTTGGATTGAATTTTATTTTATGAATGAAAACGTATTGTACTAATGCTACTTTTAGTAGAAGTAAAGATTAAAACTAAATACATTTGTTTGAAGTATTAAGCTGATGATAAATAGGACAAAAGTATTGTGCCATTTCTCCTGGTAAATTTCAATAATATCAAATTTTTGCCTCCCTCGCTCAGTTTGGCCTGCGGGGTCAACACAGTTTCAGGGTGTGGCACGTGGAGCCATGAGTGAGAGTTGGGTACCCTACGAGATCCAGTTACCAAGGATCTGCACTACTTTACAACTGCACTACGAATGCTACGACTCTCCTTTTTGTGTTTCTTTGTAGTGCCGTTAAAAGCCCGATGGTAGCCCGATTGCCCTGTAATGGTAATATTTATTTGGATTGAATTTTATTTTATGAATGAAACGTATTGTACTAATGCTACTTTTAGTAGAAGTAAAGACTAAAACTAAATACATTTGTTTGAAGTATTAAACTGATTGATTATAAATAGGACAAAATGTATTGTGCCATTTCTCCTGGTAGATTTCCAATAATATCAAATTTTTTGCCTCCCCTCGCTCAGTTTCGCCTGCGGGGTCAACACAGTTTCCAGGGTGTGGCACGTGGAGCCATGAGTGAGAGTTGGGTACCCTACGAGATCCAGTTACCAAGGATCTGCACTACTTTAGAACTGCACTACAGAATGCTACGACTCTCCTTTTGTGTTTCTTTGTAGTGCCGTTAAAAGCCCGATGGTAGCCCGATTGCCCTGTAATGGTAATATTTATTTGGATTGAATTTTATTTTATGAATGAAAACGTATTGTACTAATGCTACTTTTAGTAGAAGTAAAGATTAAAACTAAATACATTTGTTTGAAGTATTAAGCTGATGATAAATAGGACAAAAGTATTGTGCCATTTCTCCTGGTAAATTTCCAATAATATCAAATTTTTGCCTCCCTCGCTCAGTTTGGCCTGCGGGGTCAACACAGTTTCAGGGTGTGGCACGTGGAGCCATGAGTGAGAGTTGGGTACCCTACGAGATCCAGTTACCAAGGATCTGCACTACTTTAGAACTGACGAATGCTACGACTCTCCTTTTGTGTTTCTTTGTAGTGCCGTTAAAAGCCCGATGGTAGCCCGATTGCCCTGTAATGGTAATATTTATTTGGATTGAATTTTATTTTATGAATGAAACGTATTGTACTAATGCTACTTTTAGTAGAAGTAAAGATTAAAACTAAATACATTTGTTTGAAGTATTGAGCTGATTGATTATAAATAGGACAAAATGTATTGTGCAATTTCTCCTGGTAAATTTCCAATAATATCAAATTTTTTGCCTCCCCTCGCTCAGTTTCGCCTGCGGGGTCAACACAGTTTTTAGGGTGTGGCACGTGGAGCCATGAGTGAGAGTTGGGTACCCTACGAGATCCAGTTACCAAGGATCTGCACTACTCTACAACTGCACTACGAATGCTACGACTCTCCTTTTTGTGTTTCTTTGTAGTGCCGTTAAAAGCCCGATGGTAGCCCGATTGCCCTGTAATGGTAATATTTATTTGGATTGAATTTTATTTTATGAATGAAACGTATTGTACTAATGCTACTTTTAGTAGAAGTAAAAGATTAAAACTAAATACATTTGTTTGAAGTATTAAACTGATGATAAATAGGACAAAAGTATTGTGCCATTTCTCCTGGTAAATTTCCAATAATATCAAATTTTTGCCTCCCTCGCTCAGTTTGGCCTGCGGGGTCAACACAGTTTTCAGGGTGTGGCACGTGGAGCCATGAGTGAGAGTTGGGTACCCTACGAGATCCAGTTACCAAGGATCTGCACTACTTTAGAACTGCACTACGAATGCTACGACTCTCCTTTTGTGTTTCTTTGTAGTGCCGTTAAAAGCCCGATGGGAGCCCGATTGCCCTGTAATGGTAATATTTATTTGGATTGAATTTTATTTTATGAATGAAAACGTATTGTACTAATGCTACTTTTAGTAGAAGTAAAAAATTAAAACTAAATACATTTGTTTGAAGTATTAAGCTGATGATAAATAGGACAAAAGTATTGTGCCATTTCTCCTGGTAAATTTCCAATAATATCAAATTTTTTGCCTCCCCTCGCTCAGTTTCGCCTGCGGGGTCAACACAGTTTCCAGGGTGTGGCACGTGGAGCCATGAGTGAGAGTTGGGTACCCTACGAGATCCAGTTATCAAGGATCTCCACTACGAATGCTACGACTCTCCTTTTTGTGTTTCTTTGTAGTGCCGTTAAAAGCTCGATGGTAGCCCGATTGCCCTGTAATGGTAATATTTATTTGGATTGAATTTTATTTTATGAATGAAACGTATTGTACTAATGCTACTTTTAGTAGAAGTAAAAGATTAAAACTAAATACATTTGTTTGAAGTATTAAACTGATTATAAATAGGACAAAATGTATTGTGCCATTTCTCCTGGTAGATTTCCAATAATATCAAATTTTTTGCCTCCCCTCGCTCAGTTTCGCCTGCAGGGTCAACACAGTTTCCAGGGTGTGGCACGTGGAGCCATGAGTGAGAGTTGGGTACCCTACGAGATCCAGTTATCAAGGATCTCCACTACGAATGCTACGACTCTCCTTTTTGTGTTTCTTTGTAGTGCCGTTAAAAGCTCGATGGTAGCCCGATTGCCCTGTAATGGTAATATTTATTTGGATTGAATTTTATTTTATGAATGAAACGTATTGTACTAATGCTACTTTTAGTAGAAGTAAAAGATTAAAACTAAATACATTTGTTTGAAGTATTAAACTGATTGATTATAAATAGGACAAAATGTATTGTGCCATTTCTCCTGGTAGATTTCCAATAATATCAAATTTTTTGCCTCCCCTCGCTCAGTTTCGCCTGCGGGGTCAACACAGTTTCCAGGGTGTGGCACGTGGAGCCATGAGTGAGAGTTGGGTACCCTACGAGATCCAGTTATCAAGGATCTCCACTACGAATGCTACGACTCTCCTTTTTGTGTTTCTTTGTAGTGCCGTTAAAAGCTCGATGGTAGCCCGATTGCCCTGTAATGGTAATATTTATTTGGATTGAATTTTATTTTATGAATGAAACGTATTGTACTAATGCTACTTTTAGTAGAAGTAAAAGATTAAAACTAAATACATTTGTTTGAAGTATTAAGCTGATTATAAATAGGACAAAATGTATTGTGCCATTTCTCCTGGTAGATTTCCAATAATATCAAATTTTTTGCCTCCCCTCGCTCAGTTTCGCCTGCGGGTCAACACAGTTTTCAGGGTGTGGCACGTGGAGCCATGAGTGAGAGTTGGGTACCCTACGAGATCCAGTTACCAAGGATCTGCACTACTTTAGAACTGCACTACGAATGCTACGACTCTCCTTTTGTGTTTCTTTGTAGTGCCGTTAAAAGCCCGATGGTAGCCCGATTGCCCTGTAATGGTAATATTTATTTGGATTGAATTTTATTTTATGAATGAAAACGTATTGTACTAATGCTACTTTTAGTAGAAGTAAAAGATTAAAACTAAATACATTTGTTTGAAGTATTAAGCTGATGATAAATAGGACAAAAGTATTGTGCCATTTCTCCTGGTAAATTTCCAATAATATCAAATTTTTGCCTCCCTCGCTCAGTTTGGCCTGCGGGGTCAACACAGTTTCAGGGTGTGGCACGTGGAGCCATGAGTGAGAGTTGGGTACCCTACGAGATCCAGTTACCAAGGATCTGCACTACGAATGCTACGACTCTCCTTTTGTGTTTCTTTGTAGTGCCGTTAAAAGCCCGATGGTAGCCTGATTGCCCTGTAATGGTAATATTTATTTGGATTGAATTTTATTTTATGAATGAAACGTATTGTACTAATGCTACTTTTAGTAGAAGTAAAGACTAAAACTAAATACATTTGTTTGAAGTATTAAGCTGATTATAAATAGGACAAAATGTATTGTGCCATTTCTCCTGGTAGATTTCCAATAATATCAAATTTTTGCCTCCCTCGCTCAGTTTCGCCTGCGGGTCAACACAGTTTTCAGGGTGTGGCACGTGGAGCCATGAGTGAGAGTTGGGTACCCTACGAGATCCAGTTACCAAGGATCTGCACTACTTTAGAACTGCACTACGAATGCTACGACTCTCCTTTTGTGTTTCTTTGTAGTGCCGTTAAAAGCCCGATGGTAGCCCGATTGCCCTGTAATGGTAATATTTATTTGGATTGAATTTTATTTTATGAATGAAAACGTATTGTACTAATGCTACTTTTAGTAGAAGTAAAAGATTAAAACTAAATACATTTGTTTGAAGTATTAAGCTGATGATAAATAGGACAAAAGTATTGTGCCATTTCTCCTGGTAAATTTCCAATAATATCAAATTTTTGCCTCCCTCGCTCAGTTTGGCCTGCGGGGTCAACACAGTTTCCAGGGTGTGGCACGTGGAGCCATGAGTGAGAGTTGGGTACCCTACGAGATCCAGTTATCAAGGATCTCCACTACGAATGCTACGACTCTCCTTTTTGTGTTTCTTTGTAGTGCCGTTAAAAGCTCGATGGTAGCCCGATTGCCCTGTAATGGTAATATTTATTTGGATTGAATTTTATTTTATGAATGAAACGTATTGTACTAATGCTACTTTTAGTAGAAGTAAAAGATTAAAACTAAATACATTTGTTTGAAGTATTGAGCTGATTATAAATAGGACAAAATGTATTGTGCCATTTCTCCTGGTAGATTTCCAATAATATCAAATTTTTTGCCTCCCCTCGCTCAGTTTCGCCTGCGGGGTCAACACAGTTTCCAGGGTGTGGCACGTGGAGCCATGAGTGAGAGTTGGGTACCTACGAGATCCAGTTACCAAGGATCTGCACTACTTTAGAACTGCACTACGAATGCTACGACTCTCCTTTTGTGTTTCTTTGTAGTGCCGTTAAAAGCCCGATGTAGCCCGATTGCCCTGTAATGGTAATATTTATTTGGATTGAATTTTATTTTATGAATGAAAACGTATTGTACTAATGCTACTTTTAGTAGAAGTAAAGATTAAAACTAAATACATTTGTTTGAAGTATTAAGCTGATGATAAATAGGACAAAAAGTATTGTGCCATTTCTCCTGGTAAATTTCCCAAAAATATCAAATTTTTGCCTCCCTCGCTCAGTTTGGCCTGCGGGGTCAACACAGTTTCAGGGTGTGGCACGTGGAGCCATGAGTGAGAGTTGGGTACCCTACGAGATCCAGTTACCAAGGATCTGCACTACGAATGCTACGACTCTCCTTTTGTGTTTCTTTGTAGTGCCGTTAAAAGCCCGATGGTAGCCGATTGCCCTGTAATGGTAATATTTATTTGGATTGAATTTTATTTTATGAATGAAACGTATTGTACTAATGCTATTTTAGTAGAAGTAAAGACTAAAACTAAATACATTTGTTTGAAGTATTAAGCTGATTATAAATAGGACAAAATGTATTGTGCCATTTCTCCTGGTAGATTTCCAATAATATCAAATTTTTGCCTCCCTCGCTCAGTTTCGCCTGCGGGTCAACACAGTTTTCAGGGTGTGGCACGTGGAGCCATGAGTGAGAGTTGGGTACCCTACGAGATCCAGTTACCAAGGATCTGCACTACTTTAGAACTGCACTACGAATGCTACGACTCTCCTTTTGTGTTTCTTTGTAGTGCCGTTAAAAGCTCGATGGTAGCCCGATTGCCCTGTAATGGTAATATTTATTTGGATTGAATTTTATTTTATGAATGAAACGTATTGTACTAATGCTACTTTTAGTAGAAGTAAAAGATTAAAACTAAATACATTTGTTTGAAGTATTAAGCTGATTATAAATAGGTCAAAATGTATTGTGCCATTTCTCCTGGTAAATTTCAATAATATCAAATTTTTGCCTCCCTCGCTCAGTTTCGCCTGCGGGGTCAACACAGTTTCCAGGGTGTGGCACGTGGAGCCATGAGTGAGAGTTGGGTACCCTACGAGATCCAGTTACCAAGGATCTACCCTACTACCTCTGTAGCGTGACCCATACGCCCCTATTAATCACTATTAATTTGTATTTAAAAAACAATTTTGATTTCTTATTACAAAAATGTATATATAAAAAATTAAGAGATGTTTAGGGATTTTATCCTAATTTTCTAGATTCGAATTTGATCATTGTTTTATTAATTTTAGGAAATATTAATTTTATATTATTTATCATACAATTTACTAATATGAAGTAAACTATTTCTTTACATTAAGAATTGTTGAACCGAAACTAGAAAATGCTCTTTCTTGATTTATGATTTGTCTTCTGAATATCAGCAAATTACATTTTTCTTGAATTAAGAAACAAGAATTTAATTTAAATCGATAAACCTAGTTTGAAGAAATATTTTATTAATATCAGTAAATCTTGCGTTTACTGAAATCAAGAAAGTCATTTTCTTACTGCCAGAAAAAAATTTCTATCCGTGTAAAGTAAAGGGTTTCAGAGAGTAGAGAGAACAGTATTCAAACTTGTCTTATCCACGTTATAACTGCGATGGGGAGGAAATGAATGTAAATTTTAAAAAAACGGGTCCGGGTAGCTGACATCGACTACGGTGCGCGCACGGTGATGTCGAAATGTCTTTTTCGGAACCCCCTTAGCCAATCCTTACCAGCTCTGCCTGTCTGCAGAAAATGGATGTTTGATGTTTTTCTTTTGGCTAATTGATAAGCTCCTGTTCTGGACTGAATAGTTGCCGTGAGCTAACCAGGATCTTGGCCTCTCCAATGGCGTGTACGGTTTTTCCCTTATCTCGTCTTTTTAAAGTCATAATCGGCACGGAGATTTGCTTACTGGCCGTTTTATACTGCAAACAAAAATCGTTTCCAAGGTTCGAACACTTGAACATAAACTTATTTGCTTTACCCATATTATTGCCGGTGTAGATATACGTTTTAATTTTTTAATAGAAACGAATATTTTGAATAAAATATTATAATTATTATAAAATAAATCATTATAATTCTACTTATATTATTAAAATATTTTTTATTTGAAATGCTAGTAGTACTTACTATTTGGGGTTATTTTGGGATATTGACTTAAAGATTATAAAACCACTGCCTAATAGGTCGACGTTTCACTAAAGTTTATTGTGAGTCTCTTCAGAATTCACTTAAATTTAATTATTTTTACCTAAAAGCCACCAAAATAACGACATTTCTCAAGCGAAATTATGGAATTATTTGTCAATTCCGACGTAGGGATTACGACGTAGGTTTATATTGCTTTTCCGGCGCAAGAATAATTAATATCTTCTTTTAATTTAATACTTTTTGGTACTTCATCGGGTTTTGCAACAAACATCATAAGCCAAAAATAAAAAAGTTAATTTGGTTTTATATAAATTGAACGATGCAGTTAAGCTGATACTTATGGTTGCATTTGTGGCCGAATAAATATTTTTCGATTGTCTTCGAACTAATTGGCCCGTGAAATTGTTAGGTATAGAACAATGCTCAGTTATAATTTCTAAAAATTTGCGAGCTTTATTTACTGCTTCTTGGGTCTTAAAAGTATTTTTTTATTTAACTCCCAATATAATTACAATCTACCTTATGGTATTCAGTAATTTCTTATAACAAATAATAATACATGACATGTAGGAGTCTGGCCATTACCAAATCTCCTATTACAAGTTATTCAATAGATATTTTTAGCAATTGGGTTCTCTTTGTTACTATTTAAATCTAGTAGTTAAGTCTATTGGAGTGTACCTCTTGAGTCTACGTACGGTCGGGTTTTTAAAAAGATTTTCTACTAGTAGGTTTGGATGAGTACTCAACCGTAGTCTATATTTATCACTATAGTTTTTGACTTCCTCTTTGACACTTGGCACTTTTAAATCTTGGCGAATCAGTTCATTGGGCACATACCACGGAGCATCCACTATCAATCGCAGTATCTTCGACTGGAAACGCTCCAAAATTTCTATATTAGAATTAGAGGCAGATCCCCATAATTGAACTCCATACGTCCATATTGGTTTAATCACTGCTTTGTACAGAAGCAACTTATTTTCCATTGTTAGTTGGGATTTTTTGCCGATGATCCAATACAGTTTTCTAAGTTTCAGACCCAACTGCTTTCGTTTTGTGAAGATATGTTTCCTCCACGTTAGGCGTCGGTCAAGGTGCATCCCCAAGTATTTTGCTTCCTCAGCCTGAGGAATATCTTGATTATTTAGTTTGACTGGCGGACAATCTCCTCTGCGCATTGTGAAGGTCACTTGGACTGACTTAGTCGCATTGGCTTTAATCCGCCACTTCTTCAGCCAATCTTGCTGTCTTAAAAGTATAAAAAATATATTACAAAATGTAATAAACTGTTTGGCATTAAGCAAAAAGAAGCTTTAAACAACTACAGACCTACAAAAGTTAAAATCGAAATGCATCATAGTATACTGTTTTCCGATATAAATAATAAACCTACCCGCCACTTTTAGCAATGCATATGTATTTTTGACATTTTGTGATTAATTTAAATAGATGTGCTTAAATTTCTTTGTGGTAATTCTAGAGGGTCGATTCTCGTAAGTCTCTTGCCTCGAGAAGCTGTGAGTAAGTCCGCGACAAATGTAGTCGGATAGTCGCCTAAACGTAGCTGGTATTTGGCGCTCGTGTGAGAGATTTCTTGCTTGACCGTTTTGATATTTAAGTCAGAATGAAGTATCTGGTTTCGTACATACCATGGTGCGTCACAGTTGGTATGTAGTATTTTAGACTGAAAATGTTGGATCTTCAATATATCTGTCACTGGCAAAACCCCATAACTGAACACCGTAGGTCCAAACCGGCTTCAATATTGCCTTGTACAATAAAAGCTTATTTTCTATTTTGAGGCTGGAATTGCGGATCATAAGCCAGTACATTTGTCGATAGATGAGCGCCAGTTGGAGTGTCATGTATCAAATATGTTTGGCCCACATGAGTCTTTTATCTAGGTGGATGAATTAATCAAAATGGCAAAATATTACTCAAAGTAACGAGAGTGTTCACCTTGTAGGCTGTTGACCAAAACGTTTGCCTCTTTATGTCTAGTAAAATGTGGAAAGCCGTGACCGGAATTGATATAAATCCGTTTTACCAATTTAAAATTCACGAATTTGGACACTATACGGACTACGTCATTGTTGCTTAGACAAGGTAGCACATTTCGTCTAAAGAGTTTGCTATTCTGTAAAGAAAATTGCTAAAAGTTAATTTTTGAAAAGTCATCTATTATAGAAATCAATCAGTACGTGCTTCGCTAAAATGCGGCAACAAAATTTTAAAATTAACTTACGTTTGCCATCGTCACTGAATTTACTAGTGGCTCTGGTTTAGCCCAATTGACAATTAAGGAGCCCGACATTCTTAAATTACAGCGAAAATGCTTTATCGCATGTCGGCGGCTTCCATATAGGACTTGAATTCCACTAAACTGAATTTAAATTGTTTTCGCGTGACGTAAACTTTTGTGGAAGAAAATTGCAGTTTTACAACGCCAGTTTCTAATTTTTTCAAATAGATGATCGATTTTTTCGGAATATTCTTTGCGGAAAGATCTTTGCAGTGTTTCAAATTAAATGTTAAGTCAAGTTAAAGCAAAAACACAACTGAGAGTAGTACTTATTTCTTTACTAGTATAATATATATATATTTCAAGTGGTCTCCAGTCGGCATGACACGGCGATTAAATCAAGTAATTTTTTATATTGAGCGAGAAATATTACATTACAAATATTACATTATTACAATCTAGTAAATTTAAGATTTCTTAATTTCTCACCGGATTCCATACTCTAGCCGAACATTATATGCATACATGTTTTCGCCTAGGCTGTAGGCAAATTGTGGGTGCAATTGTACATTTGTAATTGGAAACCATATTTGTGAATATGTTTCGTGAATTACGCCGTCTACATCTCTAAACGCTAGCCACGACTGTTCGCCAATAAAGTTGCTTTAACCTTCTTTGGCGCAGATTGGCATCGGTAAATCCACGGTTTAGATTATTCTTTGGTCTCTGGCGTGCTGTGGCGAATCTATGCTTCGTCAACAATTATGAACTGACACCAAAAATCATTCCGATTGCGTTTTAACATCGCCAAACATTTTGAAGTTGACATTCGCGTGTGTTTGTTATAAATTGAGCTCGATCACGGCATCCATCTTGCGGAGAGCTTTTCATATCTAAAAGATTTTTCAATCATTTTTTAAGTAGTAACCTCATTTGGACGACCTGGACGATCTTTTTCAAAAATTATTGTATGGCCGGTCACGTTTGAATTCAGTTGTCTAATACCTAATGGTGGATAACGAAGTCGCAGAGTTCCCATAAACTTCGCTGAACTCCGTTTCAATTTCATCTTGACTTGAAAATTTTTACAGTATTGTTTTGAAAGGTTATATTATTTACGAAAAGGTTATTTTTAAATACTAGCAGCATCTAGGGCAGGTACTTATACTATTAAGTAACGACTTATACCATCGACTTAAAACAGGTTGATATGGTCCGATGGAAAGTAAATAGTGTCTTTCGTTGTCCGTGTTGAATGTTTTACGAAGACCTTATTTGATTTTGGTTTTGATCGATGTAAATTTTAATTATTTTCTCTACAGCTTTATAGAATTGATTGCAAATATTGCAGGTATCTTCACAGGTTCTTTTTATAAATTTAACCGAATCGATTATCTTTAGAACACTCAAATGACTATCCATCATGTTATATTTTTTAGTCACCTTATCTAGAATATTTTTATATGAAGCTACTTTGTCAAGAAGACTAGCAAAACTTATACATATTTGTATCTAGTTCTTTATAGATATCCGAGGATTAACCAATACTTGGTTGTCTAAGTATACCACCACGGAATGGGACACCTCGCCGTGGCCGTTTCGCCGTGGCCGTTTCGCCGTCGCCCATTTCGCCGTGGCCGTTTCGCCGTCGCCCATCTCGCCGTCGGTATTTCGCGTTCAAATATTTCAAAGTTCATTGCCCCATTTGATAATTGTGAGCAATGCCACGAAGGTATTCTACAACGTCATCGTATTCTTCAAAACGGCTAACTATACGTAAGATTCTGGCATCCGCGTCTCTATATTTTTAATTTTTAGGAGGTTCTATGCCAGCTACGAGCTGTTCATAATAAATATCCCGACTTTTTTGAGCTGATCGAAGACCATCAATAAATCGCCACAAAGTGGGATGTTCGACGCCTAATTCCGCCTGTAACCGGCGGTGGGCTGCTTCGGCATGGTTGTTTGTACGATCTTCACCATTTATAGTTCTTTCGTACAAGTTCCACATGGCCACTTGGAATAACGGATCTCGCCGACCATCTCTTCCCCCGGGTTTTAAACTGCCTACGTAATTATCTTCGAACCATCCTAACAAAGGCTCCAATTCTGCACCTATAACGTAACCAAGCGCATCAATAGCTTGATCCAAATGTTGCGGTGGTACAAACGCTAAAGCAATTACCATCTTCGCGTTTAAGGCAAATTCTGCGTTTTGATTGTAGGTGCCTATTGATCCCAACTCGGAAAGCTTTCTTCTCATGTTTTGAGCAAGGTGAAAAAAGCAACCCTTGATTGAAACATTTGGAAAGCATTCCTGCATTGCCAGAAACGCAGCTTGCTCGTAATCGCAATTTATGATTCTTGGATTTACATTTGGTTGCAAGTTTTTAATAATTTCGAATAATCGTACATATGTTGTTTTTTGCTTATTTGGAAGCAATGCATATAAAACAGGATGCACGCCGTTGTGATTTTTTGTCATTATAACAAAAACTTGGGCGTACAATAAGGGTGATATTTTGAATGTGCCATCAACAAACCACGTATCCGATGTTAGCAGTGGAAGCCAGTTTTCTCTGCCGAAAATCAATATATCTTTTCTTTCTTCGTATAGTAAAAAATTTTCAAATATTCCTGGCTCGGTTTCGTAGGTTTTATACTCATCTGGTATAACCAATTCGTCAATACTTGTAGGATTTGGAGGTGGCTGATTTATTTGACTACGTTGTCGTCGAACAATTTTTTTTAAAGCACTACTAGTGGGCAATGAAGCTTGCGAAGTTTGAGTTGCATTTGCTGTACATGTATTTATTACTTGGCTTGTTTGCTCCATTGTTTCTGTGGCTCGCTCTTTAATATTAGTTAGGATTATTCCAACTTCTATTCGTGCGGCGGATACGTCATGTGAGTGTACATTTATTGTTTTAATAACTTCTTCTCGTGTGTGAATTCTTGCTTTACATCGACCACGTTCTTCACAACGCCAAAATTTAACGGATTCGTCAGAACTTGATATAGCATCAAAGACGTATACGTAACCGTCGTGTGAGAATTTTCTTTACCTCTAATGCTAAGGAAAGTATTTGCCATAATAATTGTTTCTTCGACTGATTTTTTGAGAATATTTCTTGATTTTAACGACGAAATACCGACGGCGAGATGGGCGACGGCGAAACGGCCACGGCGAAATGGGCGACGGCGAAACGGCCACGGCGAAGTGTCCTAGACCGTACCACCAATACTGTGGTAATCACCCCAGCCATTTCTATATTGCATTATTTATACAGGACATTCAAAAATTAAGTGCACTAAGTGTTGCACTACTTCTCCCTTTGTAAAAGATGAGCGGTGCTTACCATCAATTCTTTTCCTAAATAAAGTTCAATTCTACAATTATCTCAACTAACATTCTTTCTTTTTTTTCTTTAGTAGCCCTTAGTAATTCAGTGTTGGACATGGCCTGCTTTTTCTGTCTCCACATGTTGCGGTCCGTCTCATCCAGGAGAACCCAGCAACTCTCTTCAAATCATTTGACAATCGCATCTGTAGACGTCCATTTCCACTTTTATCCATTGTTGAATCTCTCTGCTTGATTGTTTGTCCGTAGTTCTCATTGCATGGCCAGCTCATCTCCATTTCACCGATGCCTTATGTTTTATTACATCGATTAATTTTGTTTTTTCTCTAACGTGTTCATTTCGTATTCTATCTTGGAGCTTTATGTGTAGCATTTGTCTTTCCATAGCGCGTTGTACCTTGGTTAACTTGTCGGCGATGTTCTGTCTAAGGGTGCAGGTCTTAGCGTCGTATGGCAGAACAGGTAACGCGCATTGTTTGTATGCATTTTGTCGCAAGATTAAAGGTATTTCAGATATAATACATATGCATTATTTCATGTTTTCTAGCTCCTTGTTATTTACTACTATCTTTTTGTTTTCTTCTTGGTTGGTCTTTGTCTTGTGTATGTTGATATTTAATGTTCAGTTTATCTTTTTATGAGTACAGGGTTTGAGGTAATAACTTTTTAATAAAACAGCTTTAATTCGTAAAATTACAATAATTAAAGTAGGAATATATTTTTTCTTTCTCCAGAACAATTATAAAATGTGAACATTATACAGCCTTGGTGAAAAATATTAATACTATTCAAAACAGCAAGTGTGTTAAATCTTGAATCAGTGAAGTTCTCGACATTACAGCTTTCGGCGCCATCTGGTTTGATTTCAATGTGGTTGGCTCAATTCTGATAAGCAAATCGAAGGAGAATTCACATCTGGAGAAAATGATTAGGGTGATTGATTCAGATTAGGTTCTTCTTATCTATTCGGTAATAAATGTAACGCCATCTTCATGGTAGGATTGAGTTTTGTGATCATGTTAATTTTTAAATCACTTCACAGCAGAATCGTTATAATGTTTTGAAATAATATTCTAGAAGAATAATTTTTATTAAGAATAGTTTACATAAAAATATTACATTTAGTAAACTTATCTGGTAATTTCACTCATAGCAGCGACATAATCGGGAAAGTGTCTAATTTGGTTAGTAAGGGAACATAATATAATATCAATATCATTGGTGACTTCATATACATATGAATGCCTCGATATATCCCAAGCCAAGAACATTAGTAACAAAACATTGAATTGAGTTCTTGATTCTTATAGAAGGAAATTGTTTTTCTATTACTTCGTTGTCAATTTTATGATGCGATTTTCCAAAATCAACATTTTCATCAAAAAATTGAAAATATTTCAATCAACTTCTTCCTTGACTTGTTTGCATACTTATCATTATTTTGTACACGACTTGAAGAAAAATCCAATATCTCAAGTAAATTATTACAATTCCACATTTTCGAAATAGTTTTTAAATCTTTATCTTCTCTCAGGTGAATCGAATTATCGGTATCCTCATGATTTTTTATTTGATTTGCCCAAAGCCCATTTGTAATATCCAGTGTTATTGTTTCATTAACCAAACCATTTTGAATCGGCTTTGAATTTATAATGTTGATGTTGTAATCCTTATCAATCAAGTGAGGACCGACGAAAATTTTTATTAAAATAAGTTGGAACACAATATAGCCAAACATTTTATGAGAGTAATGTTTTTTCATGTTTTCTGATGTTAAAATGACAGTTTTTTGTTTCTTTCCAGCTGAAATTTGAACCACAAATTTATTAATATCACTGTACTTAATGAGAAAGGATAAATTTATGTTATCATAGTATAGGATATGTGGTTGAAATTTTCGGACGTAGTAACTAATCACTTTTTCTACATTTTGCAAATTACAATGTGAGAGTATCTAAATGACGTTCTGCCTGAAGAAACGGTGAGAATCTGTCAATATATGTTGCCAACTGTATGAAACATTTTGTTCCCGCCAATTCAAATTAATGGTTTTTCTGGGGACCAACAGCAAAATCGATTTTAACATCTTAAAATGGCGGCATGTTAATTTTTTTGACCAACAGGGCATTTCACTAACCTTTTACGATGAGCGGAAAAAATAAAACCAGGACATTGTAATAATATTTATTTTAATTATTTTCTTGGAATACAATTTCTAGGTACAATAGCGTTAATGTTGGCATCAGCAAGGAATTGAACTCCATTGCCTGCCTCTGTTGGCAACTAATCCGTTGGCTGGTACAACACCGGTATGAGTACTGATAACGGATGTGATTCATCTGGTTGATTGGCCAAAACCAACATAGGCACTAATTCCAATTTGTAATGTGCAGAATGTCCTTCCAAGCTTCTTCCATCTGGGATAGAATTGCTAACTGAAAATAAAAATTTGTTTTAAAAAATAAATAAATTACCTTCTAATTCAAGACGATTCTCAATTGGGACCTCTGCCACATTGCAAGAGCAGTTCTCAGGTTTTGGTGCATTATTTTTGATCTGCTTCTCACAAATTTGGAGGTAGTTGCTCATTTAAACGTTCCTGATGATGGAGTAATAATTAATCAAATTTAAAATATTGTTTCAAGCGGAGAAAATGTGAAAATATCTTTGGTGAGTTACATTGCTTCTGAAGTATAGGTAAGCATATCTTTTCTTTTTCAGAAAGTTCAAGAGAAATATTGCTGCCGACAGTTACTGTACTGGAAGTACTGACGCTATCTATAGATTTCCAAATCTTATTTGGTTTTAACGAAATTAACATAGCTTAACCATAATCTTTAGTGACTAAACTTTGACTAAAAATTAGTCAAAGTATCGTATAGAATATTAAATTTGATGGTAATGTTTAAATCGTAAAATAAAATGAAAAGAAAAATAAAATATAACTAAACTTTTCCAAAATGCTCAAATGGAGAAGATGCGCCGTTAATTATAATGTTTTCAATCAGGCATAAAATAAAATCATATTCGTTTTTGTTGCAACAAATGTACGTACATACACGATTATATGTTATACCTTGAAACAATGCTATTTTACAAATAAATTTGCGCTTATTTACTTCTTTGTGTAAAAAATAAGGTATAGCTTCATCTGAATGTTCATCAGACCAATTTTATTAATATCTTCAAAGTTGACTGTGACAAATTCTTCGATGTTTGAATAATCGCTAGATGATAATCGCAGAGAAACGTCTTAAAAAATCTCTATGATAACCGTACGAAAAAGTGCGAGAACCATCATTTTTTTATGACCTTATGTAAGACTTCTCCATTTAGCAGACGATTCTGGAACTCGAATTGCAGTATCGTGGTTCCATGTCATTCATTAGGTCCAGCGCGTCGCGTCGCTTAGTCTTCTCACTTGCGGTGGGTTAAGTAGGACTTTGGCGTATGGATTGAGGAGGTCTTGTAATTGATGTAGTACCTTTCACTGAGCCTTCCTATTACCTCTTGGATTGTTGGAATCTTCAATTGTTCGTCTATTACTCTGTTGAGTTAATATTATCAATTATTTTCAGCACTTTGTTTTGATACATTTGTATTTTCGAGATATTTGAGGTGCTCGCCCCCCCCCCACACAACTGTAAGCAAATCCGGCTTAATACCGGGTCCATACCGGCTTAAGGACTATCTTGTATATCAAGAGCTTATTTTCCAATGATAGTGTGGAGTTTCTGCCCATCAACCAATACATTTTGGATTGTTTGAGTTGGCTTTGCTCTACCTCTATCGAAGGCCTGTGATACGTCAAAAAAAAACTCACGGGCAATATCTTTTAGATTCCAGGTCGTATCGTAATTTGGTCTCAATTCTGTAGACCTGCTCGATGGTTGAGTGACCCCGTCGAAAACCAAACTGGTGATTCGGGATGGTTTTGTTTTCAGTAAATATGGGTTCTAGTTTCTTTAGTAAGATCTTCTCAAGCACCTCAGAAAGTAGTGGGAGCAGGCCGATGGGTCTATAGGATTACACAGTATTCTCATCCTTACCCGGTGTTTGAACCATAATAATTTGTGAAATTTTTCAGTGTAGAGAAAGATAGCCCAGCCTCAGGACAGCGTTGAACAATATTGTTATCATTCTTAGACCGAGGTCTGGTAGTTCTTGCAGTATTTTACCTGTGATGAGATCAAAACCTGGTGCTTTCTTTGGTGAAATTACGTGACGAATAACTCGGCGTATTTCTTTTTTCTTTTTTAATAAATTTTAAATTTTTTGGTTTACCTACCTTGTAAACTAATTAACTCTCAATGCCTCGGGTAGCCAGCGTTCCTCAGTTCAATAAAATAACTGAGGCCAGGTTAGAAAATTGCTTACTCTTTACTAGGCAGATTATCAATAAACCACAAATTATAAAACATAGTCGTATAATAAAATTAGTTAAAAGTGTGCACATATTTACACAATGTCCTACATTCATCACCTTAGCTTCTATTTTAAATTGGCTTGATATTTGAAAATAATTATTATTACTCAAAATGTCTATTTTTCTTAAAGTGAATTTGATCTCAATTAATTTTTTTTTAATTTTAACTCCCATAAGTACACGAAATCTGCTCGAAAGCAATCATCGCCTGTTTTAATTACAATGTAAATATATAAAAAATCACAGCAGGTGGTTAGAGTCTCACATTAGAGACCTAACAAGTTGGGTTACTCTGACATAACCTTAACGTTAATCAATCAAGTGGTAAAACAGGATTTATTTTATGTTAAGTGGGTTTATACGTTTTAATCGTGGTGCTGTACACTTGTTGTCTAGGAGGTTCACTGCAAGAGGGTTTGGGTGTTGTTTGAGCCGCAATAAGTATTTCTCACTCGCGCACTTAGCTTCTTGGCACACGAAAGGAACGTCCAAGTCGTTATGCAATGATTTATTTGTTATGTACCACGGTGCGTCTGCGATTGTTCGTAGTGTTTTTGATTGAAATCTGTCACGTGACTTCATTTCCTAGGGTAGTGCACGATGCCCCCAATGCAAATTTCGTTAAAAACTTAAAAAGTTACAAATTTTGCAGTCAGTTAATTTCGTTATCGCTCAAGTTTTATTCCGTAGAAGGAAGTTTTGCATTCAGTTAGATAAATTTAATTCAATTTATCATGTTATGTTCAAGGTTTAAATTCTGTCGTTTCGTCTGAGTTTTATCTTTTGTGTTCGCTCTGGTTCGGAATGGTTCAGCCAAGTTTACCTTGAGACTAGCCAACCAGAAGCCTTACCGCTTAACGTTTCGTTTTCCGATTACCACCTCTTGCGTGCATTTGCATGCATCGTCAGTCGGTTTTAGTCCTTCAGAGAAGGCACTCCGTGTTTTAACACGTTAAATCAATTTTACCATCTTTTAGTACCGTTTAATAATTTAATACCGTTTCGTTTGTTTTGAGGCGACCAATGCTGGTTGTAGGCGTGCATCTGACCGGTGAATTAATTATCGTTTTAAGCAAGTGCCAATTTATCGTATCGTATCGCATTTTCCATTGGGAAAAAATTTTGTGCGTGATGAAGTCACGCCTGGAAACCCGCTATAGGGGAATTTTATGTTGAGCACTCTGCCATTTTGTCGTTTCCGTTTGGAAGGATCACCCTCAGGTGGGGTATATCGTCTTATCACCGTGTCCAGAAAACCACCCTCATTAGCGCAAGTCGACCTTATTTTTACGTTCAAGAAGCCGATGACTTTTAAAGTCATCGCAACCAATTTCGATGTTAGTTACCGCCGTAAAACCAATTCAATCGCCAAGCTGTGGACCATAATGATTAAAGGTTAGTTATTTACGCCATTTAACTTTGTGTCAACAGTGCATCAAGTGTTTATACCGTCATTTTTTATATTTGTTTCGTCACTTTTGTTTGAACATTAATTTATTCAAAGTTAAAACCACGAACGCCATCTGCGGTCGTTGGACTTAACCTAGTAAGTTTGAAGAACTGTCACTTTTGAAAAATAATAAATGTCAAGTGGATATTTTATGTTTGTTTAACTTAGTAAATTTTAATGTTAAGAATAAACTTTATACCGTCAATTTCAATGTCAAAAATGTCAATATCGAGTGCACTCCATTTAGAAATTATTCCAAATTGTAAATGATACAATTTACTTGTTTTGTTGTTATCTTTGTGTACCGAATTATTTGTATTATATACTGTGTTTTCGTCAAGTATTATAGTGTTATTTTACCGAACTTGTGTTTGTTTCTTTTGTACTCTTTTTCAGGTCCTGGTTTGTAAAGTGAAGCGAGAGAATTGAGTTTTACCAAAGTATAACGAATTTAAGTATTCATTTTGTTTTAAAGGTTTGTACCGATCTAGTGTGCGGTACATTATTGTTCCATCTAACCTAGGACTACACTAGTGGCGCCCTCTATGTTTCAGTATCGGAAACCATCCCGATTTCGACCTTTCCGGCGCACGCAATTCAAAATTATACTTTCTCGTTCAACCCAGACCTTCGCGACGAGTTTAGTCGGCACTTTTTGGCTTTTGCTACGGGTGTGTGCGCCGAAGACGAATTTTTCCCGTAACAAATCGTTGAAGTATTTCAATATTCGAAGCACTCGCTGTACCCCACAACTGCACTCCGTAGGTCCGTCCAAACTTTAAATTAATTAAAGTTATATATTTTAAGTTCCATATGGCTTAAGCAATAAAAGTTATTATTTTAAGCTCCAAGTGGCTTAAGCAACAAAAGTTATTGTTTTAACTCAATTTGATTGAGACTGATTTCGTTTAATTACAAAGATTTTTAACCAGTTTTTCATTTTTAGAGACCATTGGTCTGATCGTCATTATTTGGCACTTTTCACTGACGCACTTTTCTTAATACTAGTTACAAAAGAGTTACCTTTAGGAGATAATTGTCGGTGGTAGATGATGGTAACGATACTCCCAAAAAGACTGGAGATGACACCCCCTGGGCTGTATAGCTGGTTGTAGTATGCACCAGTTGTATGGACGCTTGATCGCGCTGATGATTCTGATAAGGATATATTGCGATTGAATATATTTGATATCGAATGTGAACTTCCATATGATGCCGTTGAGTTTAGAAATTTTATTTATATTGGCTTTAGGTATCGGATTATCCTTATTATCCTTTATTTGGAATTTATTCCCCAATCTAATTATGGTTTGTTATTTATTTGCACCGTTAACTTTTACTTTGTTCTCGGTGCCTTTCAAAGTCATTCTTATCAACCTTATCAATTTAGTTGGTATACCTAGTTGATCCAGTACTTCATATCAATGTTAACTTCCATATGATGCCGTTGAGTTTAGATAAATTTCATTTATATTGGCTTTAGGTATCGGATTATCCTTATTATCCTTTATTTGGAATTTATTCCCCAATCTAATTATGGTTTGTTATTTATTTGTACAAGATATTTCCAAATTTGTTGTTGAGGTCGTCTCCGATAAGGATATAATTATGTAGATTTTAGTCGGCTTTCTTGTCGTTATTTATATTTAGCTAAATTCAGTCTAGAACTACGAATTTTCTGAGTTACGACTTAACGTTAAATCAAAATATTCCATAGAATAAAGACGTATCTCAGAGATACGGCTTTCTTCCTGCTGAAATTGTTAAATAATTACAAATTATTTGACTGTATCGAGACGTAACTTTAATAATGTACAATCATTAATGTACAATCAAAATGATTGTACAACTATAATAAAATAAAAGAAAATATCGTCAACAGATAGTACGACAATAGAAAAAATGTAAAATAAAATACTAGCTGGATACCCGGCTTCGCCCGGGGTCTCATCTAGTCTATTTATCTATCTATATATATGTTACGGTCAATGACGACAATTCGGCCATTAACGTCAATGGCCGGTCAATGACGTCAATGCCCACTTACGTTGGCCATTGACGTTAATGCCCGGCCAATAACGATAATGACCAAGCATTTTGGGCAATGATGACATTTAAAATTTCATATGTAGTTTTTACATCATTGTCCGGGCAATGACGTCATTGCCCAATACAGAGTGGGCAATGATGATATTACTATTGTACGGTGAGGAATGTTGTATAACAAAACTAGTATCATTTTAGTTGGCGATTTTTTTATAGAGATTAAGTATTATTAAGTAATTACCAACTTAAAAATATATCTAATAAGTTAAATAAAGAAGTTACGAAAAACAATTAAAACGAAAAAAGATTGAAACGAAAAAGGAATTGAACATAACAGAAATGGATAACAAAGATCTCGATGAAATGCGAAAGCGATTTAATGAACAAATTAACCTAGCAATACAAGAAAAACGTGATGATAATAAATCGTATTTAGACGTTGGTGAATACAACAACCGAATTGGTGAAGTTAAAGAGGCGAAGACTTTACGAAATTTTTAATTTATCCACAGAAGAAGAAATCGAAACTTTATTACAAGAAATGGAAGGAAGGTTTGAAGAACTAACAGATAAAAATGCAGATGAAGAAATGCAAGATAACAAATCAGTTGGTGAAATGGAAGGTAATGTGGAACCAATACTTGAAACCGAAGAAGACATTGAAAACTTGTTAGAACCCGTTGTTGAAAAATAGATAAATAGATAAAATGAAAAATAGAAAAATAGATAATAAAAAAATAGAAAAAATAGAACCCGTCAAAACATACTGGCTGTTGTTATTTCAGTGGAAGATGGCCTTTATAAACTTTGCACAAATTATGGTGTTTTAAAGCATAAATATACTCGATCGGAGTTTAACCCTTGTACTGAAAAGCTAATTATGTTAGAAAACATTAGCGAAACGATCAAGGAAAATGAAATTACTCTTAGACAAGCTGCAGCTCAAAACAGTGTTTTAGGAGGACAGGGTTACAAGCGTTGTCACTGCAAGGGTGGATGTAAGAATAATAAATGTGCGTGTCGTGCTAGCAAACAAATTTGCAATTCAAGTGCCATGGATCACTCCCATGCCAGAATAAAAATGATGGAATTTAAAAAATTTTATTTAACTATTTTTAGATTTAAAACTTTTGTTAATTTTATTATTTTTATTAATAAATGATTATAATACAATAAATACAATACACCTAAATGTTGCTTGCCAGTTGGCTGTTAAATTCTAATGGCTATTTAGGTGTTCGTTATAGTATTCATAATATGTTATCATCATTGTCCAATCCTTTTGGCCATTAACGTTATTGACCGGCCAAAGACGTAAATATTACAATCAGATGAAAATATTTACATCATTGGCCAACGTCAATGGGCATTGACGTTAATGGCTGGTCAATGACGTTAATGGCCAGCATAATTGGGCATTGACGTCATTGGCCGGCCATTGACGTCAATGCCCAATTTATCATTGACCGTAACATATATAAAAATGAATTGCTGTTCGTTAGTCTCGCTAAAACTCGGGATCGGCTGGGCCGATTTGGCTAATTTTGGTTTTGAATTATTTGTGGAAGTCAGGGAAGGTTTAAAGGGTTTAACCGGAACCGAAAAGCTTAATTTAAAAAAGTGGAAAAATGCGGACGCGCATGAATGGAACGAGATTCCCATCGCCAATACCTGTAATTGATATATGGTAATTTTACGTTGGTATATTTACATTCAGTACCTACACTATTATAAGTGATTTCATTTCGTAAAATAAATCAAGTTATAGCAACCAAAGGACAACGGGAAGCAAGACTGTAAACCGTTCTGAAATACTGGAGAAGAAAAGCTCGGGTAAAGCAACCCTGCAAAATCAAAATACTTCAGACAAAGGCAAAGTATTTTATTTTAGTGGGTGGGTGTGTTTGTGTGTGTTTGTTCGTTATAGACTCCTAGACCGTTCGACCGATCCCAACCAAATTTTGCACAGTTACTCTCTAGGACCCTAAAGAGGTTTTCAGCTAAAACCGGGACCGAAAAGTTTAATTAAAAAAAGTGAAAAATTGTTAACCCACATACATACATCCATTTTATATATATATAGATATATAATTATCTTTATTTTCTTTAAAAATCAAAATAAACAACAAATTAATTAGTTTTATGGATAATGATTGTGAACATGGAATTATTCTGTATCTGATGCGTTTTCTTCTAGTATAGTATCTTTTAAAACTTTAAGGTTCTTATAATACTCATGGTATAAATTTGGAATTGCTTTTGAAGTACAAAGGCTGTTCAGGTCTTTGTATTTTGCCAATGATATAGGCAGCGTACCATTTGTATAACATAGAGGAAGTTTGTTATGCGTTGATGTTGAAGACTGATTGATTGAAGTTGAAGGTTGATTTTTTGTAACAGAGGTTTGACGTCGGGTCTGTCGGAGGGCCACCGGTTTCTTATCAATGTTTATAATTACATAATGCTCAGAATATAAGTCGTAGTGGATTTTAATCACACCTGGATCATCTTTGAGATACTCAGGCGTTTTACTTTACTCCATTTTACTTTATTTCGCTCTTCATCCAGTTCAAAATTCTTTTTTTCCTTCATAACTTCTTTGAAATCAAATATCATTTCCTGATTTACTTCTATGATATTATAAGGTTTGCCATTTGTTTTAGCACAACGTACCAAAGTCACCCATTGACTAGGAACATAAATAACTTGATTCCGTTTTCTTCTTTCTATAAGGGCATGCATAGAATCGCCTTCGTTCTGGGTATGTCCTACTTCAAAAAAAGTATGCGCAATATTGATTTGATATTTTTCTGCGACATATGCATACATAAAAAATACAATACGGTTTCTATTCTGACCTCCGCAATTGTCAGAATAAAACCTAAAGTCTTTGCAACCTTTGCTGACTTTGGATTCAATGAAAGAAAGCAACGAGCTACTAATTTCGTTTGAGCCCTTTTTTGCTATGGTCTCGTCCCACATGTAGCAAAAGCCTTCACTAGCACCGATATCGAAAATAGTAAAATTGTAGACGGCTAACTTACGTTTATAGTAGAATAAAGAAACTTCCGACATTGGTGTACTCAGTATTTTTTGCAAATCGTAAACAGCGACGATGATGTTATTGGAATCTTTTGCTTCCGATTTATCCATATCTTTTAGCTGTCTTGAAACGAATTTATTGGCAAGATGAAGAGTGTGTTCCATTTCAGTTGCCTTTCTTTCCTCAATTGAAGCAGTTTTGTACAACGCACATGTTGGACATTGATCCTTTTTTGGTTTAAAGAAACCTATATTAAATTCGTTGTTGAAAATTTCCTGATATTGGCGTCTTGCTGCCACAGATTGTGTTGGATAATTGTCTTTCATCCAATCTCCATAAAGCTCGTAAAGTTTCGTGAAAGTAAGCTGTTCGTCAAAGTACTTCTTTTCAGATTTTTCCCTGATATAATGAGAATCAACGTAAAGATATGTGTAACCTCACCGATTGCTTTATTTCATCCGGTATTGTATTTGCCCTATTAGAATGACGTCCGCGTTTATCATTTAAGTCAGGGCAAGGAGAGACCTGAAGATCTATCTTTTTGTAGATCGTTTTAACCCACGTGTCACTTATATCCAATGTATCTAAGAACATGGTTTTACAAACTTGATGTTTAATACCTTCTAAAATAAATGAATACTCGTATGACCATTCGCGTCTTGAATTACCAATGCTGGAAGCCATATTAAGTAGTTGTTTCTTGGGAACCCGTACAGCGCACTTACTTACAAATTCGACCTGCTGGTTGTGATTACCCATTGCCCAAAATTTGTTGAATATATCATTTCTGATATCGCGACTTAATTTATCGTGACATTTACGAGGGCACTTTTCATTACATCCAGATTTAATTTTCTTACCTCTTATCAACTTTCCCTTTTTGTTAATAAATTCTTCTCCACAATTCTTCTGTTTTTTTATAACGTTATTCTGCCAGTTTTCAACCATTCTTTTTCTTCCGGGGTAGTCTTCTTCGGTACGTTCCTTTTCTTCGTTTCAGTATTAAGATTTACCGAATCAGAAGGCATGTCATCTTGAAAACTATCAACCGCGTTCGGTACTTCATCTTCATCTACCACATTAGTCCTATCGTTTGCGCTAATATGAGATGCATTTGAATTTTTGGACGATATAACTGTCAAAGGTAAGTATTCTGACTCATCTGAAGAAAATAATTGTTCTTCGTCATCGTGGTCAGAATCAATAGTTCTGTAGTTTACGACCGATTTATTCAGCCTCAAGTTCTTTCTGAATTGTATCAAATCATTTCCTGTATCAATAGTGGAGCTGCTTTCAGTTATGTTAGGATAATTATATGGAAGACCTCCATCTGTATTGATATTACTTGAACCTTCTGATTGGCTGGGTAACAAGTCGTTAACATTCAACTCGAAAGCATTCACCATACTCTGATAATCGGTACCGTCGTTAGGTGCCTCACTTGATTGTTCCGAATCACAAATTTCTTCTTTCTCGGCATTGCACAGTGCTAGCATTCTTTTTCCTCTTGATGTTTCCATTTTATTAATTATTTATGTTATTTAAAAACCAAGGTGCGCAAATAACTAGTGTTCAATATAATTATGTAATAAAAATGTAATATACTAAGAATTCTCAACTTAAGGTACTTATATAGTAATTAATTTATTGCTAATTAAAGTTTAAAGGATTAATAGATGATAATATTTTTACCATTATTTATCTATAATTTAACAATATAATATCATTTGATAAGAGTTGATAAGATTTTTATCAACCCTGTTTATTTTGACGTGAATACGTCTTTAAAATCGGTAACGTGTAACGAAAAGTGTAACGGATGGGTGGTGTCCGGATGTCCGGACTAAATAAAGTCAGTATGTTGATAAATTTAATATAAACATGTAACGAAAAGTGTAACGGATGGTGGTGGTGTCCGGATGTCCGGACTAAATAAAGTCGGTAGCATGTTGATAAATTTAATATAAATATGTAACAAAAGTGTTTTATCCTTTTGTCGAATCATCTTCCTTTTAAAAAAGGCACCTCTTACATAAATTCCACAATAAATTCTTCCGCAGAATAGGACTGTGAGTTAAATATTATTATAAAATCCACAATTCTTTTACGTAGAACAACGACGTAACTGCTGTTACAGTCATCTTTAAAATGTTTATATATACAAACCTCAATTTTACGAAGAACAACGACGTAACTCATGTTACGTCTATATTACAACATGATCACAAACGCTAAATTGGAAAAAGACGTAACTCAGTAGCGGCTTTGTTACTGCTCAATTAGACAAAAATTGAGATACAACTTTTTCCACTGATTATCTCTGGAATTATTGGTCGTAAAATAAAGTTTTGTTTACAGAAAAAAGGTAATTTTCTTAGGATTACAACGGTATTAATAACTCAAATTTGACCTAACTCGAGTTACGGCTTTGTTCCTTGGGGTGTCGTTTTGGTGTTTGAGAATTGCTGTTGCAGACCAGACGCTGATCAGCTCTTCACGATTTTTATCTAATTTCATTAATTATTATTTCTTGCTTTTCAGTGCGTTTTTAATTGTTTTTAATAAATGCGTTTTTTTTATTTTATAGTTTATTAGTTTTACAAACGTCATCTGTTTTCTTATTTGATAGCACGCAATTAAAGGTAATAGTTATTTGAATTGTGCTGCAGAAAGAAAGCTATTTGAATCTGAAATTTGAAACTCGGTTTCTCAGGCCCGAGCTACAAACTCATAAGTAGTACGTACTATATAGGACATGTTTAGGTAGCACCCTTTATCTTACTTTTATAGTTGCATCGTTCTGAGAAATACACTGAAAAGTTTGTGCGGATTGAAGTTGGAACATCGATTATAATATTGTCATCGGAAATACACCACTATGTAAAATTTAATAGCTCTTGCTCATCTCATTTCCGTTTATTATAGAACACTGAGATAGAACAATAGCCTATTGTCTAAACAAAATATTGAATAGCATCAATCATAGCAGTCAACCGACTCTGTTTTTACGGGTACACAAATATATTATAATTAATACTAAATATTTGGGTTTACTATAACACTGAGAACAAACGGCCTGGACTATTATTGACTACAGAAAATATTGATTAGTATTAATTATAGTAGTTGACGTCTTCATGTTTATATTTCACAAATACATAATTAGCATCTAACATTTTGGTTTGATATAGAACACTGATATAGAACAATAGCCTGGACTATTGGCTAAAAAATATTGAATAGTATCAATAACAACAGTCAACTTGCTGTTGTCATGGGTTCTAACCATACAATTAATATTAAATATTAATTGTATAATCGTTAATTAATTGTATAAATATATCAAACCGAAATATTAAATTTTAATATTTCGGTTTGATATAGAACTATATTATATTGGTAGAGTAGCAAAACATTGAAAGTTAATAAATGCGGTCAATTCATTCAAGTTACTGTCAAATAAAATTGAATGGACGAAATTAAAAATATTTCAAATTCAACTTATGGTAGAACTTAATGATAGGCAGGGGTCATAAAGGGAGCCCATGGCCCTTCAAACCAGCAGTGTGTTAAGCAAAGTTGTTACCAAATACCTATCTTATTATGTTTTTATTACAATGGTTACTTTCCAGAAATGGGTCCCTCTCCCCGGTAAGAACTTTCCTTGCCCATTGCTACTTAGAAAACGCCATGGTCTCGGGTAATAATGTCCCCTTATTGAATTTTCTGATTTGCTTACTATTACGATAGGGTGAACCCATTCCGTAGGTTCTCAATGGAAATTCATTGAAAATTTCGATCAGTAAGCTTCCCGGAATGTCCATTTTCGTTTCACATTCTTCCACTGATTTGCCGATTTCAGATAAGTTCTCCATGTCTATAGTGTTGAGCACATTTTGTGCTTTAATTACTAAAATTAACAAATTTTTAAATCGCATATGAAACTAATGATTGAGTAGTATCAGCGATAAGATATTTAAAAAAGTGAAATATTTATTTTCCAATTAAAACTAATAGTAACTAATAGTAAACAGTCTACTGATTGAATCACTCTTACACTAAAATCTGCCAAATCTCAGGTCGGGTCTTATCCTGAATTGGGATACCAGGGCTTAGCCCCATACTCTTCGTCTTGTGCGCTTTTTATTAGGGATCGTACCTGTTTTGTTCCGCCAGGTCTGCGTTCAGGCCTTGATCCGCTGTCGCGGATTTAGCTAGGCGAGATTAACTGTGGACTTGTCATTTGGCGCTTGTCCTCGACCTTTCTTTCTCTTATTTAGGGCGGAGCTATTTGAATGGCTTTCGGTGTCCTGAAACAAACGTAATATTAGAAAGTTAAATATTTACAATCTCTGTTTAAGAGGACGCACTGCTTATTTAAACTATTTTATAAGATAAATATTCGTCTTTCTCGTTCATCTCAGTATTTCTTGTAGATTCCAGATTTCGCGAATTCTCTCGTTTGTAACTCTGTTGCGTCGACTCAAGTTAGTAATAGCTTTTAAAGTTCACGTTTTGGTTATCTGCCTGAGTTTTGACGTTTCGACTTTTGTCTGCTACGCGGCATGACTTAATGCAGCTAAATATCGAAATTAGTGCATAATAATATGAAAAATGCCTTTATAATTATTATTTCCGTTTATCCCGTACTAACATTACTAATTGTGCTAGCTAAGCAATGGAAAATAAAATTATAGCCAGTATATATATTTAAATATCTCTTTATAAATAATTTCACAACAACTGCAATAATAAGTAACAAATTCTGTATATCAAGTGGACCAATTATTAAATGTTTTTATTTGCTTTTATAAATATTTTCACTATAATGGTTTGAAACACGTAATCCCAAACGTCATGATTAATTTAAACCATTTTGGCCTAAACAATAAATGTACGTAAATTAATAAAACTTAACTGGCACAAAATAAGTTGCATCTTTATCATTGAGGAATCGTGATCCCCGATGGTTCATTCGCAGCTGCCTACCATGCTTCCCAATTCTTGCTTGTTTGCTGCAAAATGTCATTGTTTTCCGCAGGAGTCGTTTGAATACATTTTTAATTTGATCGATCCGTCTACTGGGTGTTCTGCCTATAGGTCTCATACCTTCAACTTTCCCCTGATCTACCAAATTTTCAGGTTTGATCCATCTCTACGCATCACGTGTCCACAATATTGCAGTATGTTCTCTTTGCTGTCCATGGGATTCTCAGCATACGTCGCCAGCACCACATTTCTAATGTGTCGACGTGGCGGCCGTCTGACATCTTGTTGGTCCGCGTCTTCACGCCCCGCCCGTCCAGGAAAATTGAGAAGATTAGGGTCTTAAGAGGAAGAAGAACCTTGGGATTAGCGGTAAATACATCATGGTAATCCTCCGTTTCAAGGTTTTGTAACATGGGCATAAAAAATGTAAATTTGTTTTTAATAGGTTTATACCTCCAATATTCTGAAAATATAAAATTCTTTTTTAGGAATCTATTAATCTTGAAAATAGATTTATAGCAACGATTCTTTCCATTTTAGGAAAAAAGGCTCGATTCTCTAAAGAAATAATTCACAAAACGAATCATTTCCATAAAAAAGTACAAATATAATATTGCATATTATTATAACTCCCCATCTCTCATTAATTCTTCGTCGTTAACGATAGGAACGGTTGAGCTGAGTAGATTTTCGTAAAAGATTTTCGTCTTTGGAGTATTGCATTTGAAGAGAAAGCGTACTTGTTTTTTTATTTGCTGCTATAGTGGGCAGCTCTACTATGGGCCTTGCAGACTCATTGCTTGTTTAACCACGTTGGACCATTTCTTTCGGTCTCGAGCTCCATTCATCCATTCTCTAATGTGCAAGAAATTTAAATCCTATATTATCTGCCGTTCTACCTCTCATTTTATATCTGATGTTAATCGTGTTAAAAATCTCTTGATCGTAAGAAGTTCTATAATAAATTTCTCTTTGGGACAACTTTTTTAACTTGTATCATTTTACATTATACCGTTAAAGCCCGATGGTGAGCCAATTGGCCTGTAATGGTAATATTTATTTGGATTGAATTTTATTTTATGAATGAAACGTACTGTACTAATGGTACTTTTAGTAGAAGTAAAAGATTAAAACTAAATACATTTGTTTTGATGTACATTGTTGTGCAATTTAAAGGTCATTTAAAGGTTTATCTCCTGTCGTGTAACACATGCTGGCTGAGAAAAGCATTCGAAATGATTTAAAATGCTCTCTAGAACTGCACTACGAATGTTACGACCCTCCTTTTGTGTTCCTTTGTAGTGCCGTTAAAAGCCCGATGGTGAGCCGATTGGCCTGTAATGGTAATATTTATTTGGATTGAATTTTATTTTATGAATGAAACGTATGTACTAATGGTACTTTTAGTAGAAGTAAAGATTAAAACTAAATACATTTGTTTGAAGTATTAAGCTGATGATAAATAGGACAAAATGTATTGTGCCATTTCTCCTGGTAAATTTCAATAATATCAAATTTTTGAATGTCGTTCTTCGGTACTCCTTCCTCCTACTATCTTAGTTTTTGTACTGCTGTAGCGTACTGCTGTACAGCTTCTTGATATTTAAAACTTTCCAGATGTGCGAGTTGTAACCCATTTAGTGAGACCGCCGGGAAATCTTCCCTATTCATCGTAAATGTAACGTGGATAGACTTGCTTTCGTTAGCGTCGATTCTCCGTGTTGTCGCCCATTGTTGGATTTTATCAAGATTTGCTTGCAGAAAACGTGAAGCCATTACAGGGTTGGTGTGTGACGCCAGTTGTGGGGCCAATCTCGCTACAGGCAGGTCTGCAGTACACAGCAGGTACAATATTGGCCCCAGTACGCTTTCCTGCAGTACGCTTGATGATATCTGTGGAAGTTCTGTGTACTCGTTTTGGTGTTTAACGACGAAATGTCTTTCAGACAAGTACGACTTCAGTAACTCGCAGACTCTTTGGTGTTGGATAGTTGTTCGTCACATGACAACTCGTCAAATTGTTTTTTAACTTTGCTATTTCCGTGAAATATTTATGAAGCTATTTAAAATTGAATTTGCTATTTTCTGCAAGTTGCTTTCTAAACTGCAAGTTGTAATATTAACTTAAAAATAAGCTCTCTTCATCTTTGGCAAAGTGACATAGCTGTGTGGAAATCTTTTGATGATAAATAGAACAAAATGTATTGTGCTATTTCTCCTGGTAAATTTCAATAATATCAAATTTTTTGCTTCCCCTCGCTCAGTTTCGCCTGCGGGGTCAACACAGTTTCCAGGGTGTGGCACGTGGAGCCATGAGTGAGAGTTGGGTACCCTACGAGATCCAGTTACCAAGGATCTACCCTACTACCTCTGTAGCGTGACCCATACGCCCCTATTAATCACTATTAATTTGTATTTAAAAAACAATTTTGATTTCTTATTACAAAAATGTATATATAAAAAATTAAGAGATGTTTAGGGATTTTATCCTAATTTTCTAGATTCGTATATTGCCCTTACTAATTTGATCATTGTTTTATTAATTTTAGGAAATATTAATTTTATATTATTTATCATACAATTTACTAATATGAAGTAAACTATTTCTTTACATTAAGAATTGTTGAACCGAAACTAGAAAATGCTCTTTCTTGATTTATGATTTGTCTTCTGAATATCAGCAAATTACATTTTTCTTGAATTAAGAAACAAGAATTTAATTTAAATCGATAAACCTAGTTTGAAGAAATATTTTATTAATATCAGTAAATCTTGCGTTTACTGAAATCAAGAAAGTCATTTTCTTACTGCCAGAAAAAAATTTCTATCCGTGTAAAGTAAAGGGTTTCAGAGAGTAGAGAGAACAGTATTCAAACTTGTCTTATCCACGTTATAACTGCGATGGGGAGGAAATGAATGTAAATTTTAAAAAAACGGGTCCGGGTAGCTGACATCGACTACGGTGCGCGCACGGTGATGTCGAAATGTCTTTTTCGGAACCCCCTTAGCCAATCCTTACCAGCTCTGCCTGTCTGCAGAAAATGGATGTTTGATGTTGTTTCTTTCAACCAATTAATAAGCTCCTGTTCTGGACTGAATAGTTGCCGTGAGCTAACCAGGATCTTGGCCTCTCCAATGGCGTGTACGGTTTTTCCCTTATCTCGTCTTTTTAAAGTCATAATCGGCACGGAGATTTGCTTACTGGCCGTTTTATACTGCAAACAAAAATCGTTTCCAAGGTTCGAACACTTGAACATAATAGTTATTTTCGATACTAGTACTTAAATAGGCTACTTTTCCATGTCCGAGAATGGAAACAAGCCTATTGAAGTACGTGTAACGAACACTATTTTTTGCAAATCTGAAATTCGGTAAATAACGAATATTTTAACAAAATTTACGCAATCTGAATAAAGCTGAAATGAAAATAACTCGCCAGTAGTGTTGAAAAGTGCAGATAAAGTCGTCTCGCGAAAGATAAGATTACGAAATATGATCAAATAACATGAGTAATCGTACGTGCAGAAAACTTGCCGCTTTCAATGCCATGTAACGTGTACGAAATGATAACATTTCACAACAGAATTGCAAAAAGTTATTTGCTTTACCCATATTATTGCCGGTGTAGATATACGTTTTAATTTTTAATAGAAACGAATATTTTGAATAAAATATTATTATTATTATTACGGCATTTCATTCCTGACGGAATCTCTGCTAGCTCCGAGATTTTAACAAAACCGTTTATTGGGGTGGTTTAGTCCCCATTTACTTTACATTTAATTTCACAGTCTAATATCCGATTTTGCCTCATTTGTTATTCTTTTCCATGTTTTTCTGTCTGTCACTTTCCTTCTCCAGTCTTCGACCCTTATTTTCACACGTCTTCCATCACTTGGTCCCACCACCGAACTTTAGGCCTTCCTTGTACATCATAGCAAAATTAGAAATTGATTTTTCTTCTTTCGAATTTTAAACAACCGAATAAAAGTTTATTATTAAGTTTTATTAAATTGTAATACATTACAATTAATACAAAAATTAAAAAGTAAATAGTGAATTAACTTAATAAAAGTAAATAGTAAATTAACCTAATAAAAGTAAATTAAAAAACAAGTGAAAAGAAATTCATTCATTCTGTAGAAAATTTATTCACGCATGGATGCGGCATGCGATGTTGTTTCATTAATCTTTGATAAATGATTTTTATATAATATTTTAGATCTGACCATTTTCTTCCAATGAAGATGCCAGGATTCTTGTCAATAATGCCACTGCATTTGTCTTTACCTGAAAGGCTTTTGGATTTTATAAAGTTTCTAAACTCGGTCCAAATCTCGGTGTCAGGTCTTATGTACTTTAAGATGAGTCGCCTTAACGTACCAGAATCTCTACTACCAATGTACAGTACCCCTACGTTCCAACGTACTGTACATTCCTAATATCCACTGCTGTTGCCAGGGGAGGGGGGCGACCAATACCAGCTTTCCGCCTTGTTATGACTGACTCATCAATCTGTACAACCTGGCCCAGACCACCGATTTGAAGGAGAATCGGGTTTACCATCAGCGTCCAAGCGCAAATACGTCAGAACGATTGGTATAGCCGGTACACAGCTTGTCGGCTAAGACCAACTATGGCCGCAGCTACCCCAGCCCTAGTATTGCACGCCCATAGCCACATAACGTAAAACATAGTCTTCGGAGGGAGCATATTACCGGCAAAGAAGGTATTCTCGGTTAAGCGGCATTTCTTCTTGCAACCTGGATATTTGAAGCAGTGCTTTGAAAATAGTCACCGTCACGTACCACATTACAGTATCGCCTGCAATTTCGTGCTTTGCAACGCATGTCCAACGGTAAGTAGTGTAAGCCCTGCAGCAATTCAACTACTTCCGTGTCGTCGCGGTTGAAAATTCTCACAATATCTTCAAAAGTTGTGGCGTTCATGTTCGTAACAAATATAATGGTTAAAATTTACTATTTCAAGTGCTTTTATGGGAATAAATGTGGGTAGGCGGGGTTACGGTTTCAATGAGCCAATAGGAGGCCCTCATTACATATAAATTTTAAAGCCGTTTTTTAAAAATGTGTGATCCGACCGCAAATTTTATTTTTTATACGCTAATTAGACCCTCATCTTTCATATTCCACTTCAAAAATGGTCAAAATCGCAATCCGGGAATCTTGACAGCACTCGCGCTTTACTTGCAAAAACATGCCCCAAGACGATCCTTCTCGAAAACTATAGATGTTGACGCGACGGATATCAGGGAGCGACTAATATTTCCCACCACTAGTCACTGTCAGCCCAGGCGCAGCACGCGGACTGGTGATAGAATGGCCACTCTAATGACGTAATACCTCGCAATAATACACTTACATGTATTTCTTATGGGAAAATTGTAATTTTCAAATTTGAATTGTGGCCTTATTAGAAGTCCGACTAAATTCATCCTCACCTTAAATGATTCTTATTTTATGTTCTTTCGTTTAGTTGAGCCATTTTTATAGGAAAAAGTGTACTTTCGAAGGCGGCTTTCTTACCTCGACCTGGTGAAAAGAATAATAGAGATGACAGAAAAACATAAAATCTCAACATACATGCTGTTTATAGATTTTCAACAGGCAAACGATAAAGTCAACAGAAATAAACTATACGAGGCCTTGGAAGAAATGAAGGTACTGAACAAACTAGTAAAATTGATAAAATGGCACTGGAGAAAACTACAGCATAGGTGCGAATTAACAATGGCACAACTGAATGTTTCAGGATCACCAGCAGCGTTAGGCAAGATGACGCGCTATCACCTACGCTCTTCAACATAGCAATCGAGAAAATTACCAGAGACATAGAAGCGGGAGGGTCATTTGTGACAAAGAAAGGGCAACTGATTGCCTACGCGGACGACATTCTGGTTGTGGCTACGATCCCGAAAGAAGATGGAAAATATATTTGTAACAATGGAAAATAAAGCTAGAGAATTGAGGTTGCTAGTTAATGAAGCAAAACGAAATATACTATGTGAAATATAATGATCTCCTCGCGTGGTAGAATCAACATCAGCATAGGAAGCTACAATTTTGAGGAGGTAGATAGCCTTAAATACCTAGGAACATACATAGATAAGTACTGCAATCGTAAAGAAGAGCTGAGCAGGAGGTTGCAAACTGGAAACAGAGCATATTACGCAAACAAAAAAACTGCTGAAGGATAAAGCACTAAGGAAAGAGACAAAAGTGAAGATACAGTACCGCTCATAAGTAAATGGCAAAATAGTTTTCCTTCGATAACTTTTTCAAATTATAACACTTTTTGTTAAATTTTTAAAATTTATTCTTTAAATACACACGAATTAAAAACATACTTAGAATTTTTGTTAAAATTTTATAATTATCTAAAAAATTTGGGAAAAAAATGGAAATAGGAAATATTTGCTTACAACAAGCATTTAACAACAATTTTAACAACAAGCAACATAACATATAAATCATTTCAAACAAAAACTAAAATACATTATCGAAAATATAAAAATGAAAAACCTGTAATACTTTGTTTCAAACCCTTTTGCATCTATACCTGCTTTGCATCTTGAAGACATAGAGTCAACTAGCTTCACTAAACGTTGCAATGGTATTTTTAGCCATTACTTCTTTAAAGCTTCCCACAACTGAGTCCTATTTTGGTAAGTATACCTTCTTATTTGTCGCTCGAGTTCTTCCCATAAATACTCACTGGGATTCAGATCAGGAGACTGACTAAACCACTCAAGTAGGCGGATATTGGCTTTATCCATATAACCTCGCCCCGGTTCGAATCCGGGCCAAGGTAAGAAATTTATGCTCATCGTCTTCCACGCCGAACACGTTCGGTAGACAAGGCGTGTGTAACTACCAGAACCTTTAGGAGAACCAAACCAATCCTTTACAGAGAGGTTTGGGGAAACTGGGAGAGGCTTAAGTGAACGAATGCAGGCTGATGAAGAAGAGAGACTATACAGTTTATCTGCAATTTACATTTGTAAAATCTACATATAAATAAATAACCTCTTGTTATTCCTAATATACAGGCTAAGTTTGGAGGCCCTATCTAAAAATTAAAAATGATAAGAACGAATAACTCGAAAGTAAATCACAAAGCTTACTTTACTCTTTTCTTTGCGGTTTAGTTGGATAATATGTTTGTTTCTTCATTTTCTCTTTGTAGATACAAATTGGCCCATTTGATTTAAATGTGAATTGTAATATACCTCTAATTTTTCAAATGATGATCCATACAAATTATAACATTTTTCTAACAAATTTATGGTAGTGCTTATACATGATTTTATATCAATTTTCTTGGGTGTATTCTTGTCCATGTCAACTTGTAAATTATTGTATTAACCTATTTATTATTTTGTAAAAATATTACCGCATGAATCGCTTCGATTACAATTATAATACAAGATCTCTGCTTTGCATAATTGACTTCTCTAACCTCTAATGCTATTCCAATCTTCAAAATCTTCGAATTTAGCAAATTTTAGTATTTCCTGTTTGATAACAAACTATATTATAAACATTTGTAATATGTTTCATAAATAAAGCATATGATAAAATATTTTGTTTGTTGTTATCAGGACACTTTGGACAAAACATATGTCCTTTTTCGTTTTAGTCTCAACTGGAGTTACTGACGCCTGAATTCTTTTATGTGACTATTTTTGAGGAACGATCATAAAATTTTTGCACAATAAGGGCATACGATTCTGAAAAAGCAATGTTGATGTAATTTTACACAATACACTTAAATATCGCATAAATAACTAACAAATCCATGGATGTTTAAATAATATAGTATTTCATAAGAATGCCAAATTAACTAACCTAAAAATAACCTATAATCTTGAGAAAAAACTTTACTTCGAAACTAAAAACATTATATTAACAAATAGTTATAGCAATGAATAATTGCTGTTTATTTATAACAATATGTTATTGATATAAATTAAAAATAGTTAAAAACCTTTTTGGCAACCTAAAAGTTAGAAGCGAAAGTAAACAAGATCTTTAGCAAAATTCGTGAAGTTAGGAGAGGTGTATTATGATAAGGCAAACGCACTTAGGTCCGGACTTCTGTTAATTAATGTCATCTCATTTAGTAAAGAAACTGATTAGAAAGTCAATATTTGATGAAGCTCAAATAAGGTCATGTTTAAAAGGCCAATGCCTTTACGGATAATTTGGGTTAATAAATTAATATAATATACACTTAAGAAAAAATTGTAATGCGTTTATTTTTTTGGGCATTTACATGTAAATACTACAGCAAAATTTTTTATAAAATAAATTATTACAGCTGTTAAAAAAATTGTACTTAGCAGCTAAAATAAAATTTAGCATCAAATTACAAACAAATTTTATTAGTCGGCAGTGCAAAAGTAATAACCGTGTGACGTGCCAATTCGTCACATTCCTGTTGTACATATAAATAAGAAGTAATATTGTTTCAAAATCGTATTCCACTTTCTTTGCCATTTTTTGTGCCGATATAGTGTACGTACGTTTTTTAATTTTATAAATTATTTACGGACGAAGTTTCTATAGAAGTTTTACAATCAATTACGTTATGTTCGCTGCAACATATTTCGTTTGATGCGGTTAATCCTGTGTAGGTCCACTTATTTGAACCACATACACGACTGTAGATGGAAACCTGCAAAAATAAAATTATTATTCACTCGAAACGTGGTTTTGTTTAGCTTCTCAAATTACTTTTAAATTTTGGTAATTTTCCAATAAATTGCAAATTATTTGCGGTCCGTCATCTTTAGCAGCTGTAGCCAATGCCGTGCACGATTTGATACATGTGTCTTCTCCATCGCTATCGCAGGTGACGTTTATGGCTTTATATTTTAGAATTATTTTGTCAGATGTGGTGGGATCTTTGGTGTTAATTATTCCACATTCACAGATCAAATCTATGGAAAAAATTTTACTTTTAAAATTATAACATTAGGAAATTCTTACCTAGTGCGGCTTCGGATGTCACGGTCAAGGGAACGTCTTCCTGAACAGGCGAAGAAGTCGAAACGTCTTGGTTACCGTTGGCTGCACTAAATAAATTAATATTAATTGCTTTATTTATTAAAACTTAAAAAAGTTTTACTTACATTGCACATCTAACAAGTATTATAAACACAAATAATGCAATCTTCATGTTGACTCGTTGCGGTGGTCTGGTTTTATGAAGTGAGCAGCCGTTGAACTTGGGCTCCTTTTATACCCACGACGATAAGAATCGCAATGTGTACGTGCACAATTGAACGTTTGCAGTTTGAAACTTTGAACTGCAGTTTTCCAACACACTTTTGGTCACTACCACCATGGACATTCTTTGCTTAAATCATTTTGACGTTTGAGTGTTGTTTATGTAATTAAAATCTGAAGAATTTATAGACGTCATAGAACACGAAACACACATATATCATATATATTATCCGCAAAATATTTTCTAATTAATTAATTTCAAAAAATATTTTGTCTTATTATACCGGGTACCTGTTACGTTTAGTACGAATGTCTTATTATAAAGAAAAGTAGGGCTAGCGCGTAGGAATTAAAGAAATACATAAGCCATAAGATAAGTTAAAAGTGTGACGATGAGCCAAAACCAACAAAGAAAAACACATTTTTGTAAAACAAAAGAAAGAAGCCGAGAATGATTACACCTTCATTGCAACTTTAGGCTAAAATATTATAAATTTAGAAATCCCAAGAAGCAACAATTAATCATTCTAATGGAAGAGAAGTCCTGGAGTAAAATCCAGATATTACAATGCAAAGCCTTCTTGAATTTTTCCAGGGTTATTTCTATGGCCCTAGATAAGAAAATCAAAAATAAACATTGAGGAAATGGAGGTGGAAGAAGAAGGGTAAAACCTTCAGAACTACCTCAAAATTCTTCGGAGTTTTCTGCCACGGAAGAGTTGCCGTATTTTCAAGGTAGTACAGATAAATGTGCACCCTAGTCCTCGGCTGCCCTACAGACTAATTAAAGGACTCAATATCATAGGCCACTGGGAACTCATAAACCCGTGAGACAAAAAGCCCAAAGTTTAGATTATAGACCAAAAAGAGACTTAATGTACTTCCACTATGTGAACTGAACAGCAGAGACTTCATAGCGGCAAAACTGAGAATAACAATAGAAAAGAGCACAAGGGACCTTGTAGTCTCATCTGCATCTCACCTGCACAAGGAAAGTAAAAAATCTCGTTAGGAACGAGATTTAAATATTTTAATAGTTAAACGCAATATTTTGAATCTTTTTATTTAGAATTTGACGTTTGCTTTTAAATTTTAATATTTAATATTATTTAATTTTAGCTAGGTATATAGGTTCGGCACTGTTACGTTCTATTAATAAAAATAAATAATAATAGGAAAAAGATTCCCAGTGTATAGGATATACGGCCTCTCCAAAGCATCTGATTGGTTGGATATTCCAATTACCAATTTTACATCCCCGCCTCCAAATTTTTTTGAGATTTTGCTAGTAAACATTAATTTTGATTAGTAAACTAAATATTATACAATAACCATTTGCAAAAGTTAAATTTAGCTTTAGAAAATGTTTTAAAGCATATTTTGATTTATGTTGGTAGTAAATGGAGAACTTTGTACCAACTATTATGAGATTTTTGTCATTTATGTAATTGTACTTTCTTGAACGGTAAATCAGCAAAACCTTGCTCGTTTTTAATCAAAGTGCCATTTTTTTTATTAGTTTCCTAGAGGACTCTCGAGGGGGTGGCAACTTCCTCTTACGGAATTGATCCATTTCATTATTCGTGTAGGTCTTATATAGGATTTCAATAGGTGCACGCCAAAAGGTGATCATAAAGGCACGCTTTTTAACCGATTTCGAGAAAATCGAATTTGAAAAATTTTGTGTGGTAAATACCTTGTAAATTATTTTATTTTCAAGTAGCTTGTAATAGCGCAGTGGGTCTAGAATCGGTTTCATAAGACTGAAAATTTAACAAATAGCGAAGGAACTTCAAAATTGTAAATTCTCTCGCTTCCGTAGCCGTCGGAGCCGTAGCTAGCAATTCTAGGTTATCTGTGCAAATATAACACAGCGCAAATATGATATTTATAGCAGCGCAAACAAATAACTTTAAAATTCCAATTTCAAAGATTAACTCACCTTAGCGGATAGTGATCGCAAACGTCCTTCGATATAAAAGGGTGGCTCCGACAGCGTAATTTGAATTATCTGCGGGAGTCGACTTCCGTGGACGTGATAAAAATTTAAAAATATATTTAAAGAAATCGGAAAATTAACGATTACCTCCTGCTTGAAAAGTGCTCATGCGTGGATGGTTACGAGTAATGTGACCATGAGTACGAGTGATGTGACCATAAGCACGGATGGTATACTATATGCACACTAGATGCATTTATGTGTACATGAACAACCTTGCGTGTTTATTTTTGTAATTTACTACAGAATATTTTTAAGAAAAGGTTGTTAGCAAAATTTAAGATTTCTTGTGTTGAATCTTGTTAAATTACTAAACTCTTCAAAAACATAATTTTAAGAAAATGTTTGAAAATATTAAAATTTAATTTCGTTATAGTTTGCAAAAATATTGGTATTTATTTGTTATTATCAATGACAATTAATTTTTTCTATTGTTCTGTTTTTGAAGTAGTATTCTACATTTTCATATCTAGTTTTTGGTAATTCGAAGTTTGAAAAATTAATTTTGTTTATTGATTTAAAACTTAAAGTTGTTTGTTGTTTTCACCTAAAATAATTATGAAAACAAGAAATCACAAGGGGCGAGGAAGATCACAAGATTCCCAGAGGTAGGTGTAGCGAACTATAGATGCCTTAAGGTCCATAGCTTCTCCCTACCTAAGACCATCGTGCGTGATGAAGAATCACACCCTACTCGAGGTGCCCCTGTCAAGCAAAACACGATGGATCTAGACCAGAGAAGGTCGATAAAAAATCCCTCCTAGTCAGGCTAGCAACCTACTTAGGAGGAATAATCAATTGCTCATAGAACTGATGCACTCAGCCTCGGAATTGGACGGTCTAAAACGGTAACGACAACGCGACGACAACGGCTAAGACGAATATGGAAGAGCGATACATTAAGAGCAGCAACGTGGAACATATACTCATGGAATAATAGAGATCAAGAAGTAATAACTGAATTGATCGACAAGAAAATAGACGTGTGCGCTATTACCGAAACAAAAAAGAAGGGAAAAGGTACTAGAGACTACGGCGACTATGTACTTGCGTATAGTGGTAAAGATAAAAATCAAAGAGCGAAAGAAGGTGTCGGCATTCTTGTCCACAGAAGATATAAACAAAGCATTCAAGACGTCGCCTATATAAATGAAAGAATAATAAGAATAACTATAAACCTAAATAACACAAACGTACACATATTTAGTGTATACGCGCCGGATATAAGTAAGCCACTTAACGAAAAGGAAAATTTCTACATCTCACTCCAAGAACAATTAGATGCTCTACCAATAGAAGAACGCGTTTTAATCATGGGGGACTTGAATGCACGCATTGGACAAAATGCTATCCCTGGCGTCCAACAAAGATTCAACGAAGAAACACAGAACTCCAATGGAGATATGCTCATTGACTTTTGTTCCCAATATGGTCTAAGAATCAATAACACTTATTTTGATCACAACTGGAAATACAAATACACTTGGGAAAATACCAGAGGCAACCAATCGGTATTAGATTATATAATAACAAATAGATCAATTCGCCCTGAACATATATTAGACGTAAGAACTTTGAACTCAGCTAACGTGGAAGTGATCACAAATTAGTTCTCTGCAAACTGAGATTACATATGAAAAGGCCAGGAGTAAAGGAAGAAATTATAAATCAAGAAAAATATAATATAGAAGGCCTGAGAGATGAAAGTATTCAAAATTTATATATGAAGAGGCTACAAATATTAATAATGGACAATAAAGTATTAAAAGACGACACGGTGGAACAATCTTGGAATAGATTAAAAAATAATATACAAAAAGCAACCGAAGAAGCATGTGGAAAAAGAAAAACTAAAACTAACAAGAAAACAACAGAACACCCTGGTTTACACAGGAAATAAAAGACCTTAGTAATGAGAAAAAGGCTGCTTATTTACATTATAAAAGAACTGGAATACAAGAAGATTTCCAAAGATATAAAATAATTAGAAATGCGAACAACATGCGAATAAGACAAATTAAGGAAGAATTCTGGGAAAGTTTCACTAAGAATATGGAACATGATATGACGGGAGCACAAGTGAAAGTGTGGAAAGTGATACGAAATCAGAAGGCCGAAGTGACAGAACTATTCTGCTACAATAAAATTACAAAAAAAACAATGGACAGAATACTTTCAAAAACTATTTAACTCCGAAATAACAACAACCCCGACGGAAGTAAATCTCCCAAATGAAGAGGAAATAAAAATAACAACTGAGGAAATAACGCTAGCACTAAAATTCTTAAAAAATCGCAAAAGTGGAGGAACAGATGAAATCACAAATGAGCAATTAAAATATGGAGGTCAGGCATTAATAGACGAGCTGCAAGTGCTGATACAAAAAATCTTCAATGAACAGGTAATACCATCGGAGTGGAGAACGAGCATAACAATACCCTTATTCAAAAAAGGAGCCAAAAAACCTGCCCGAAAACTATAGAGGTATAACCTTACTAAACTGCACCCTCAAACTGGTAACAAAGATAATCCTTCAGAAACTAAAACACACATTACTATTAACGAAGAACAATTCGGATTCAGGACAAATAGGTCGACTACTGACGCCATTTTCACATTGCGCCAAATCTGTGAAAATCAATTGAATATAATAAGCCGGCATTTCTATGCTTCGTAGACCTATGCAAAGCTTTTGATCGAGTAAGACTATGCGATGTGTTAAGAATTATGAAGAGAAGAAACGTACCAACTGTAATTATTAATCTAATCAAGAATATTTACACCGATAACACAACAAAGATTAAAGTGGGATGTGAGTATACCGAAGCAATACCAACAACAAAAGGAATTAGACAAGGAGACTCGCTCAGTCCGATGTTATTTAACTTGGTGATGGACGAAATCATAGACTCCATCAAAACAAAAGAAGGATATAAATTGGGCCGAAATAATTTGAGTATAATATGCTACGCCGACGATGCAGTTCTGATGGCGGAAAGTGAAGATGACCTGCAGCGACTGTTGCACCAATTTGTGAGTATATCAAAAGCCTGGAACATGGAAGTATCAAAAACCAAGACAAAGTGCATGACAGTGTGCAGAGATCCTATACGATGTAAGCTAGAAATAGAGGGCACTATTGTGGAACAAATCATGAACTTTAACTATCTGGGAATAAGCATATCTAGTGATCGAAACCTTATTAAAGAGGTACAACGACAGACACATAAAGGAGCAAGAATATCTGGATGCCTACGCGATGTCTTCTGGAGAAACAAATACATGAGCACCGAGAATAAAGTGAAGATTTACAAGACAGTGGTCAGACCTATTATCACATATGCAGCCGAAACAAGGGCAAACACATGCAGAACCAAGCAGCTAGTACGCACTACAGAGATGACAACACTGAGAGCTATAACTGGTAACTCACTGAGAGATAGAGTACGTAGTGAAAATATAAGAAATGCATGCAACATACAGGATATAGTAAAATTCATTAAAGGAAGACGAAAGAAATGGAATGAACACGTGGAAAGAATGGCAGAAGAACGCATACCTAAAATAGCAAGAAACCAAATACCGACGGGTAGACGACAGCCCGGTAGACCACCAAAACGATGGGCAGAAAGTTGGATATCGACGTCCACCGAAGCACCCCCAAACCGTGATGAACAGCATCAATGATAAACAGGCTAGGCCTAAAGAAAGTGGAAGAAGAAGAAATCACAAACATTTTGATTTTATAAGTGCAACTACTGATGGAGAGTTACGGTCACCACCCTGTATGATATAACACTTGAACCCAATTAACCTTTAAGTAGGTAGGTGGTCTAGAGTAACGCAAGTAGGTAGGTGGGGTGCTCCCAATACCCCAAGTAAAATTTGCTTTTCTAGTTATATTGTTTACTTTTATTATATGTTATATCTAAATTTACATTAGTTACACCTTTACAAGAGGCGACAGTAAAGTCCAACCGGGCACGGTTGGTGCGGTTCGCTAATGTAAAGACACGCCTGTCATTTTCGTTTTTAAAATTTTAAAAACGTCAGTTGACCAGTGTTTTTTTTGCCTCACTTTTTAGATGTTAGGTGATTAAAACTTTCTTTAAAATTTAAATTGTAATAATTTGATCAGGATATTATTTGAAACAATTAATAAGTTTTCTACATCGTTTTTATTTTCATATTTTATTTAAGGTACATTTATAAATAAATTTGGTTTTCTTCTGAAATTCATTGAATGTTGCAAAATATTTTCATTTAAAAACTGGCTTCATAAATTATTTAAGCAGTTACAGTTATGTTTACGAAAATAAATAATGCTATGTTTTACTTGTTACATTATAGTTTTTAATGAAAAAATTGACTACTTGTGTTACAATTTGCAAAATAATATATAATATAATTTTTATGTCAGTACTATACAGTTTATTTACATATAAATAAAATACCTCTCGTTGTTCCTAACATACAGGTTAAGAGAGGTAACAGGTAGGTTAAGTTTGGAGACCCCATCTAAAAATTAAAGAATAATAAAATAATTAACTCAAAAATAAGTCAAGAAAACATACTTTACTCGTTTCTTGCCGCTATTCTTTGAATAGTACCGATACTTTTACGTCTTTCATTGTAAGCATTCCGTTTGGCATAATTTAAATCTTGCTTTCGTAAATATCCAGTGGAAGAAGGTCGTTCGCTTAAACACTTTTTTACCATTTCATCAGGCCTCTGTGATGGGTCTTCTAATATTTTGTCTTTCATTTGAACAGAGAATTGTTGCCTATGCAAATGCTGCTGTTCGTATGATGCATGCGTATGTAGTTCGTGAACAGAAGTAATTTGCAAATCGGGCTTTCTCCCAAGACTTTAATAAACGCCAAACATTTCTTATTACAGCACCGCCATTTTGTTCACCTGTCTTCAATAAACGCTCCATATAATATTTGTTTAATTTATAAATAATCAGCGGCTTTCCTCGTTGACCTTTAGTAAATGTAATTTCAGCCATTTCTAGAGGTTCTTTGTTATCAGTAATTAGGTTGTTTGCGCTTTTACAATGATTCGAATATTTTTGGTGATTTGGATGAAATTATTGTTTATATAGTAAAATTATTAATTGGTACATTTGTGATTGCTTAAGCTGGCAGATCTCAGGATCAACTCCCCAGTACACCCGATAAAATTAAGAGCATACTTTGAAAATAAAACGACAATAAATTTTCACTCATAAAATCATAAAAAAGTGAAAATAGTGAATAATTTCCCAACAACTGAATAAAAGGGTATGATTTTCGAAAAAGTTTATTTGTGGCAACCCTGTATTAGTAATTTAATAAAGCTATCTTTACCCTGCGATAATCGTAATCTCCTGCTTACGATATAAGTAGGTAAAGGGTCTACCAATCAGGGTTTGTTTTAAATTTTAAAAGAAACACATATTTTGTATGAAAATTTTCTAATTCTCTACTGAAATATGTTGTAGGGGCTTGAACATTTATGAATGGAAAACAATATCCGGTAAATGTCCTCCACGACTACGTTTGCAGACGTAGATTCTTTTAACAAAATTTTCGAAAAATAGGGACCAATGATGCCCCTACCCATAAACCACACCATACAGTGACACGAGATGGATGTAGTGGTTGTTCAACAACTGCTTTTGGATTTTCAGAAGCCCAAATTCGACAATTTTGCTTGTTAACATACCCGTTTAAGTGAAAATGTGCTTCGTCCGAAAAGATGATTTTTTCTGAAAAACAAGCACCACGTTCAATGATCCAATCAGCAAATCTAAGACGTTGAGAATGATCTGCTGGCTTTAATTCTTGTACCAGTTGTATCTTATAAGGCTTTAGAGCTAAATCCTTCCGTAAAATTCGCCATGTGGTCATTGTGGACAGGCCTAATTGTTGAGAACGTCGTGAAACCGATAAATTTGGGTCCTCTGTGACACTTTCACGTACTGCAGCAATATTTTCGATTGAACGACATGGACGAGCACATATTTTTGTGCTTACGTTTACTACTGAACCGGTGGACTCAAATTTTCGCACTAAATTCGCAATTGTAGTCTCAGATGGACGATCGTTACAAATAAAAATATCGCGAATTTTGCGAAATGTAGTCTTCACGGATCGACCATTTTCATAATGGATTTGAATTATCTTAACACGATTTTCGAGCGAAATCAAAGGCATTATATTAAATGTTGACCTTTATTATACATATGATAAAAACTGAATAACAGAACTGCCTACTTGACCTATTTCAACCAAATTTAAAACAAACCCCTGATTGGTAGACCCTTTATAAGTCGGTTGCCTATTGTTAAATGAGTGCGAGCGGTTTACATTCTGGATTAGTGTCGACCTTTTGCTCGGAGCGGAGTTTACATGTCTTGGAGCGGTTTACATTACCCCTCTTTGCCGTTTACGTGGATAATAACGCAAGCGCACTTAGGTCGAGACGAGATTTAGCGTCACATTTTAAACCGCACCAAATCCTGCCCGGTTGGACATTTACTGTCGCCTCTTTACAAGATAGATTAATGTAAAAATTATCAGAATTGACTGCTTTTAGGTATACTTTTATTTATATTTTTCGTATGGAAACATTAAATCAGTTGTATTTTTGCGTTACTAAAGAATATCATTTATTATAAAGAAGACAAAATATAAAGATAACAAAATTGAAACGCATGGTTATATAGGCATTAAATAATACCTTAAACTAAAATTCGATCAAAAATTTCATTTCACATATATAAAATATTGTGGCAAGTAGCCTGCATTATAATAAGGAAATAAGTATAAAAAAATAAATGTTTTAATTGCATATTTATAAAATATAGGCACAAAAACAAAGAAAATAATAAAATTGTTTAATTTTAACAAAAAAAAATTAAATTTGTTAATTATACTAAAAAATTTTTTAATTATAAACATTTTTTGTTAAAATTAAACAATTTTATTTTTTTCTTTATCTTTGTGTCTGTATTTCTTCGATTTTTAGTTTAAGATATTATTTAGTACCCCTATAACTATATATTTTATAAAAAAAATTCTGAAAACATAACGTAAGTAGGTAGGTGGGGTGGTGACAGCACCCCAGCACAATTAACTCTCTGTCACGGTTCACTAGTTCAATTTAGATATGCTATTGTCATCATAATCTTAGAAGGGATGTATAACAGGAAGGTAAAAAAATAATTAGTCATGTTACTGACCTATAAGTATGAAACACATGAGAAAACAATGCCTGGGGTGTTGTGGTCACCCCACATACCCACTTAAAGGTTAATAATTTACTTATTAGTAATAAATGCAATTTATACATAAATAATATTTAATTTATATTTTTATAATAATTACGTTCAATAGTTAGGTATTTATTTAGTTTATTATAAAATAAATTGTAATTTAGTGTTATATTGGCATAATTTAATATGTAAATTACGATTTTAAATTATCGTTTTGCTTAAACATAACCCAAAAAATTAATCCTCACGTGGTAAATAGGTAAATTCTTTTTGCTATTATATATTCAAAACGAGATCGACTATGTGCTGTGCAACAAACCCAAAACAGTAACAGACGTGTCAGTATTAAACAGGTTTCATACTGGTAGCGATCATAGACTGGTAAGAGCCACCGTACGAGTCAATATAACAATGGAACGGAAAAAGCTAATCTCTAAAACTGACCACCGCTTAATAATAGATCAAGTCAACCAAAATAGATATCTGTTTCAAAAGGAACTTAATAATAGATTGCGGCCAATAGAAACCCTTAAAAACCTAGAGATGGACCAAATAACAGATAGGATTGTCACAGCTATTCGAACGGCTACAAAGAAAGTGTGTACCCAAACGAGAAAGAAAAGGCAAGGAAAATTAAGCGACAGTACAATTGGACTCATGGAGAAAAGAAGACAAACAAACCGAGAATCAGATGAATACGCAAGGTTGAATAAGACCATCCGAAAAGAAATACGAAAAGACATAAGAGCGTATAACACAAAAGTGATTTTGGACACTATTGAGGAGAACTGCAATATGAGGGTCCTGAGATCAAAAATGTCGAATGCCAGAGTGAATATTAATAAAATGAAAGACACCCAAGGTAATGTGGTAACAGAAAAAACAAAACTAATAGGAATTATAAGAACATTCTATGAAGACTTGTATACATCATCGATTCCCAGATCAGTACACCAAAATACAATAGTCACAAATGTAGGATCAGAAGACATGCCGGAAATAGATAAAGCAGAGATATTAGCAGCATTAAACCAACTGAAAAATAGAAAGGCATGTGGAGAAGACCGAATCACCACCGAAATGTTAAAAATCGGGGGAGAACCAATATTACAAGCCATGAGGGTGCTGTTAAACAAATGTCTCGAAGAAGGAAAAATACCACAACAATGGCAAAATTCGGAGGTCATCCTGTTGTTTAAAAAAGGTGAAAAGACAAACATAGAAAATTACCGTCCAATAAGCCTGCTATCACATTTGTACAAACTATTAACAAAAATTATAACAAACCGTCTAACCAACAAGTTAGATTTCTACCAACCTGTCGAGCAGGCAGGATTCCGAAAGGGCTATAGTACATTGGATCATATCCAAACGTTGCGTACATTAATAGAAAAATGCAATGAGTATAACATACCACTCTACTTGGCATTTGTTGATTATCATAAGGCGTTTGACTCTATAGAGACCTGGGCTATTCTAGAAGCACTAAACCGGGCAAGAATTGACTCAAGGTACACAAACCTTATAGACTATATATACCGGAATGCTACATTACATATAAAAATAAACGAAGAGATGATTACCAGCAAGATACCTGTCAAACGAGGTATTCGCCAGGGGAGATACAATATCGCCAAAGTTGTTCACCCTGGCAATGGAAGACATATTTAAAAAAACTCACATGGGAGAATAGAGGTATAAATATCGAGGGTGTCTATCTGAGTCATTTACGCTTCGCAGACGACATAGTAGTCATGGCCACGAGCACAGATGAAATAAAGTCTATGCTAAAAGAGTTGAGTGAGGCGTCCAAACTTGTGGGTATGAAAATGAATCCAAGTAAGACTAAAATAATGAGCCCAGATGAAGTGAATATAGAAATACATGGTCAAATGATCGAAAACGTGCACGAATATGTATACCTCGGACATCTAATGAAGTTGGGAAAGGATAATCAAGGCGCTGAAATAAATAGAAGAATTCGACAGAGTTGGGCCGCTTTTGGAAGATTGGGATATATTTTAAAGAACACGGATGTCCCAATAAATCTGAAAAGAAAAGTGTATGCCGCATGCATTCTACCTGTTACCACATACGGGCTAGAAACCATGGCGATGACGGTCACAAACGCAAATCGATTGAGAGTCATGCAGCGATCGATGGAAAGAGCCATGCTTGGTATATCGTTAAGGGACAGGATAAAATTAGACGAAATCCGAACTAGAACTAAAGTCCCCGACGTAATAGGCAGAATATCCCGACTGAAGTGGAACTGGGTGGGGCATGTGGCAAGGCACGACTCTAAAAAATGGACGTATAAAACCACACACTGGCGTCCAAGAACAACTAAAAGAAGCTGGAAGACCCCAAAAAGATGGTTGGACGATATAAAGCAAATAGCGAGACGGGAGTGGTTTCGGAAGGCAGCCGACAGGGAAGCGTGGAGAGAAATGAGAGGCTTACATTCAGGAGTGGATGAATATGGGCTAAGAAGAAGAAGAAAATATTCTTTTACTTGAATAAATAAAAATTTTATTTAGAAATTAATATAAAACTACATTTCTTATCAATAAAAAATGTGGAAGCACGATTACAAATCGATAAAGTTGAATTGAATAAAACAAAATAAGAAGACAACTTACAAACGTTTGATTTAGCAACGTTCATATTACATGTTAGTATTAATTTTATTTTACAAAAACAATTAAAATTTTGTTTATTACACTAGATCCAAGTTCTTATGTCGTTTAACGATTTTGAGAACGAAAGCTTTAAAAAGGTTAAGATCTATGTTACGTTTAAAATTTAAAAGGCTTAAAAGTTTTAAAAAAAAATTAATATTAAATTTTTTTTTTTTATTAACAACCCAGAAAATTTACAATCTGTCAAAGACAATAAGTAAATAGTTTGACAATATAGTAACACGTTTAAGTATAAGCTCACTAGCTTATACCTTTAAAATATTAATTCACGTAGTGAATTACTTGTACAGGGCAACTCTCTGCATACTAAGTACTAATAATTACATGTTAAATCTATTCATTAAATCTTGTGGTTGAAATCTTTTTAGTCTTCGCATGTTGGTTTCTTCACTAAACAGGCTCGCTGTTAACTGATTTGGATGTGCACTAATTCTGTCTTTATACTTTGCACTATAAACACCAATTTCTTTCTTCACCAGTGGAATAGCAAGATCGTTACGTATGACCTCATTTGGAACAAACCAGGGAGCATTTACTATATTTCTAAGAATTTTGCTTGGAATCTTTCGAGTATCTCCACGTTAGAGTTGGATGCGGAGCCCCACAGTTGGATTCCATACGTCCAGATAGGTTTAATTATGGTTTTGTAGATTAAAACTTTGTTTTCTAGTGAAAGCTTAGATTTAGCACCAATAAGCCAATACATTTTTTGGAATAGTATGTTCAATTGCTTTCTTTTGGTCCAGATGTGGGTTTTCCACGTTAGGCGACGATCCAAATGCATCCCCAAGTATTTCACTGTTTCAGTTTGTGGAACCTGTCTTCCATTCAAGATTACCGCGGGACATGTCCCACTGCGCAGTGTGAACGTTACATGTGCTGATTTAGCTTCGTTAACTTTAATTCTCCATGTTTTAGCCAGCGCTGAATTTTATTTAAATGTATTTGTAGTAGTTCCGAAGCAAGTACTGGGTTGGTATGAGACGCCATAATAGCCGTGTCATCTGCAAATGTAGCTGTAGTATTTTGTTCCATTGTTGGTAGGTCTGACGTGAATAGAAGATACAAGATTGGTCCCAGGACACTTCCTTGTGGGACCCCAGATGTAATTGGGTATATTCCTGTGTATTCTTCTTGATATTTAACGAGGAAATGTCTATCGCTAATATAAGACTTGATTAAGTGATAGAAATCATAAGAAAGTAGTTTCTTTATTTTGCACAGAAGCCCCGAATGCCAGACCTTATCAAACGCCTGTGACACATCCAAGAAAACCGCCGAACAGTATCTTTTTTCTTCCAGATCTTTGTTGATTTTTCAACGACCCTATGGACTTGTTCTATCGTTGAATGTTGTTCCCTAAACCCAAATTGGTGGTTTGGTATTAATTTCTTTGCTTGCAAAACTGTTCTCAACCGTTTCATAATTAGCTTTTCCAGAACCTTTGACATTACAGGAAGCAGGCTAATAGGTCTGTAGGATGTTACCTCTTCTGGATCCTTTCCTGGCTTAGGTATCATAATTACTTGTGCCACCTTCCATTGTAATGGGAAGTAGCCAAGTCTCAGCACTGCATTAAACAAAAGGTAATTATTCTGATTACTTTTATGGAAGTTCCTTCAATACTGTACCAGTTATCAAATCGTAACCAGGCGCTTTTTATGACCAAGTTCTTTTAGTATTACCTGTTGTCCTATAAAAAATATTAAATTAAGGTTGGATTAATAACAATTTAATTAAAGCATTATTATTAGAGACCGGATAAAATAAGCACGATTTTTTGAAAAATAATTGCTAAAAAAGCACGCTATTTTACTAAAAGAAGGTAAAAGAAAGCTTTAAAAAAAGCTCAGATAATATTGTTCGAAATTAAAATTAAAATCTAAATTTAAAATAAAACAACTCACGTAATTAATCAACGCAGACGCGGATACAGATGGTAGGGAATTGCGGTAATTGCCCCCCTGACTTACGAACTAAGGACTTTATTGTGTGTTTTTATTTCATTTTTT